>JAJMGM010000009.1:0-505821 GCA_030568675.1 Suhomyces xylopsoci
TGTTATGGGGCAGGTAGAGGGGGAGTTTAGGGGGGAGTTTAGGGGGGTTAGAGAGGGAGTAAGGGGGCAGTAGGGAGACTGTAGGGGCGGTTTTCCCTGGGATTAGCGCTCATCGCCGTGAAAAAATTTCGAAAAAAAATTAGTTGTGAAGCCCGATGCGGGGGTCGAACCCGCAACCTTTTGATGTCCTATCTAAGAGTCAAACGCTCTACCGATTGAGCTAACCAGGCGCTTCTTGTTTATTTAAAGTTACGCAAATCCTTAGAGTAGTTACACACCTTATTCAAAGTACAATTGTTGGTTGACAGGGGAGGTTGAATGATTTATCGGTACTGTTAGGTGCATGGACTTTTGTCTATAATTTCGGATAAATTCACCGTCACTGTCGCTATCTGAAAATACTAGTCGGAACTTCCAGTCGTCCCAATATGCGATCTTTCCGAAATATTGCGAAATTATTTGACTCAATTCCTACTTAGAATCCCCTGTCAAAATTATTGCGAAATGCACAGCGATAAAGTAAAGTGGCCCTACATTTAAATAATACCACATGGTATGATTAAGCAAACAAGCTCAAGTTGTCAGCTATATGCAAAGTACTGATCACAATGCTTCGGCTCTATTTATTCTTCTTTACAACAAATAGGAACATAGAGCTCTAATAAATTTCTGTATTTGGGGCCTTTGGTAAGTAATCTTGTAGAATGGGTGTGTAGCTCTTTAAGCTGGCCAAGAACTTCATAAGCATATTTTATTGTTTTGACGCAAATGAGAGGCGTTAGCTCTTGATCCTGGCTCTCCTCGAACGGCTTCGTCGAGCAGGATTCAAGCTTGTCGCATTCGCAACAGACAGCAGAGTCAAAAGTGTATTTTTTGCAACTAAGCTATGAAATAGAATATAACTGGCACCTATGCAGCCAAAAATAATATGGTGAAAGGTGGATAGCACGGTGTTTGCAAGTGATCCCGGAAAACTCGAATTGCTATAAAGGGTGGGCATTCCGCTGAGATTCAAAACTTTCATTGGTTAATTCAACATGTTTGTTCAGCTATTATTAACTGTATTGGCTCGTTTCTTGTCATTCGTGGCTTCTCTACCCACAGATCTCGTATCGGAAAGTGTTCAGGAGAGAGATTCTAGTAGGAAGTATTTGTCGTTGCCAGTTAATGTTAATCGTAATAAGATCAATGTCAATTCTGCTGGTATTCAAAATTTTAAGAGAGGAAATCCCATTGAATCCCCAATAAAACATGCTGGAATTAGCTATACTATTGAATTATTGTTTGGGTCAAATAAGCAACAAATTACGGTGCAAGTTGATACCGGAAGTGCAGACTTGTGGGTTGTGGATGCAAGCACTCCATGTGCAACTGTACCCGCTTGTAATGCTTCGGGTTATTACGACCCCTCCCAATCTACCACCTCCAGACTACTTAGTGAAGCCTTTAGCATAACTTATGGTGGTCTTTTTAACGAGATTAATGGTAACTTTTATTTGGATGATGTCACATTCCCAAATGGACCAACCGTTAGACAAGTCCAATTTGCCGATGATAATAATACAGCGGCTGATAGTGGTATTTTGGGCATTGGTTTGAATAATACCGAGGCACCAATTTTTGAAGGCCAAACCAATACTGTCTATGCCAATTTCCCATGGGTCCTCAAAGACCAAGGCTTAATTGCAAAAGCAGCCTATTCTTTATTCTTGAACTCCGAAGAAGCTACATCAGGCACTTTAATTTTTGGAGGTATTGATAAAGCTAAAATTGACGGTAGTTTGGTGAAACTCCCTGGTGCTCTCAACAATAGATTGGGCGTGCAAGGTGATTCTGTCATCATCGACGGAACAGCCACGACTATAGGACTGGCGATCGTACTTGACTGTGGCTATACATACTCTCAATTTCATTGGGAAGCCGTTCAAGCTATCGGCGCTGCAATGAGCGGAAGTCAAACCCAGCCAAATATTTTCCCGTACCTTGTCGATTGCACCCAACCGGACAAATATTTTACCTTCAGCTTAGGTAACGGTAAGCAAACCATTCAAGTTCCATATTCTAGTTTTGTTCAACCGGGTGGACAACCAGGAGGACAGTGCACTATTACTTTAATGTATAGTACTGGAGGGATCAATAGCATGCCTAACTTTGGTGATGATGTGTTGAGGCATTTGTACATTGTCTATGATATCGAGGACAATGATATAAGTATTGGCCAGGCCAAGTACACTACAGACTCAGATATCACACCTATTCTATAATACTTTGCTATTTTCGTTTGTTAATCAATTACTTCTTCAATATACAGTTGATCCAGTTCTACTTAGGAAACCAAAAATTGATTAGCACAGTCTCACTTTCAACGTCTTGGGCGAGCTTCATGTTTAAGGGTAACCAAATTTATTCAATACGTACCAATGTTTCTAAATTACGGAGGACTAATGTATTCTAAAGAGAAACGAGGTTGGTACTGTCGCTGTACTTCACCTGGGCAAGAGAAATTTCATTGTCATCAAAATCATAGAGAACGTATGCAGATCTCAAAAAAGGGTCTCCTAAATTAACACTATTGCCACCATCTTGGATATTAAGCAGACAATAATCCTCATAACTGGATGACAACAAACTGGAGTAAGGAACGGCAATTGAAACTCCTTTGAAGTTGAAGTTCAATGTTTTGGAGCCTTGGTCACATAAATAATTGCCTTCGCCATCACTTCCTTCTAATTCAGTAGCAACACTATTAATCACCTCTTGGGGAAGGTAAATAAGGGAGGTACCCGAGTCCAACAAAGCAGAAGTATCTAAATTTGCTGTATTACCGCCAGCGGTGGTTATCGAATCAAGCGTCACTGTCACTTGTAGATTAGATTCTATAGGAAGTTTCACCAAGGATCCAGAGAACTTTTCGGTGTCATATCCACCCAAGACAAGACTGCCCGACTGGGCGCTTGGCGCGTTTAAATAAAGAGAATAGGCTAGCTTGTTGATATAGCCCTGGTCTTTCATGACTTGAAGAAAGGTAGGGTAATATGCCATGCCTTCCCTAGAAGGCATGAGCTCGTCAGATTGCTTTCCAAGAGCCAAGGTGCCAGCACCTGCAGTGTCAGTGGTGGCAAGTCCAAATTGCAAGTTGGAAAGAATTGGGCCGTTGACGAAACCAACACTGTCTGTTCCCCAAGTTCCCTGAGCACCGCTCTCATCAGCATATTCCATATGGAAAGCCTTTTTGAGGTCTTTCCAAGTTGAGGACTTCGTCTGGTCAAAAGAACCGGAACCCAAACATGAGTCACCATTACATTGAGCTACTTTTGCGGCAACCCATGTATCAGAACTACCAGTGTCAAGGTCAAGCTGAACTGTCTCTTTTTGAGATCCAAAAACGATATCAACAGAGTAGTACAACTCCGCCTCCACGTTATTCAATGCCGTTTCAGGTGTACCTCTTCTGTTGTTCCTCTTACTACCAGCTGGACGTTGGTTTATACTGAAATCCAACAGGAAAACTCCGCTATTTCCTCTCTTGGAAAGTCCCAAGTCTTCGGCCGATGGGATTCGATACCATTGGCTACCATGCTCATGGCCAAAGCCATCAAAGTGCTATTGATTAAAACCATACTGGATGCGGTGATTAACTATTCACAAGAATAGCCATATCATTGGGAAGCGAAAGCCAGCATTTATATACGGAGTAGCATGTCGTGAATTGTAACGTCTTGACTACGTTTCAACGGTCTATGCCATGCTATAATTAACCTATGCGGCGTTCGTCACCTTCAAAATGAAATTTGTTGCGAAATTTTCGGAATAATTAACTGCATGCAAGTATTATGCACTGATAAGAGTGCTTTACGTGTTTAAATTGAATTTACGATTAGCCGAAATAGGGTATTTTGAGCTCTGTTCAGGGCACAATCTTTTAAATTGGTGGTAAAAACAATTGCCGAGATAGTCACTCTTCGAGGCTCGTCGTGAAGCAAAACGGCTTCTTAAGTGTAGATTTGAAAATTATCGAGATCGAGCTCCTTCGAAGTCGCGCGAGATTTTTTGACAGATTTTGAACAGACGTCAATTTGGGACGTCAAGGTTGTTGTAAACGTCCATCGCTACGTCTTTGAAGTATATTGGCGTTCATTGCGAAGTATATAATCAGTGTCAGTAGAAGTCATAGAGGTAAAGATGTTTTAGATGCTGCATACTATATCGTCTCAGGTGTAACGGCAATTTTCACCTACGACAAAGCCACCTTCACATTTATAAGCAGAAAAAGCTTAACTCATAAATTGCGAGAAAAATTTGCGTTATATTTCAACGGTGCTATCATTTTAGCTTTGGCTCAACTCTTATCGGCACACAATGATTTCGTTACTCTTATAGTTAGGTAGTCGCTAAAATCCTACATTGTATGGTCATAAATGGAATGCCTTTCCCGTAAATGGTCATTAACCAATTCTGCGATGAGGTTGAGTCAATTTTTTGTAAGTACTGTCATTTCTTCTGTAAGATCAGATCTGACTGTTGGCGTTGTGACGTGGCTTGAAAATAAACAGGGCCAGGGATTATGCTATCATGTGCTTATGTTAGATGATGGCTGATTAATTTGTGCGAATAAATCATAGCCAGGCGGTGAATTCGAATGTCTTTTATCCATGGAGGAAGTATATGTCACGGTTGGTAGGTACTCTTTACACCCTATTTACTTCGACTTTGACGTACGTCTCTCATATTTTCTATAAATACGTAACATAGCGTTGAAAGAAACTATCAGAACATCTTCGTAGTCATGTCTCAGACAAGCTTCTGAGGCCCCTTGGTATAATCTATACTCTACAATACTTTAATGCTTGATCATACAGACCGGTTCAAGTACATTTCACATGTCATCTCGAAAAATGCGAATGACAACTTAGAATTGTGTAGTTCCAGACATGATTGTGCGTCATGCTCTGCATGCCGAATTGATGTCTCTTCATCCGCTATGGCACGTATAGCGAGTTACAGCTCTATCAGACTGGGGACATATCCTGCAGTAAAAGCGTTGGAATATGCATCCTCGGATGTTATATGCAATCGAAGTTTTCAGCCGCGCAATTTGTAAAAAATATTCGCATTTAGTAAAGATTTACTAACTTGATCTAATCTATTACTTCAAACTAAAATGGAACAGGCTAAGTCTTCAAAGCTTCTAGTAGCCACTAGAACTATATATTCTCAGTGGGTGACCTTTGTTGAGTAATCCACTGCAGTCCCGTCTATATTTTTGGGGTATATATAGGGCAGTTGAATTTCCAGTTATCACAATTTTGATTTTTTTTTTTAATCAATACTATTAGTATAACAAAATATCCCCAGTCAAACTAACATGTCCACAATAAGAACAATCAAACGAGTTGTCCGTGCTATAGAACAAGATGAAGGTGTAGGTGCAAGAGTGAGAAGATCAATTGGAACAATGTCAGCAAGAAACTTTTCGCCATTTTTATTATTTGACCATTTCTCATCATCAGGTACAAATGGGTTCCCCGAGCATCCTCATTCAGGCCAGGAGACTATCAGTCTCATTCTCAATGGGTCAATGGCACATGAGGATTTTACCGGCTCCAAAGGTGTTCTTTATGCTGGTGATCTTCAATTTATGACTGCTGGTAAAGGTATCGTACATTCTGAAATGCCAATTCACAATGCTGATGCCAGCCCTACGGTTGGATTGCAATTGTGGGTTGACTTACCTAAAGAATTGAAGCGTTGTGAACCAAGATATAGAGATTTGAGAGAGTGGGAAATCCCTGAAGCAGTTGAACAGGATGGAAAGCTTAGGGTAAAGGTTATATCAGGTAAGAGTTATGGTGTCGAATCTGTTAAGGATTTGGCATACACCCCAGTGCATTACTACTACTATAAAATGAAACCAGGAGCCGTTTTTGAGCAAAAACTTGAGAACGAATTCAACTACTTCTTATACGTTTTGAAGGGAGACGGGTTGGTCCTTAATGATAGTACCAAAGTGTCACAGTATGATAATGTGTTCCTCAACAGAGACGGCGATTTAATTACTGGAAAGAACACGGCGCCAGAACTGTCTGAAGAGGTTGAATTTGCGCTTATTGGAGGACAAGTTCTTGAGCAAGATATAGTGCAGCATGGTCCATTTGTTGCAACTTCCAGAGAAGAGATCCAAGAGTTATTTAGCAACTACCTGTATGCTCGCAACGGATTTGAAAATGTCAGAAACTGGAGAACTTTGATTAGTAACGGTGTCACAAAAGAAATGATAGATGGCCCATTGGAGGGTAATTTGGAGAAGAGGAAGGAGCAGAAACAAGCATTCTTATCAAAGTAATTGGAAGTGCTTCTCAAGGTGAATTGTAAGTTATGCCCGGTATAGTTTTTATATAGTTATATGATGTTTGAATGATTAGCATTTGTAGCAATTAGAGAATAAGGACTTCGTAGTTTGGAATGCTGTGTGTCTAAAGTTTTTTTTTGGAAGAGTATATATTCGTTCTGTCTAATTATATGGTGTATCTAAAGTAAGGGTTTTGCTTATCTGTTAAATCAGCAAACTCAATATTGTCAATGTTGGCATATTTATGATCCTTCAAATCTATTTTATCTTTTGCTTTATTCTCGAAGTAAAGAACGGCCGTAATTATTACCAAACAAAATTGCGCAAGAAGAGTGAACACCATTAAGCACGTTTTGGCAGTGGTGAAAGTGGGGGCCTCCGAGGATAAGAAAGTTTGCGGCCCAATAAGATTGCCGACACAATACCCAATTAACAAAAGGGCATTCACCGTTGTCTTCTTTGTATGTCCGGCCACATTACTGGAAATGCTGGCCAAAATAGCGATAAATCCTACTGGACCAAGACCAATAATACAAAAACCTGCTAGCTCGACTTTTGAATTGTGTGAAAATGCCAACAAGCCTTGTCCTACAATTTGAATAGCACCTGCTAGAATGGCCCAAAACATTCTGGATGGAACAAATAGAGTGAAATACGCAAAAAGCGAACACCCTACAATTTCAACAGCTCCCTGGGGCATTTGCATGAGCAAGGTTTGTTTGGTGGAATAACCTAGATCTTGAGACAATAAAATACTAGCAAAATTTGTGAGACCACCATTGGGGATATTACCAAACAAGGCGTAGAAGAAGTACAACCAAGTTTTCACGTCAAGAAAGGCTTCTTTGAACTGGTCCTTCTTGAAGTGTTTATTTCCAAAGCCTTGCTGATTTTCCCTAATACGACTCACCACCAATAATTTATCCTCCTCAGTGAGAAACCATGCTTTTGCTGGGGTATCGGGTAAATGTAAAAGAATTAGAATCCCGAGAGCGATGGTTAAACAGCCAGTAACAATGAATATTACTTTCCAAGCTGCCAAGCTGTAACTGTGCAGATTATCCAACACGTTATAGGCAATGACTCCACTGCCAAGAATGGTACCTATTCCATTGGAAGAGAACCATAAGGCTGTTCTCAAGAAAATCTCTTCCTTTCTGTAGTATTGGCCCGTTATAATCACAAATGCAGGGGTTATACTCAGTTCCAACATGCCTAAAAGAGTTCTTAAAGCCACGAAGCCGGCGTACTGTGGCACAGAATGGAGACATAATACCAACCCCCAAAGTATAACGAAAACCCCCACAGCCTTGGCTACTGGGAAGCTTTGAAGTATTCTTACAGCAGGATATTCAAAAAAGAGGTAGCCGAGATAGAACGCAGAGCCTGTCCACGAGTACATGTCACCCTTCATATGTAGGTCCTGTCTGAGACCAAGAATAGATGCGTACGAGTTGGAAAGCTTATCCATGAACTGAAAGCAGTACAAATTGCACATGACAGGTAACAAGAAGAGATCGATTTTGAGTAACAACTTCTTATCTCTCTGCTTATCGGCATGCAAATCAACATTGTCGTGTTGGAGCAAATACCCCAAAGCTTCATCTGCATCGGCATTGATCTTAGGATTCGAGGTGGCCGATTCCTGGTCGATTTCGACTGTTTCCTTGATATTGTTCTTTTCCAATTTCAGCATCTTGGTGGGGCAGATGAATACAGAGCAGATACATGGTAATTAAATAGTAGCGGTGAGATCATTAGACAAGTAATCTACAAGTGGAATGGAACACGGAATTCAGATAAAGAAGCTCGGGTTCCTCGCCACAGTGGTTATCAGTTGCGTAATTATCAAACGCTTAGAGCGAGTCCCGCTGTGGCTTAGCGAATCCTACGATTTACAGGTGAATCGTGAATTAATTAAAGTACAATAGAGAACGGGTCTTGTTCAATTCAATTGAACGTAGTTTCCGGGGAACACACC
This sequence comes from Suhomyces xylopsoci, assembly GCA_030568675.1. Classification (NCBI taxonomy): domain Eukaryota; kingdom Fungi; phylum Ascomycota; class Pichiomycetes; order Serinales; family Debaryomycetaceae; genus Suhomyces; species Suhomyces xylopsoci. Next base: position 8,331 of record JAJMGM010000009.1, read on the forward strand.
TGTCTGGCCGTTGTATCTGCCGGTCCACCAGCCATTGACATCTGGGGTTTTCTCCACGATTTCAATCACCGCGCCCGCAGTAAATGTCAAGTCACCTTGGGCCTGCGCGGTGTAGTCATACAATGCAGTACATGTTTGGGCACTTGGCACAGGCGTGGGGGGTGCAGGCTGGCCGTACGCTGCAGGAGCAGGTTGGCCATAAGCAGGGGCAGCACCGTAGGCGGGAGCAGCACCGTACGCAGGAGTCGCGCCATACGCAGGAGCAGCTGCAGCTTGTGCTGGGGGTGCGCCATAGCCAGGAGTAGCAGGAGCCTGGTATCCGGGGCCCTGGGGGCTCTTGTAGTCGCCATAAGCAGGGGTGGCTGGGGCGCCAGGAGCCTGGTACCCAGGGCCCTGGGGACTCTTGTAGTCGCCGTACTGCTGAGGCACATACTGGCCGCCCGTAGCGTACGCAGGCAAAGCTTCAGCCGTGCCCGGAGCGCCGGGCGTGCCCGCACCAGCCGCACCCGCACCCGCCATCATAGCGTGCCTTCTCTTGGTGGCCTCCAACTTACTCTTTGCATGGCCCACCTTGAAGTGGGTGATGGTGATGGCATCGGTCTGTTCTTCAATGTTGCCCTTCTTGTAGTTGTAGGCCTCGACAATGTCACTGGTCAAGTCAAAGTACGGGATCTTCAACTCTTCCATTCGGTTGTACAAGGTGTAGAAGATGTTCAACTGCATGTAATAGAAACTGACAAATAAAGGCTTGATGAAGTCGGACTGCATCTGGAACAAAATAGGCAACTCGCTCTTCAACATTTCGTTGTAGTAGTCGTACTCCTGCTGCGACACCTGGAGCTCGGCTTCCGCGCTGTACATTTTTTCCTCGTCCTTGGGCGTTCTTTCTTTTTTCTCCTCGTACTTCTTGTATGTACGCTTGTGGCGATCCAAATCCACCTGCTTGTGGTCGCGCTTGGTGGCCATTTTACGGATCGCCTGGATCACCTTCAACAATTCCTGCGCCGGCTTGACGATACGCGTCTCAATCAATTCTAGATCCGGCTTCAACGTTTCCTTGAGTTCCTGCACAACCGCACGGTACTGTTCCGAAGCCTTGATCCCTTCGGGATTGTCTTCGGGAACCGTCGAGTTGGGGTCCGATAAACGCCCACTGATGGGCTTGTAGATCTCTTCAATGGCTTTGGAAAAATCGATCTGGTAGTCAAGCATACCATTGACCGCAGAAAAGTATCTCTTGGACTCGTCACTGAGTTTCTTGGTCTCCAACTCCAACTCCTTGAACCGTCTTTCGGCGTCCTGGTACACCGGATCAACGGTGGATTCCCCCATGTTCAATTTCTGGCGAAAATTCTGGGGCGCCCGCACGATGGACTTCTTGATACCTTTGAACGACATCGATGCTGAGTTAATTGGTTTGATGGTTTGGGCTTATCGCTCCTCTTGCCTTGTTCAGTTGAACATCCGCGCCCAAAAGAAAGGTCGTGTGCGCACCGCCAGAATGGTCACTCAGCGGGCTGCTCGGCCTCAGATCGGCAGAACTAGAAGCACCAATCCAATAGAAGACTATATTACCTTTCCAACCCATACCTCTGTACAACCTGCTGCAGCTAGTACCCCTTATTCTCCTCAAGCTTACCTAAACCCGAGACCTGCTATACCCCGACCCCCCTCCGGTCTTAAGCAATCTCCACACCTTCCCACGTGACCCGAACTTTTCACCATCAACTGATTTATCAGCTGAGTTTGACTAACTCTAGCACACTGGAGAATATGACTGCTGTGGGCGCTGAAATTCCCAAGTTGGAGGACTACGATGTGTTTGAGACCTCTGGTTTCCTACCAGAGTCGCTTCCGTTGGTAAGTTTGCCGCAGGAATACTACCAGCCATGGGAAAATTTAGCAACCAACTTACCATCGCTCATCTTGACCAAAAGAATCCGCAAAATGGTCGACAAATTGCCGCTTTTGTCGACGGATCAGTTGGAATCCACAGAACAGTACAGAAGAGCGTACCAGGTGCTCGGATTTCTCGCGCACGCCTACATTTGGGGCACCGACATGGCCACAGACAACTTGCCTGCCCAGATAGCCACGCCCTGGATAGCCGTATCGGAGCACTTGCAGTTGCCTCCTATTGCTACATATGCCGCTGTGTGTTTGTGGAACTTCAAGCAGATCATTCCCACGGCCCCTGGTGAAGATATATGGGATTTGGATAATTTGACCACCATCAACACATTCACGGGGTCTATCGACGAGAGCTGGTTTTATTTAGTGAGTGTATATTTCGAGCACAAGGGTTCGTTTTCGCTTAAAGCCGGTTTGGACGCATTGCGTCATGTTCGCGCGAAAAACGTACCAGGTCTCATAACGACGCTCCAGAACTTGGCCGAGTCCATCGACCACTTGGGGTCCGTTATGATGCGAATGGAGGAGATGTGCGACCCACATGTCTTCTACTTTAGAGTGCGTCCGTATTTGGCCGGGTGGAAGAACATGGCCGATGCCGGTTTGGACAAAGGCGGTGTAGTGTACGGCGAGGAAACGAGTCCGCGGTCGTATGCGGGAGGCTCGAATGCCCAGAGCTCGTTGATCCAGTTCTTGGACGCTTTGCTCGGGGTGCAGCACTTTGCTACGGGCGAAAGACCTGTGCCTCACAAGAACGAGAAGCGCGACGAAAAGCCTGCCAACGGGTTCATGAGCGAAATGAGAAACTATATGCCGGGCAAGCACCGCGAATTCTTGGCCGAAATCGAAAAGGTGGCCAATATCAGAGATTTTGTGCTCGAAACAAACGACCCAGAACTTACTCTCAGCTACGATGCTTGTTTGGCTATGCTTAAGCTGTTCAGAGACAAACACATCCAAATCATCACCCGTTACATCATACTTCAAGCCAAAAAGTCGACGTCTGCCGGTTCCTCGACCACGTTGAGATCCGGCTTGGCCAAGCTGAAACGCAAGAGTAACGACCAAAAAGGTACTGGAGGAACTTCTTTATTACCCTTCTTAAAACAATGTAGAGATGAAACCGGTGATCCTGCTGCTGGCTCGTGGGGTAAACGTATTCTCAGTGATGGTGTGATGAGGTTGCAGTTTTCCAAACCCAGTAGAATCAACGAGGATTAACTTGGATTTCAGTATAGTAATAATAGATGATTGTACGATAAATTACCTAAAGAGTACTGTAACAATAGACATATTAAGGGACGTTATGCAGGAGAAAACATTGTACTCTGACCCCTATAGAATTTAATAACGACCACCAATTCTCGATCAGATTCTACAATCTACAATATTTTTAGTTTTTATGTAATTAGTGCAAGAATTCTTGAGATTAGACGATAAGACGAGAAAGCCTAGCTAAGCCGCAGAGAAGCCATGACATTTTAGTTTGATTTGTTTCTCCCGAGATTGCGAAAATGTGTTCCACACCTACACATCGTTAACTGCGTACTAAGGGACTTAGACCTAGCTATAATGCCTAATATTGTAATTATCTTAAATCCCAAGTTGCGCTCACTACAATTCAGCCGTTCAATAATTGCACTGGTGGGGCACATCAAGTTGGACCATGGCGGCTGTTGCTCAGCTATTTACTCCAGAGTGTGCAGATGACTTACAAACAAATTTCGCATCTTTCTAAGTAACTTTCAAAAGGGTACATCTCGATAAGATAAAGAAAAAGAGTAAGGTGTAGCTGATAGAGTAATATAGCACAGTGATTGGGTACAAGTGGAAAGTGTAGGAAATGGGGGTAGAGAGATGAAAATGTAAATAGAAAGTGTGAAGACTATTAGTATCTTTTTTTACCCATATTAATCTATCGCTCATTTGTTTGTTCTCACTCATTTCTCAAATTTCGATGCTCGCTGATCATCTGAAAAATTTCAACGTCTTCGAAAGTGAATGTTCCGGTGCACTAACAGTATCATCCGAAGAATGTCTAGTGAAGCCGTCAAGATCGAAGGAAACCCGGCTGCTGCCGCCGCCAAAGGTGCCAAGGGCAAAAAAGCCAAGAAGGCCGAACAGTTTTTGTTGAAAACACCCAAAGGTACCAAAGACTGGGCTGACCAGGATATGGTCATCAGAGAAGGTATTTTCGGCACATTGACCAAATTATTCAAGAAACACGGTGGTGTCACTATTGACACACCTGTGTTCGAGCTCAGAGAAATCTTGACCGGTAAATACGGTGAAGACTCCAAGTTAATCTACAACTTAGAAGACCAGGGAGGAGAGTTGACTTCTCTCAGATACGACTTGACCGTTCCATTCGCCCGTTACGTTGCATGCAACAGCATCAGTGCCATTAAAAGATATCACATTGCCAAAGTGTACCGTCGTGACCAGCCGGCCATGACCAAGGGAAGAATGAGAGAGTTCTACCAGTGTGATTTCGACGTGGCCGGAAACTACGATACCATGGTTCCTGACTCCGAAGTTTTGAGTCTCTTGTGCGATGGTTTGACCGGGTTGGGCATTCACGACTTCAAGGTGAAAATCAACCACCGTAAGATTTTGGACGGTATTTTCCAGGCTTGTGGTGTCAAGGACGAAGATGTCAGAAAAGTGTCTTCTGCCGTAGACAAGTTGGACAAGTCGCCATGGGAAGTTGTCAAGAAGGAAATGGTCGTGGAGAAGAACCAGCCTGAAGAAGTGGCCGACAAGATCGGTGAGTACGTCAAGTTGAACGGCAGTGTACGTGAAATAGTGGAGAAATTAAGACAAAGCGAGGGGTTGAACGATAACGAGTCTGCCCAGCAAGGTTTGGCCGACATGGCTATCTTGGCCGACTACGTGGAAGCCTTTGGCATTGAAAAGTACCTCAGTTTCGACTTGTCGTTGGCAAGAGGTTTGGACTACTACACTGGTTTGATCTACGAGGCCGTCACCGCCGCCTCGGCCCCACCATCCAATGCCAGCGAGTTGAAGAAGAAGGCAGACAAGGACGTGGAAGACGCTTCTGAGTACGTGGGTGTTGGATCCATTGCTGCCGGTGGTCGTTACGACAACTTGGTGGGTATGTTTTCCAACAACAAGTCCATTCCATGTGTAGGTATCTCGTTTGGTGTCGAGAGATTGTTCTCTATCATCAAGGCCAGAATCGGCAAGCAGCTTGATTCCGTGAGTGCCACCCAGACCCAGGTATACGTGATGGCTGTTGGAGGAGGTGAAGGCTGGAACGGGTTCTTGAAGGAACGTATGCAAGTGTCCAACCAGTTGTGGAAGGCCGGCATCAACACAGAGTACCTCTACAAAGCCAAGGCCAATGTGCGTAAGCAGTTTGATGCTGCCGAGAAGTCGGGGGCTCAGTTGGCAGTCATCTTGGGTAAAGAGGAGTACCCTGAGGGCCAGGTCCGTATCAAGGTATTGGGCCAAGGTGACTCTAACGACGGTGAGTTGATACCTGCTGACAAGCTTGTGGAGGTTGTGCAGCAGAAGTTGAATGAATTTGATGAAGATGGATTGGACAAGATCACCAGACTCATAAGAGCTGTATAATCATCGCTACATAGTCTAATACAAGTATTATTACGCCTGTTCAAGAGATAAATAAACCGTAGTTCTACATGTGTGGTCGCACCGTTGTACTGTCTGTAAGTTCGCAGTTTTGCAACCGCTGATAGTATTTTCGATATTGCTCGCTCGCGCATTCACAGTGTTTGAAATATGTGGTGGTCGCACTTGATGTGGTAGTCGCGCATTGACACATTTGGTAGTCAAAACCCTTTGTTAAGTTACACCTTTGCTGGACCTTTTACTTTTTGATCATTTACCCTCTTACTTTCAAGAATTGATTTTATGTGTTACGATTGAGTATTACCAATATTTTTTTTCCTTACCCGTGTATTTACAGTATGTACATCAATTGATATCTAATCTCTGTTTCACCTTGTGGCCGTGCTTTTCTTTACCTGTACGCTTGACCCTATTCCATAAAGTGTTGATGTCGTCAAAGCAGAAAAACCAGATCACCCCACACCACGAATTTACTTGTGGCAAGGGATCATAGAACTCGTGCGCAATTTGTCTCAATTGAGGTAACTTAGACCATGCAATGTATGGGAAATCGTGATGCTCATTGTGATATCCCACATTCCATGTCAACCGGTTCAACCCTCCATAATACGAGTAGGTTTCCTCAGGCACGTCTACCACATTGGGGTGGCCCGCCTCTGTGGTTATGGTTCTCGGAACATTATTTTCGTTCAACACATAGTGCTCGGCGATAAAGTGCCCCGCACAGGGGTGCAACAGCCCAGCCAAGAACGAGCTCATAATAAAATAAACTAGCGAGTTCCACCCCCAGTTGTGAACTACAAAATAATCCACGCTGATCTGCACAAAGATGTTCAACAAGTGTATGTAGGTGAATCTGATCAGCGTGATGAACATGGGGCGCAATGCATAGAAGAAGATCTGGCAGCATGCAAAAAATACTTTACCCAACACATTGGAGAGCAAGATACCTTCCCACTTGGTGGGCAAATCGGTGTCCAAGTATTCATCGCCCAAAAACTTGTGGTGCAACTGGTGGTATGGCTGGAATGAGGCTGCGTAAGGGATTCCGATGGGCAAGTTGACAAAAATGGAGAACAACTTGTTGTGGAACGGCCGGCGGAAGAAGAGGTTGTGGGACATCTCGTGGATGGCCAAGAAACACGCCTGGTTGGCGGTGGCTCCTATTACGTAAGCGAGCCCAACGAATTTATACGAAAATGGATGGGTGTCACGGAGGTAGTAGGCGGTAGCGAACTGGAGGAGCACTACGAGCGCTGCGATCCACTTGGATTTCGGCTCGTGGCCTGTGAGTTTGGTGATCTCGGGGTGTTTGGCCAAGATGTTCTTTCGGCGCTGCACGTGGGGCTCTGAGTCCTTGGTCCAGTAGAACTGGTTGAGCACCTCGATGGGGGCATCGGCAGCCGGTGTCACGAATGTGTAGGTCTTGTCAGACCCTCTGTGCTTGATAGAAGAGTCCATTGCAACAAGACCAATGATAAAAAGACACGATCGAATATCAGGTGAGGTAGGAATCTGAAAAACTCATTGGAAACTTGCACGACGCGATCCGATCCAAATGCAGGCTGTGCGAGCCGAAAAAAGGTACACTACAGCTGTCAACGAAAGAGACGACCAATTGATTGAGGTAAGAGTATACACGTATACAGGATATGATAATTGAATATACCTATAATATAAGAATGATTTAATATATTAGTTTACCTATAATATCGGTATAGTTTATGTAATATATATTATTTAATTAACCGTAGTACCCGTCGGGGCGTGGACTGTATCCATACTGGGGGTACTGTGCCATTGGCTGACCATATCCCTGGGTGGGGTAGGGCGGCTGCGACATGTAGTTGTAAGGAGTGCTTCCTGCATCGATATTGGGGGCTCCGTACGGCATATACTGCGGGTAATATTGGTGCATTGGGACAGGCTGCTGCATGTACATTTGCGGCATCGGTGGCTGCAAATTTTGAGGCAAGCCGGGTGCTGGCGGATGCATAGGCTGGCTGTTTGGCTGAAGCATAGGCTGGTTTTCAGGCTGGTTCATTTGCTGGTTTGGTTGGGTGTTTTGCTGGCTCAACGGTCCGGAAAATGGGATATTAGGGGCCCACGTCTGAGGTGGAACTCCGTCTTTGACATCGTCGTTCTTCATTTCGATCTTAAGTTGGCTGGTATGGTTCATGATAGACGATTCGATTTCTTCAATTGAACTGAGTACCTTAAACGAAGTCGATTCCAGAGAAATCACGGTGTTTTCAACTTCAATCTCTTGGCTGGGCAGCTTGCTTGCCTTGCTTGGCCCTTCGGCAATATCGGAATACAAAACTCTCTTCTTTTCTTTCTTCTTCCATTTCTTGCCTGGAACGATTTTCGCTTGCGAGTCGTCGATTTCTACATTACTATCCGGTTCAGCGGTACTTTTCGCGTCAAATCTTTTGGTCTCTTCGTTAAAATTGGAGTGCAACAACTTGTTACCTACTCCCAAAACTGCCTGCACTCTCAATCTATTTTCGTAATGCTCGATTTCTTGGTTCAAGAGCGATTGAAAATCCCTACCTTGTTCCTTGATTCTCGCTACTACTTCATTGTCCAAAAATTTGGGGATCTTGGTATCTGGATCAATGTATGATGAATAATCTCCTACTAAAAGATCAAAGTTGGAAGCTTTGAACAAATGATCATCGTTGAAATCTTTGAATTGGTACTTGATGAGTTGGAAGTCTCGGTATAAAACGTCTTCTTTGAAGTAGTAGCTTCTAAGAGGTCTATCATTGGTATTTTTAAACCAGTTTTCATCCAAATATTGCGAACCTTCCACATCGCTGGCTTCTAGTATGTGATTCAATAAGCCCAAAGTATATGCTACTACAGATTTTTTGGATCTGAATGTCCGTTGAATGACCTTGTTCTCATTAATCCAGTTCAAAACGAACCGTATTATCACCAAAGATTGACGGCTTTTCAATACATTCAAATCCACTGCCATAAGCCCGCGAAGGATCGTCTCGACGTACCGGAAACTAAAATTAGAGAACTTAATCAACGTATCCTCCTTATCCAAATAGGCTCGTTGGCCCGGCGCAGGACCTTGTGTTTCAAGTAATTTGTAGAAACAGACCAATATCGTCAATTGCTTTAAAATGTAGTCACCATCCGACTTGAGGATTTCGTCTATAGAATTGGTCAAAGTCTTGAAAAATTGTCCTTCCACCTTGGAGAAAGGGTGTTTTCTGCCTAGATTGGGGCCCTGCTTATACACAGAAGGCATGTAGAAGTACCCAATGAGACAAATAAATGTAAAATTCAATTTTTCAAGCTCAGTATACTCGAATTTTCCAGGCTTTGATGGTTCATCAAACACTCCCAAGAACCATTTTTTCTCCATTATACGGTTCAAGTTGTTTAACCCTAATTGATAGTCTGGTATACGAGTAAATTGCGATCTCAAAAACCACAAGCAAGAGCTGTACTTGTCGTCTATCAAATTGTATATCATCCCAGTGTGATTATAAGGCTCATTCAATGCAGGAAGAATCAAGATACATAACTGATAATATTTGAGCGCATTTTCGAAAAATGGCTTAAGAAAAATCGTCTTCTCCTTTTCTGCCAAACTCCTATACTTGAAGAACTCCTTATTGGAAATGCATGGGTTTAAGTAGGAAACTTCAACATGCGACCTGTGACGTGAAAGATCGCCCAAAGCCAAGATACATTTATGGATCAAGTAGAGTAGATTGGCCTGCACGTTGGCATCGGAAGCAGCATACGCATCTGCACTAATGGAAAACTTGAAGTGTTCGACCACCGATTTTGGTAGCACAGGGTTTTTGAACTGGGAAATGAAATGATTGAGTAGTGTATGGTAAAATTGGTAGATTTGTTTCGCGAACTTCAAAAAGTTCTCGCTGATCTTCCTGATCTCCACCGGTTTTACTCTAAATTGAGACTTGTCGTTTTTGCGACCTTTGGCTGCCAGATCATTTTTTCTTTTGCCGCTGCCTTCCGCACTATTTTTGAAACTCCTGTTTATTTCTTGGAAGTGGACGCTGTGCTCGTACTGAAAAAACTTGATCACAGGGTAGTGGAAGTCTGCCCAAATTGTCTCGAGATAATTGATGGTGGTGAATTCGCCGGTAATATTTTGGGTATCACCCGATTCGGTACCTGCGATTTTTTCGGGCTCAATCAGATTGAAGTATTTGTTGAAATCATTGATGATCCATGCTTCGAACTTGGATTGTACCACCGAATTGAATCCTAACAATAAGGATTGGTCAATAAACTTTCTGCTTAAGAATTCATCGAGTTGCGTTTTATAGGGTTGGGCTTCGGCAATCGGTGCTTTCCCCATAGCTTGGCTGGACTGTATAATTACTTTCCGAAATTGGTGTGATGAGGTGGTGGAATGGTGTATCGAGATTGCTATAGCATTCTACCGATTAACCTCAGTATGGAGCAAAAGGATTTGTTGTACGAACAGCGATGGAAATTTTTCGTATTAATTTTTTTTCACTCGCCAGATCCACTGCTTACGTCAGATTTGCAGCTGAATTAACGGGGGCGAATCGCCATGAGAGCTTGCCACCAAGCGATGTATAAAAGCAACGTCAGACCACTCACCAATCCACAATATCAACACCCCACTTTACAATTATAGACACCCCATAAATGGAAGACCCCTCGTACCCCGTCAAAGTGTACGTGTATGACCTCTCGCAGGGAATGGCCGCCATGTACTCGCCCATGATACTTGGAACCCGCATCGAAGCCATCTACCACACATCGGTGGTGGTGTACAACAAAGAACACTACATAGACCAGGGCATCAAGCAACTGGAGCCTGGCAAAACCAAGTACGGGCTCCCCATCGAAGTGATCGACATGGGAGAAACGTACATAGGCCCCGATATTTTTTACGAGTTTGTGGACGAGCTCCGCAACCACCAAGATAATAAATATCATGCAAGCAAGTACGATATTTTCGACAACAACTGCAACCACTTCACCAATGTGTTGGTGGACTTCTTGGTGGGCAAGCCATTGGACGACAAAATCTTGTCGTTGCCCCAAAAGGTGTTGAGCACCCCGAATGGACAGATGTTTCGGCAAATGCTTGGCAACGGCAGCCAGTTTGTCTAGAGATATCGCCTCCTTCTGCGTGGGAGGCTGAAGCGAGTGGCCTGCGCAAACTCGTTTCAGGTTTTTACAGCCATTTGAAACAGTTGGGGTACCCCGCGCGCAAATGTGGGTAGTTTTACAGCCAATGATACCGCCGCGTATTTGCAGCCACTCCTACAGTGCATGATCTGAGGTACATACTCTGTTGTAGCCCCTGGCTCCACTATATAAAGCCCGATTGTCAATCGCCGTTAGTTTTAGTTCTAGTTTAGTCGCAGTTTTACATTTAGCCACCTTTTTTTCCAATGTCTGTAAGTAGATACGCCACGATCTCAGCCTTGGGCATAGCCCGGTTTAGACAATGCCTGCTAACAACTAGTCGTTACACGAAATCAACCTCTATAACCCTTCCAAGCAAACCCCACTCAACGTTCTGACTCAGTTTTGGTCCAATGCTGAAAATTCCGTCAGTCAAGCCCCCAACCAATTTTTGGAACTGGCCTTTAACACAAGCCAGCCAGTGGGGAAAGGGCAATTGAACATCAACGCGCCTAGCTATATACCTAATTATGCCAAAGAGTCGTCGAGAAACGACTTGTTGGAACAGGAACTCCAAACTCTCAAAGTAGAAATGATTCTTAAGGATCAAATCATCAAGAACTTGACGGATCATTTGACCATTGTAGATAAGACTCGCTCAAAGCATTTACAGGATTTGTCGTATCAGTCGGTAACCTCAATGGATCTGACATTGTCGATTCCACAAAACCACTATCAATTGTTCAAAGATTTGTCCAATACATTGCAGCAGAAATCGCAAGAGTTGGAATCTACCAAAGAAAGACTAGAGGCTTTACTTGTAGGCTTATCTATGAATCCTGGCAATTCTTACTCCAACAACACCTCATTTACCAAAAACGGGGGGTTTGATGAACAGGAATTGACCCAGAAAATCCTCTGCAAGCTCAATTTGTTGAAATCAGAAAACGAAAGCCTTTTGAAAATGATAAGCTTCAGTAACAAGGCCAGCTTACTTGTAGAGGTGGGGATTTTACGTAACGAAAACAAAGCGTTGAAGAGTAAATTGAGCAGCTGTCAAGGATCAGTGGCTCCTTGACTGCACATACTCTGCGTCTGAAATAAGGTTATGCTTTGGTTTGTGGCCATCTATTTTTCAGCCTCGAACATTTTCAAGTACCCAATCCGGAAGATGCAAATCGACTGAATCCGGCCGAAACATCGAGCTGCTTGGTTTCCAGGGTAATTTTTGAATCATCACCATTTTTTTCTTAGCATTTTATGCACCAAATATTACCCGGTGCAACCGACCAGTTAGTAATTATCTACGAAGTCGTGTTTTAATAACCATAATTGCCGAACAAATCATACAAGGCGTCCCCACTACTTCCCCAACGCGCAAGGGATGAGGAAAAAAAACCTTGTATGACAAGAAAATTTACCTGGCAGTTGCAACCGCGAGGAGGGTCGTTCCGATTTATCCAATAGCAAAGGCGCAGTAGTGTGTTGCTATTCATACATAAGGACCAATGTAGGTAGAATCTAGAACCGAATCATCTCTCCATCGCAGCCTCCAGAACGGGGGCAAAGGAGGGGGGTTCGATTATCTGTGCGCTCACGTATCAGAAGGCGGTTTTAGTTAGGGGTTTATTTTTTTTTTTTTACGTTTTGGTGCGATTATTTTAGGGGAGAATAGATTCGAAAAGCAATTTTCCTTCTTGTGGAACAACATGCCATATAAAATTGATCCGGATTCTGCACTGGTGTTTATAAAGGCCAATTTTGCTGCTATATATAACTGAGACTAGAGCAATTTTGGGTAATCAATTTTATACTTATATATAGTCTTGGATAGAATCACATTTAGTATCACTTCTTCATCCTACTGTGATGCTCTAGATTGGACCAAGCGCTAACCAAACATGACCACAAAATTTGTTTTCACAAAGGAGCAGATCTTGCAATCAAGCGATCCGAGATCTCCGTTCTATGTCAACTTGCCTCCACCAGATGCAAAGCCAATTGACAACTTGGTCAACTTTTTCAAGTACTGGAAGTACTTCATCAAATCCTTGATCTATTACTTCAAAGAAATCGCATTGGTCAAAGAATTCGAAGCCAACCTTAGTTACCAATTAATCAATTCCATCCAGTTTCCAGGCTTCAAGGATTTGCCTGTGAAGGTAATGGAAGAAATCAGTGCTCACAGCTATACCTCCCCTACAAGCTCCCAGTCTACCACACCTACAAAAGAACACCAAAGAACGCTTTCGAACGCGTCTGTGAACAACCTCACTCAAACTTCTACAAACTCATCGTCGAGTAGCCACAGTACTGTAGACGCCAAGAGACCTGGACTTTTCAAGACGAAGTCCAACAACTCCACCTTCTTGAAAAACATCAATCCCCTTACTAATACCCACCTCAATCACCTTACTCATATTAATACTCATACCTCCACTCAAAGTTCGGGCCACACTAATAATCAGAATCAAGTCCCTAATCATAAAAAGAGCGTTTCCGTCAGCTCCGGTGGCGGCAAGTCAGGCGGCAATGGCGTTCTTCCTGTGCCAAATGTGAACCACAATGATGTAAAAATACCTCCCAACTTTTTCCCGGACAGCTCATTATTCAGGAACCTTCCTCCAGTTTTATTGACTCAACACCATTCATCTTACAATACGAATAACAAGCTTTACAAGGATTTGAACAATAAATTGATTCCCAGGTTGGAAACATTGTTGAAGAACTTATCCTCCAAAATCAGGGAAATTAAAGCTTCGCTTAAGAATGAATCATTTTCGAGCTTTGAGGTTTTGAAGGAAATCAGTAAAACCGGGAAGTGCTTGAACTCTTACATGTCATCCATTGAGAGATATAGTGCCTCAGTTCCAGTTCTCAAACGTAAGCACTTGTCTGAAGAAGACAGAGGGGAGGACGACGATAGCGGTGTATTGGATGATCCATTTTTGGTCAAGTTGCAGGTCGATTACCAGGTCAAGCACCAGCTCATCCATGAGAACTTTATGTTCGCATCATACGTGAACCTTCAAAATATTTCCAAAGAACTTTTCAATTACGTCGTTAAGGAATTAGACATTGTTGTGGATAAATTTGGCAAGCTTCAATTGAACCAAGAGTTGTACTTGTCCATCAAAGAGAAACTTGGTGCCTCTGCTAATGCAGACTGGGAATACTTTATTTCAATGAACAGAAACTTGTTGAATATTTATAGAGATACGGTTGTTCAACCCAAGAGGGAAACTAGAACATTTTCTAAATTGGTTCTTCCATATGCCGACTCAATTCACAATAAGTGTATCAGGTTCGGTATGATCTACAAGAAGTCCAAGTTGTTGAAAAACTATAATAGGTGCTACTTTGTTTTGTCGTGCAATTATCTTCATGAGTTTAGAATCGAAGGCGGAAAAGATGGATCCAACGAGAAGGAAACTAAGAACTCAGGAAATACCCCACCTAAAAAGAAGAACTCAAAAGATAAAATCGGAGGATTTATCGGACATGACGATGTTCCTACCAAGTCGTACAATCTCAACAATTGTATTCTTAAAATGAAGGACGAGAAAGGATTGAAGTTCCAACTCATCAAGAAAACGAATCAAACTGAAAAGTATACATTCAAATGTTTGACTACTGAGGAATTTGAGAGTTTGATTGGAGATTTGGAGGAGTTGACCAGATTTGGATCAAGACATTTGGAGAGATTCAACTTGGTGCAATCGAAGATAGACGCCATGGAGAAGAAGAAGGCAGAAAGCAAATCGAAGAATTCAAGTGCTGGCAATAATGCTTCTCTGGCACCAAGTTCCAGTGCACCTTCTCCATCATCCAATAAGTTATTCGATAAGTTTACTTTGAACTTGTCAGATAACAACAGCAACGGACAAAGCTTGAGTGGAATCTTCACCCCTACGATCAAAACTCCACTTAATCAATCACCAAACGAAAACCCATTTGAAGAAACCTTTATGACTGATTTCCCCGTGAGTGGCCAGTTATCACCTCGCAGTACAGCACACACCTCACCAACTTCACCTGATCCAAACCAAGCCAATGCTTCTGGCGGAGCATCGCCAGAGCAGGAACACCAACACCAACACGAATTGTACTTGAAGATGCAACAAGAGTTGATCAATCAGCAAAAGAATATGATGAATTTAAAGGGCAAAGAAAACGTCAAGGAAAAGGCAGCCAATCCTACAGGTTTGATGATTATAGACTCGGGAGCCCACGTTGGAGCTGGAGAACACAGCAATGGAAGCGGAAGTACGCTTTCAAGGCCTGCGTCCAGTGATTCTGTAAGTTCATTTATGATTACGCCCATTCAAAATCCACAAGGAGGTATCCAGTCCGTATTAGAGGAAAGTAGCCAGATTTTGAACCCAGGACAGGGAGTTATATTCGAACTTAGTGACAATGGCAGTACCACCCAACTCGACATCAACGCCAAAGAAAAGCTCAGCACCCATAGTGATCAGAGTAGTATAGAAAATAACCAAAACAACAGCCACAACATACCCAAGGTTGTTGTTTCGGATAATTAGTATAGATTAGTTTATTGTTTTAGCCAGACGGCACTGTTTAATTCTACGTTCCTATTTAAAGCGCAAAAAGATCGAATCGATCCAGTAGTCCAAGCGCAAAAACGAGGCTTAAAGTCCGAATTTCCAGGCGTAGACATCGCATGAGGTTGAAGCAAATTGGAGTATCTTTCGCCAGCCAATATAGAAGATACGCATATAAGATGACACCTACAGGTCTCATGATTGGTCGCAGTAACAATTTCAGTACTACAGTTATTATGGTGTAGATAACTAAATGAAATAGTAAGGGCAGTGACGCAGCCGCAGAGCCCTTGGGTCATTGAGGCATTGAGCCTCCAGATTTAGACTAAGGCGGGGAGCCCCAATTAGCGAGAGGCACGCCGCGAGTCTGGACTAAGTTGCAAAATAGAGCAACCAGATACCGGACCATTAAACCACCTCTCTACGCAGTTCACTTTGTTGACGTGCTGACGTTGCTGACGTGGTTGTGCATGCCAAGCATTCCATCGCATCCCTCGCCATTATTCGTGCTTGCTGGCAGCAACACACTGGTCACCAAAAATAGGTTAGCGAGCCTGCACCGTGACTGTGCGCCGCACCGTGTGACGAGCGCGTCCCACGTCGGTCGCAGCAAATGACTAAATGATGGACCTTTGATGAGTATAATACCAGGACTTTACTCGACGTATATTAGCCCCTAGCTGAATTGAATACACCAGTAGCTTCCTAGAGCCCAACTACACCTACTACGTCGTAACTAAAAAAACATTAAAACGGAATCTTTCAATTCTCCACCCCATTATTTCCACCTGCTATAACCATGTCATCCACTGGATTTAAAAAGAACGAATCGGCCATAGCATCTGACTCAGAAATGGACGAGACTCACGATATCACTCCGCACCCACCTATCAGACGCTCGTCGTCGTTGTTCTCGTTGTCGTCCAAGGAGGAGCTTCCAAAGCCCGACCCCAAGGAATATGTAGCGTTCATTGAAGACAACAGACACTTTAGTTTGTTGAGAAACTTGCACATGGCCGACTTCATCACGTTGCTCAACGGATTTTCCGGTTTTTACTCCATTATTTCGTGTCTCCGCTTCACCCTCACAGGCAAAACCCACTACGTGCAGAGAGCGCACTTTTTCATATGCTTGGGATTATTTTTTGACTTTTTCGACGGCAGAGTGGCCCGGTTGAGAAACAAATCGTCGTTGATGGGCCAGGAATTGGACTCGTTGGCCGATTTGATCTCATTTGGAGTGAGTCCAGCCACCATTGCGTTTGCCATTGGGTTCCAAACCACCGTCGATGTGTTGATTTTGACCTTCTGGGTGTTGTGTGGATTGACCAGATTGGCCAGATTTAATATTTCGGCTGCGAACATTCCCAAGGACAAGACCGGAAAGTCGCAGTACTTTGAAGGATTGCCTATTCCTTCCAACTTGTTCTGGGTGGCATTTATGGCCACGTTGGTGTTCAAAGACAAGATCATGGACCAATTGCCCGGAGGCGTTGTGTTCAAGGACTCGGTCCTCGAGTTCCATGTGGTTGCCATCGGCTTTTTCTTACAGGGGTGCGCGGAGATCTCCAAAAGCTTGAGAATCCCCAAGCCTTAGGTTCTAAAGTAGTTCGTATTAATCGTAATATTTGTCGAAATCGGGCCTGGTAAACGACATGATGGCTACGTCTCGGAAATCTACAGACCCCAATACTCCCTTTTGCAACAGGCGGTATGTGTCCCGGTCGAAGTTGCGAGGATCCAAGAGCCCCAAGTCGTGTCTGTCCCATTGTAGTTTGTGTGTTCGATTAGCGATATCAGTCATGCGGCATATTTCCCAGAAGTTGTCGTGGACTGGTTTCAACCTAACTAAGTATGCGATATAAAATTGTAGTTTCGATCCCGCTCTGTGGGGGTCTTGATTAATACCAATGCGATTACACTCGTTGTGAAACACCGCAAGCATGTAGAGCAATTCTGGCTTGTTGGCAATTTTGGCCATTAGCTGGGCGATCCGGTCATCTTTGGACGGCGATGTGTCCAATATAGCCTGCTGTTCATCTACTTTCTTGACGTACGCCAATGCTTTGAGCAAAAACTGGTTTCTGGGCGAGCTCGCTAAGGCCCGTGCGGGAGAGATTTGCATCAGCAGCCCGGTATATCTGGCCACACAGGGCGATAAAGTGGGATTCAACGCTATCAACGTGTTCACACGGGCTCGTATAGTACATCTAGACACCAACATCGTCAAATATCGTCTCGTTTCCTCTCTTATACAGTACTATATTCTGTGGTCTGGTCTGTATATTGCACGCAATTTTTTCATTTTTCAGTGACGGAAAAAAAGCCTTACATCACCGTTTTCTACAACTATACCAAGATGAATCCAGGCAGACTAGTGGTTCAAAGTGCTAGACACAGCCTCAGAAACGCTTCCAGGGGTCCAGCGGTGCAACCTGCCCGCTTGGTGCAACTTTACAGCGGAAACTATGCTGCCTCCCGCGCCAGATACTCGACCAAGCCAGAGGACGGCAAGAACGTGAAAAACGACGAAACCAAGCCCAATTCCATTCTTACGGACGAACTCTTGGCCAAAGCAGGTTTTGAAGACGCCGGCGAAGGCGCTAAGACCGCCAAAGAGCAAGAAAATGCCGACCAAGGCGGTGAAGCTGGCGAAACCGGCGAGTCCACTCGTGCTCGCAGAAAGAGAAGAGCGCAAACCTCCAAGGATATCCAAAGAGAAAAGTACGCCAACTGGTTTTACTTGGTATCTTTCGCCGGAGCCGGTGCCGGATTGGCCTACATGAGCAGAAACTGGGACTCAGAAGAAGAACAGAAGAAGTTGGAGGCCCAGCTGGTGGGTAACGGCTGGGACCCTCAATCGATGTACGGCCGTTTGTCTGCGCGCTTAGCGTCACTTTTCACGTTTTTTTCCGAGCCAGCGTACGAAAACCTCTTGCCGCCACCCGCTCCTGAAGCGTACCGCCGTCCTTTGACGTTGGTGTTGACGTTGGATGACCTCTTGACCCATGCCTCGTGGGACAGCACCAACGGCTGGAGAACCGCCAAGAGACCCGGTGTAGACTACTTCTTGAGATACTTGTCGCAGTACTACGAGATCGTTATTTTTGGCTCCAATCACGAGATGTACTCTGAGGGGATCGTCAAGAAATTGGACCCTATGCAGGCTGCGATCCAGTACGCGTTGTACAGAGAAGCATGTCGTTACAAGGACGGCAAGCTGATCAAAGACTTGTCGTTGTTAAACAGAGACTTAGCTAAAACTGTAATTGTAGAGGTGGACGAAGACGCCGTTTCGTTGCAGCCAGAAAACGCCATCATGGCCAAGAGATGGGACGGAAAAGCCGACGACTACTTGGTTTCGCTCATTCCATTTTTGGAGTACTTGGCCACCCAACCTGGTGGAGACGTCCGTCCGATCTTGAACTCGTTCAACGACCGTTACAACATCGTCAACGAGTTCAAGGCGCGTGAGTTAAAGTTGAGAGAACAGTGGAAGAAGGAAAACAGCAAACCCAACGCCACCAACTTTTTGGCGCGCATGTTAGGAGCCCCTGCCTTGGCCAAGGAACCCAAGATGCCTTTGGATGTGATCCGTGAACACGGTCAGTACCAGTATGAGCAGTACGAGAAGTTTGTGGAGGCCAACATTGCCAAGGCCTTGGAAGAAGAACAGAAAATGAAGGAGAAGCTTGGTAAGACTTCGTTGACCAAGGTGTTGGCTGGTGGCCCTACTCCAGAAGAGATTGCCCAGGTGCAGAAGGAAATCCAAAGCCAGAGTAAATAGATGTAAATAGCAGATGTATAACCTACAGTAATAAAAGTGATAAAAATTAAAGCAACAAAATGAACAGAAATACTTAGACCTATTTCATTGTAAGTGTCAATAGAAGCAAAAGTACTTGAAACCATACTGTAAGTATCAAGTGCAAGTGATGTCTCCACTGATAAAGGAACATCATCTCATTTTTTTTAGCCTACAATTTCTTTGGTTCAGATCTATTTATGCATCTTATTTTCAACATTGATTTGAATAAATTGTCACTTTTTTAAAAGGTATTTTTCGTGAAAATGTTGGAGTAGTTTGGAATTTTATAGCTACTAGGGATTGAATATATAATAAAGTACGAAAGATAAATGCTCAGAGGGGGTTATTGTAATGATATACACTTCAAGAGTCTTTTACATGGATCTGTATCATCGGAATGATACTTCTTAGTTGGTGATGTGAATTAATACTGAGGCAACGGTAAGATGCAAACCATTTGGCTCAGTACCGTTTATAATTGAGAATCAGCTGGATCTTCACTTACAATAGCATTGTAACCATGCTAGTGGTATATACTGGAAGCTGGCCACGACATCCTACTTTTGTCGCTGGAATGAGAATATCGCCTATTAATCAATTGGGTGCAAAATCGCCGAAGAATTACTAACCGATCCGATAAATGTACCAAGCACCCTACACATGGGAAAGAAAAATCGAAAATAAGAATATTAGACCCGAAGTTAATATGTTGCCTCGTTTGTTCGAGTTAACTCGGTCATCGGATTTATTTATTGTCGCAGTTCCCCATTTGGCATGCACTAATTGTGCCTACAATAAATTCGGAAGCCAGAGAGTAGGCATGCCTTATTTTGTCCACAATTATTGCGGAGCGAGATTAAGTCGCTGACGACTGTGAAACGATCTTTCGATTACGATTGAACCGATACTCAGAACTTCGGAAGCATAAGAACTGTATATCGCCGATCGGCTTATGTGGTTTTTCCCTCCAAGACCTCTACAAATGCAACACAACTAGTAAAATACTCATAATTGCTTTGATATACTAAATAATCAGGAGTTACTACATTTAATGAGTACAGGTTGAATAGACTAAACATAAGATTCAAGTAATTTGCTCAGGTAATGGGGACGGTAGTGTAGCCGCTTGTTCCAGTTGCGGGGCTTCTGGCCGATTCGCATATCTTGGCGTAGCCAATAGAGGTGCACCAATAGCAGCCCAAAATACCAAAATAATATAGGAAAGGGCTGTCATAAACTTGTACTACTGAGCAAGAGTGCTAGGAATAGCACCCTAGCACTCATTCTTCGTCAGCGTTTCGTTTCATCTACCTATATTTATGATATCTTTCCGTAGGACCGTCCGGCGATTAGTTACATAATCACCGACCTCCGAGTCACATGTGACACAAAAAAATTTATCTTTTCCATCAGTCAGCCAATCGCAAATTCTAACAATTATAAATACCCAAACGGAAACGGCTGTTACGTCAAACCACCGGCTTTTGAAGCGTTAATTCATCATTTATACACTATATACGGGTCCTAGTACTGATAGACACCACCACCACACTGCTTTTTCCGCAAATTTCCCCCGCTTAACCACACATCTCGCCGCCTCCATGTCCACCCCGGCCGCTGCAAATTTGGCTCCCCGGCAAGCCCTTTCGCCCATAGCGATGTCCCCAGCAGGCTCTCCAGACTCTAATGGGCTGGCACAAGCGCCCACGCGAGTTTTGCCACGATCCGGCGCCTCTCCGTCGTCCAGTCTGTCGCCACCGGCCTCAGGAGTAACACAGATAATCACCTCCAAAGAGTGGGTTTTGCCACCCCGGCCCAAGCCAGGAAGAAAGCCCAGTGTCGATACCCCAGCTTCGAAGCGAAAGGCCCAGAATCGTGCTGCTCAGCGGGCGTTCCGAGAGCGCCGGGCCACACGAGTCCAGGAACTCGAAGAGAAGCTTATGGAGGTAGAAAAGGAGAGAGACATAAAGGAAATGGGACTAGTCAATACCATCAACAAGCTCAAGGTCGAAAACCTGTTTCTTATGAAGAATTTGGAGCTGATTCGGCAAGAAGTGGAGGCTTTGAAGGAGAACAAATCCCGCCAGTCGTACGTCGCTTCTTCGCCTAACAACATCAACACCAACTCCCCTGCAAGCTCGTCGGCCTATTCAGTGCAGCAGATCTCGCCAGCACCTTCTGCAGAGTCTCCACCGTCGTTTTCGGCCCCAAAACCACAGACTTCGGGCTCGTCGTTTTCCGCCATCAACGGCTCAAAACTGGCCAAATCGCCTCGCAAAGTCAGCTTTGACTGCGGCGTGTGTCTCAAAGACGACTGCTTATGTGAAAGTGTTGGTTTAAAGGCTCCAGAAGAGACCGAGGCCGACCGCAAATTGGCCGAAACTCTCAGCTCGTTCAAGCCTATGGCCGCAGTTTCGCTATCTAGAAAGCGTCTGGCTCCAAAAGAATTCCTGGAGTCGCAGGAAATCGACTTTACTGCCAAATTCGCCGCTTCAAACACCACCTCAAACACCCGTCCGATGCCTAAATTGGCCAAAAAACGGAAAAGCGAGCTGTCAGAAACATTTAACGAGGATTCGCCTGTAGAAAACTGCGGATTTTGTACTGACGATACGCCTTGTGTGTGTCGCGAGGCTGCAAAAGAGGCCGCGCGCTTGAACGATTCGCTCAACCACGACCATAGCGAGGAAACCAAACTCTTACCGCCCATTCTTAACTCAAATATCTTCCATAGCGCGCCTTTGCCAGTTATGCATCCCGGCCCATCGGTGGAAATCCGCGATTTCACCAACTTAACGCCTGGAGCAGTGCCTACGGTGATAACTAAGAAGAAAGAGAACGAGCAGGATTCGTCCGATGGTGGATGCACAGGAAACCCAGGCACTTGTCTGCAGTGCCAGCTAGATCCCATGTCTACATTATTCTGTACGACTGTAGCCAGTAAAGCTAGCCAAAACGGGCCTCCTTCGCCTGCTAAATCGGCTGCAACCGCTCCTCCTATCACCAATTCGCCGCAGCCAATGGTTTCGAGAACCAATAGCAAGGCGAACGTTTCCTCTATAGGCTCATCTACAGCGCCCTCGACGCCCTCTTCTTCGGCTCCTCCTCCTCTTATAGCCACCAATAACCCTGCAACATCTACATCAGGCATGTTTATTCCCTGTGCCGATGCCTACAAAACGTTGTCTAGACACAAGAAATTCAACTCGGTGGACTTCAGCACTTTGGTGGGCAAATTGACCACCAGGGGCATGCAAGTGGAAGTACAATCGGTGGCCAATGTTCTCCGTGAGTTGGATAGAAGGGTGTATAATTAGTATAACTAGTTATGGTTTGGGCAGGTTTCACTTCTAGGCATTACTTTATTAGTCATAAAATGTATTTATTATAGTGTTTAAAAATTAACTTCGTGTTTTGAGTAGGCAGCAATTGGTGTATCTGTATCTTTAGGTAGCACGATTAGTAGCTATTACGAACTGGCTATCAGGAAATAGCTAATTAATAATTGAGATAATGTAAAACTACTCTAAATCCAAGTTATTTTCAAAAATCTATAACTAGCCATTCTTTATATCAGAGACTATATGTCTGGAGTTAAAAAATATTTTTGGGTGCAAAATTCTCGCTCAACTTTGGGAGCAAATTATCACTCTCTCCTCTGTTAAAGTACTTGCAATTAAGAGCATGAATTAAAACAAACATATTTAAACACTAAACAAACTAAGAAATAAATGCACCGGGGATTTTGACATTGGGCGTGGAAGTGGTGTTTCCATTGATGTCAGTTTCTTCGGTTTTGTTGGATGCGAATCCAGAAGTGAGAGTGCTCTCAGTCTTTGGAGCAGTTCTTGGGACTTGGTTGGAAGCAGCATTGCCACTACCCAAAGAGTAGTTTTGTCTTGGAGCCCCGGCGTTGATATCGGTAACGTTGTCTGGCTTTTTGTTCAAAGCAGCAGAGTCGTACGACGTATCGATGTTTTCAGCACCAGACAATCCGTGACCAGACTTGCCTGCGTAGATATCAGTCACATTGTCTGGCTTGTTGTTCAAAGCGTCCGGGCCATATGAAGTGTCACGGTTATCATTACCACTAGACAATCCATGAGAAGCTCCATGAGAAGTTCCATGACTAGATTTACCAGCGTAAATGTCAGTAACATTGTCTGGCTTCTTGTTTAAAGCAGCAGAGTCGTACGAAGTGTCTCTGTTTTCACTGCCAGACAAACCATTGGCAGACTTACCTGCGTAAATGTCGGTGACGTTGTCAGGCTTCTTCTTCAATGCTGAGGAGTCGTACGAAGTGTCAGCACCACCAGACAATCCATGAGAGGCTACATCAGTTCCATGAGTTCCATGAGCGCCATGAGATCTGCCTGGGTTGATATCGGTCACATTATCGGGCTTCTTGTGTAATGCTCTCGAATCATAAGCAGTGTTACTGCCAACTGCAGTAGAGGCAGCAGCCACGGCCGGGTTTGGAGCTGACGATGAAGAATGGGTGTTTGAAGCTGCATTCTTCTTCTCTCCAGGAATATTGGCAAGGTACTGGCCCTGTTCATCGGTGACAACTCCAGTCTTGGAGTCAATTTCGATCTTTTGGACCTTTGCTAAAGTTTCCGGTTGATCGTGTTTCAAAGTGCGAATGGCATTGGTAGCGGTCTTGGTGGCATCCTCGTTGCTTTTGCTTCCATGTACGTTTACAACAACGTCATTGGTGGGCTTGGGCTTGGAGGACTGATGTTCATGACCTGAGTGAGAGTGTCCAGCTGCTGAAGCCAATCCAGCTCCAGTAGCGGCACCAGCACCAGCACCAACACCGGCACCAACACCGGAACCTGCGTGGCTCTGACTTTCTGGGACTGGCACGTTACCAAGATTTCCTTGGTGTGCTGCTTCAGATAATCTTTCTTTGGCTTTTTCATGGGCGTTATGGTACTTGCTTGGCTGCGATGGGTCGGCAGAGGTGAGATCTGAGCGTGGAGGAATCTCGATATCGTCTTCCTTCAAGCTCTTATCGCCCGAACCAAATCCTGTTTGAGGAGGTCCACCGGCAGAAGCTCCTGCGGCTCCTGCAGCAACACCTGCAGCACCTGCAGCACCGACAGTAGAAGCCTCGTGGTGGCCGACTCCTGATTGGTGAGGGACCGTCTCGGCATCTGCGTCGGTCTTGTACACCTCCTTGGTGTTGGCGTTGATCACCAACTTGCCAGACGATAAGTCAACACCCTGCTCTCTCAAGTCCTTGGAGGCTTGACGGGCAATCTTGGAAGCGTCGTCTCTGTCGGCAACACCAATAACTTCAACCAACAATGCTTCCTTTTCAGGATTTGCAGTAGATCTCGAATGTCCTGCAGCACCCAAACCAGCTCCGGTGGCTGCTCCAGCAGCAGCACCAGTGGCAGTTCCAGCGCTCTTCGAGCTGTGGTGCGCATGTGAGCTGTGGGCAGCGGCCTTTCCTTCTTCGTAGGCACGCTTTTCTACTCCTGCTTGGTAGAACTTTTTGTAGTCCTCGTTAGAGAGGTGGCTGCTTTTCTGTTTTTCGGACGCACCTGCGACTGTACCTGCTGCACCAGCTGCACCAGTGACACCTGCAGCTTCAGCGGCCCTGTCTTTACTGGAAACATCTTTTGCAGCCTTCACGTTTCCAGCTTCGTAGGCTCCTCTCTTTGCGCCTTCACTGTATGCGTCGCCAGAGACAACTTCAGCTTCCTTATCATTGCTTGATACTTCTTTTGCAGCCTTTACGGTTCCAGCTTCGTATGCTCCTCTCTTTGCACCTTCACTGTACGCCTGACTGCTCAACTCTTCGGAATTTGGGGCGGTCCGTTGCCTCGCTTCACCAGCCTTGGCACCCTCGTCGTAGGCACCAGACTCTACACCTTTGTTGTAGGATTCATCCACTGGGTGTGATTCTTTGTTACCTCCAGAGAGATAAGAGATTGCACCACCTACAGCAGCGTAACCAGCACCAAGTGCAGCAGCACCATAACCAACGTTTGAGCCTTCTGATCTGTCAGTAGAATCAGTAGTGGATTCTTCTTTGTCGACAGTTCCTTTGGTGGCACCGACGGTTCCGGCTTCCTTAGCAGGAGTTTTGTCGATCTTTTCAGCTGGGTTCTTGTGACCTTCCGACTCAGGACTCTTGTTGGTTTGGCCCGTAGCAAAAGCTTGCTGTTCTTGTTTAAGATTAGAAGTGTCACTTGGCTTCTCTTCAGCTTCATTTTTCTTGCCAGCATTAGCAGTTGAGTCGTTGAGAGAACCCTCTTTACCTCCAGTTGCAATGAATCTGTTTTGACCCTTGTAGGCATCAAGAGGAACTTCTTGGACGTCTCCGCCCTTGGAAGTATTTCCTTCTTCGGCTTCCTCAATTGGCTTGCCTACGTGAGAAGAAGCGTTCTTGATTTCAGGATTGTGTTCTTCGGCAATTTCAACTAATGATCTCTTATCCTTCTTGTTGAATCCGAGCTTCTTGTTGTGGGCATCGACATCTTTCTCGGTAATCTTTGAGGTATCAGCAGCTTTGTCAGAAGCCTTGGGCTTGTCGCTGTCTTCTTTAGATTCACTCGATGGAGTCAATCCAGGAACAGCCTGGACTCCGTCGCCAGTATCACCGGATCCAGAAGCTTCAGAGTCCTTTAATGGGTTCTTGCTGGTATGGTGAGGAGAAGCTTCAGCTACATCTTTGTGGGTACGTTCGGCAGTTGCAATCAACGACTCTCCTTGTGGAGGAATCTCTTTGGATTTAGAGCCACTGACGGACTTGCTTACACCTGCAACAGCAGCTCCGGCAACAGCTCCGGCAGCAGCCAAGTATCCTTGGGAACCTTCAGAGTCTTCTGATTTTTCAGTGGACTTTTCAGACTCTGGCTTGTGGCTTTCAGCAGATTTTTCAAGCTTCTTGGTGTCAGGATAAGGAGTTGAGCTTTCAGTAGCTGGGGTTGCAGTGACTTCCTTATCCTTTTGGTTTTCCGCCTCCTTAATAGGATCTCTCTTGGTGGTGTGAGCAGAAGCGTTGGCCACATCAGGCTTGTCATCCACAGCTCCAACCAAGCCCTTCGAGTCGGAAGAGCCCTTGGTTGCGTCAGTGTTGGAAGTACCCTTTGCACCTCCAAGACCCACAGCACTAGCAGCACCGGCTAAAATTCCACCCAAGCCAGATCCAGAGGATTTGTCGGAGGTAGCAGACCTGGTGTCGTCAGCAGTGGAATCTGCCAACTTATCAAGTGGTTCTTTAGGGTCCTTTTTGATTGAGTCGTGCTCTAAAGCAGAAGAAGAAGTATCTTTGGTAGCACTCTTTTCAGTACTAGCTTTATCCTTACCGGCCTGGTAAGCTTCATTTGTTACTGAGTCTTCTTTGCTAGCCTGCAAATCACGCTGGTTTTCCTGCTCGTCATCAGCACCTGAACCAAATCCAAGAGTACCGGCTGCAATAGCACTGGCAGCTCCTAAAGCACCTCCAAAGAAACCTGGAGACTCGGAATGTTGATTCGTGTTGGTAGCTGGGTCGAGAGTCTTGGTGTTGGTGTCCACAGTCTTGGTGCCGTATGATCCAGTAGAGGTATTGTTCTCGTCGTGGCCAGCCTTAAGTCCTGCTTCGTAAGCTTCCTTGACAACTGGGTGGTCCGAAGCTTCGTGGGTCTTGCCTCCAAGACCAATATAGCTGGCAGCAGCTGCCAACACTCCCGTGGAAGCGTATTTGCCGGAGTTGTTAGAACCGGAATCGGCGTTGGTTGGCTGTTTGCTAGCAAGATCAGCATTGTAGACACCGGTAGTAGAGGCATTGGGATTTTGCAATCTGTCAATCTCCTTCTGGGTCTGTCCGATCTGCTTGTCGAGTCTCTCAAGTTCGGTGTCATAATCGAAGTTGTCACTCGATGGAGGCACCGATTTCTTGAGGTATTGCTTGTCGCTTGGATCATTAGTTACGTAAGAATCGTCATTAGTTGCAGAGTGTAACGACTTGTCGTTGTGGCTGCTGGTGGCCTGAGACTTGCTCGAGTCGGCACCACTTGCGCCAGCTCCAGCAGCCCCTGCGGCACCTGCGGCACCACCGGCACCGGCCACACCGAGCTCCTTCTTGGCAGAATCCACACCTTCAGCATTGAACGCAGACTTGTTCTTGGAGTGTTCTTCCTTGGGGTCCAAGCTTTGGTGTTGAGCACCTTCGGATTCGGACTGCGAGGTCTCGTTTTTCGCAGCCAGTTGCGCTTCCTTTCTAGCAGATTGCGCGGCATCCTCGTGACCTTGCTTGACACCTTCAGTGTAGGCCGAGTCTTTCACTTCTTGGGCCGCAGCTTGCTGCTTTTCTTCGTGGGCATACTGGGTTGGTTTGGTCTTCAAGTTTCTATTGTGCTCCACAAAGGCACGAGTGGCTTCGTGGTGGGTGCCTTCTCCTTGGGTGTCTTTAGGGTGGAAAAAGGTGCCCGAGCCGTCCTTTTGGTCGGCATCGTTGTCATAATGGGGGTTGTAGTTTTCTTGCTGAGGAGCCGTATCGCTCACCAAGTCCGTTGGGGTCTTTTCATTGGTGTAGTCACCGCTCTTTCCCTTTGGAATTGGCTCTCTTCTAACCTTTGGAGGCGATGAAAGGACTCTTCCGGCGGACGACGAGGTCGTGGTGTGGCCGTGCGATGCACCTGCACCTGCGGCTGCCGCACCACCGACGCCTGCAGCACCGAATCCTGCAGCACCAGTCTCTGCACCTGCACCGCCGGCACTGGTGCTGTGCTCTCTAGCGGCCTTGGCCTGGCCCTCTCTGTAGGCTTCTTCTAAAACAGCGCTGGGATGGTCGTGTTGACTGGCACTAGCGCCTGCGCCAGCACTAGTCTCACTTGGAAGATCATCTGACTTCGCACTTGATGACGATCTGGAATGAGATTTGAATGGCTTTTTTAGTTTGTTAAGGAAACCTTGCTTTTCTTCTTGTGACATGATGTTGCTTCTGAGTTTGTATTAGTATATACTACAATTGCTTTAGATATAGGTACTTTGGCAAACTAGATTCTTTTTATATTGTTATATAAGTAGCAACCATGATTGCAGTATTTCACTGCCACCCCAAACGTGATGCTTCCATGCAGCAACCATACCCCAGGGGTACATGTGTGGCGCAACCAAACAAACCTGGGGGGAAGGATAGACATGACGACTACTCGCACTATTGCTACAGCTCGTGAGGGGGACAGGTGCGTCCCGGTGCATCCAATTGACTATAGTGGTTACGTCACGGCACCACCACCAATGACCTAGCCCACCATTTAACAAGCCACAAGGCCCTCGCCCGTGGCTGAGACCCCGACGTCACAGGGTTTCAGAGCAAGTCAAAGTGCTGCAGATGTTTCACTGCGCGCTCACAGAACAATGCACGACCTCCCGAGACGGGCATGACGTCACCGGGGCTATCTCGAGGAACGAACATCTTCTCTGCTCATCACAGCTGTCATCGTCCGATCTCATCGCTCTACAAACCGTGCTAGGATGTTGGTCGTCTCTTTTACTGGTATATAGGCATTTTGTTACTTTTGTTGTAGATGAGCCGCGACACAAGCCACTCCAAACTCTCTTGTAGACCCTGGTTTTCAAGCACCGAAACCGGCAACAACTTGGAGTCCGTGGCCTCCAACTCACTGACCAATTGTATAAACACCCCTGTTTTGAGCGAAACCAAGTCCACCGCTTGCGGAAGATCCTGCTTATTGGCAAGCATTAGGATGGGCACGTTGACCACGTCGGTGTCCGCTTCGCCAGATTCGTTCCAGCTCTGGTCGTGCGCGATCTCAATAAGCGTCTCGTAGCATTCCTGAAACCGTTCGGTGTCCGTGGAGTCAATTATAAAAATAATGCCATGGCACGATTTGTAGTAACGGGACCACATTGAGCGGAGCGATCGCTGGCCACCCAAGTCCCAAAACTTGAGATTGATATTTTTGTACTGCGACTCCGAGGGACCCGAGTCGAGCTTGATGGTGGTGGTATTCTGGCCCACCGTGGGGAGAATCTTCTTATTTTTCACTATATCGCTTGTAGAAAGTGCCGGTGCACCCAGTGCGCCCAGCGAACTCTTGGATTTCCGAGACAGGTTGGCTTTTGTCTCGGGGTAAAGGAGCTTGAGGTGCTCGAGGAACGTGGTTTTGCCCGCATTATCCAACCCAAGTATCAACACATTGTACTGCTCGCGCTTGGTATACTGCGTGTACAACGACGATGCTAGATGAAACATGTGGCGTGCCTGTCTCCACTGCCGATGCTACTGCCGATCAGACGTATCTCTTCTGCCCTGATCGGAGGGTCACGTAAAAGTCACGTGCACGGTGCGCTGCCCAAGTTACCCGGACAGCGCATCGGTATATAGTGAAAAATTTGGAGCCTCCAGGACTCAAACACCAACCGTTGTGGGCTGTCAGCAGATAGCATACATGGGTTGAGACTATATGATGATTAATTGATAGGGACAACTGAGCACGCGATGATGTTGTCTTTGATAGTAGAAAATATCTGAAGTCCCCGAATACCCAGCTAAAGCAGTTACGACAAACACTACGGAAAAGAGAGAAGACACACACTGAGTACTTTACAAGCATTCTACGAAATTTTTTAGGTTTACATCCATTCTACGAATTTCTTGCTTAACAATTTTATTCTCTAAATATTCTTCTTGGCTATATTGGTTTTGCCCACGTAGATGTAGTTGACTACAAACAAGAACCACGTCACCACCACCAAGCCGGCGCTGGCCACGTACAACCACGAGTTGGTGATGTCCCACGAGCGCTTGAACTCGTCGTTGGCCAAGTGTCTGACGGCAACCACCTTTTTGTCGGACAAAAACGAGAGACCCGGTCTTTTGTAGTCCAACTCAAAAGTGAACATTCCGTGCTGGTCAGGCACCGTGAACTCGGTGAAGTACACACGCATGTCCAAAACTTCACTATCTTCCTTGGAAGAAGCAAGACCCAAAGGTCTCAAGTTGATTCTGACGTATGGGTCCAACATCTTGAAGGAAAGCTGCAATTGCGCTTCTTCTTGCTTGACGTCGTATGGCACCCATGTGCCATTGACGTATTCGGACACACCCACAGTGTAAAAAGCGTCTTCTTTGACACGGTACAACGTAGGAGAGTTCTTAGCAGGCTCTTCTTTTCTGTAGTGCTCGACAAAATGGAGTTTCAAGACGCCTTTTTGCTGGAAAGTCCAGTCGACCAACGACTTCGAGAGCACCGATTCCGAGCCTACCCACGCCAAACGGGCGTTGTTCAAGGCCTGGAAGCCCACAGCAGCAAACCCTTGTTCGCCAAAAGTCCAGGTGCTTTCTTGGTCGATCGAATCCTTGTTGTCGGCAGTGGAGAAGCCGGTCTTGGAACTCTTGATAATAGGAACCAAAAGCTCGTTGTTGGTGACAAGTGCAGCTCCACCTACATAGTCGTCAACCTCTACTTGAGAAACAATATTGTTGCCTTTGACCAAGTTTTCAGCACCCAACTTCACACCGCCGTTCTTTCCCTGGTGGAAATGGTCAAACAAACGGTAATTCTTAGGAGATGGATAGATGCCGACCTCGTTCATAACCACTCTGATCGAGTCTGGCAATACTCCAGCAGGGTTTCCAACCACCAAAACGTTACCTTCTTCGTCAATAAACTGCACCAAAGTGTTCTGGGCCAACGAGTCTTTAGACCCAATGGTCTTCTTCGATGATGGCAAAAGAACCAAGTTGTCGTACTTGCGAGATTCCTCGAAAAACAACAGGAATTCGTCGTCGTATGTTTTGGTGGTGACCTCGTATTGTTGGTTCAAACTCTCCAACAACTGGCTGACCGAAGAGGCCACAGTGTCTGGATGTTCCAAGTCGTGGATTTTGGAGTCGTACACAACCAATGTGCTGGGCTTGGCACCAAGCACCGCAGCGGCGAAATACACCAACAGCGCAATCAACCAATTCAATTGAACCATTGCTGAGGAGTCTATGTGTGGAATCATCTGGCTGTCAATTTCATACGTGTTGCGAAGTCACAATATTTCAGTCACGTGAGTACCGAACACCAAGTGTGAACAGAGTGGCTTTGAACACTTGGTGAAATGTGCTGTCTGCCTATTTTATATTCGTGACTTACTATCTACTCTTGTAATTGTGACTTGCTATTCTACACTTCAAGCTCTAATATACTATTGTCTAACTCAATTAGAGGTTAACCGATAATTTACCTTCTTCACGAACGCTGTCTGTATGACCAACCAGTTATAGCCTACATCATCCAAGGCTCAAGCAGGTTAGACAACTCGCTAGTTTCACCAGTGATTCCAACAATGGTGTTGGAAGATTATCAAAGTGTTGGTTGCAAAAGTTGTGCGTATACCTTTGGGAGTACTGCGCACGTGATAGCTACCCCAGCTGATAAAGACAGTAATACTGCCAAACGAGAGTGTATACACTCACAATTGGTGCCAACTATAAAAGCGGGTATAAGACTTGCTCAATTGGTGTCGGTGTGAACATTTTGATCAATCGGTGGTCTTTTTTCTGTGATATTGGTCCAAACAGTTCATCGCACCTCCCTTCACTTTGCATCATGTAGGTTTTTCCGCGCGCACGCCTCATCTATTGCATCTCAAACCCAACCACCCACTATTACACCATAATGTCGGTCAAAGTAAAGGTAGAGTTCCTTGGAGGACTAGATGTGATATCGAGCGGGGTCAGAGAACACAAAAGCGTGGTTCCGGTGCCCGAAGGCGAAGCCACCATGCAGCATTTGATCGATCATATTACCAAAACCATCATCACCGACCCCAAAGATATCCCGGTGTTCATAGAAGACGGCACCGTCCGTCCGGGTATTCTTGTGCTTATCAACGATACCGACTGGGAGTTAGAAGGGTTAGAGGAGTATGTGCTTGAAAGCGGAGACGTGGTGACCTTCACCAGTACCCTTCACGGGGGATAAACCACTGAAAAGTACTGCAATTAGAATTCATAGTTATCTGGAAATTTAAAGAGTTATCGTGTATATAGATTTTATACAGAAGCATAGGATTTAATGGTAACCACACAAATTGTACGGATTCAGTTTCGTACCTTTCTACCTCAATGTATTCTACTAAAATTCAGTAATGTATATCACTCCAATATAGGTATCTAAACGAAGTATTTTCTTGGAAAGTCATTGAGTATCTTTACTGATACTTGCAATATATCTACCTTGAGTGTAGACACGTTATATCTTTTTCATTATTCATACTTTCTATATAGGCACCAATCTGCATCCTAACAACCCCTGGCCGTCCCAGTCATTCGTAGGCACCAACGTCAAATCCACCACCTCGCTGCCTCGCACAACCACCACCTCAATGGCACTGTCTATCTTGCTCTTGACGCGACCGGCCAACGCACTCAACTTGCCGTGGTTTGTCGCATCTACATCTGTGTCAAACAACACTATTTTGTCTGCCGTCTTCAACCCCGCACGGTGAGCAGGCCCTCCTTCTACGACTTCGCTCACGCTGGCGAACGGAATGTTGAGCTGCACTGTGCGTTTCGTTCCTGACACGCTTTTGTTCGCACTGGTGGCCTCATTTGGTTTATGGTGAGCCAGATTTTGGGCTTCGGGGTTTTCGAGCCGTCTCTTTTCGAATTCCGCCACCATTTTGGTCTCAAGCTCTCGCAACACCTGCTTGTGGTCGTTTCTGAGCCTGATGATTTTGACTCTAATAAGCCTAATACTAACTACATCTATATCTGCTCTGGGAAAACCGTCTCTCACCAATGGAGTGTCCATATCCACGTGGTACTGGTTCTTCAATAGTCCAAACAATTGGTCTAGTTGAGACTCAATGGCACTTTTGGTGCTGGACAACTTTGAGAAATCATGTGCTTCAAAATCGGTTTCGTATTTTGGAAATTGCGATTCATCAAGGTTTAGGGACTTCATGAGTCCCTGGAACGACTCTTCGTTATTTTGAGTCATATTTGTTTCAGTTTCTTCGTATCTGGTAATGATTTTGCCATCAATAAAAATAGTCTATATTTAATAGAGACATTTTAAATGTCGCACAAATGTCGCATTTTGCAGTCAGTAGCTAGCTTATAATACTTTAATGGCTCTACAGTTGCAATGGCTGCGAAAACCGTTTGGCATATTGTTTTTATTCTAATGTTTTATATAGTTGTTCTCTTTTTTGCCTACAAGCCATCATGACTCAAGGCAAAAGAGTAGGTACTTACGTTTTCCACGTCGTCGTTCTCGTTACCCTCACTAATCTCCTTCCAGGAGGCAGTGGTCAACAAAACAAACCCTACAATGACAAAAAAGTCACCCAACAATTGCTGGAACCCCAACTTGTTGCCAAATAACCACCATTCTACAACCCCTATGATAAATATCGTGACCAAAGAGCTGACTGACGACAATACAGGACTGGTCAAAGCCATGAGCGACAAGAAAGAGGCGCTAAAGATCAAGTTGGAGGCTATAGACCCGCTGATATAGCCCCAGATCAAGGAAGTTTTGTCGCCGTAGTCAAAGAAATTGAACTTGTGGATACCCAACACGTGAGCCAAAAAGATCCCCAGCGCCAAGATAATGAAAGTAAAGAGGCCTAGAATGCCCATGACGAAGTTGGCAAACGTCATTTGACGTCTGGGGGTAATGATTTTGGTAAGATGGGGCGGAATACAGAGGTACCGTTTGTAGATGACCTCGTAGTAGCCGTAGAGAACGGCCCCGGCCGCAATGATCAAGTTACCCCACAAACGGTATGGATAAACTACGTTGTCGTCGTCATTGGGGGTATCAGGCGAGTACGCCACGAGAAAAACACCCCCCACCGCGATGATCACGGACGACATTTTGAGCCACGAGAACTTTTCGTTCAAAATAGGAATGGCAAATGCGTACGCGGTAAATGCAGAGCAGTTGTAGATCGCAGTCACGTCGGTGGCATACGTCATCGACATGGTGCCGTACCAGGTTCCGCCCGCAACCGTCAACACGCACGTGAGCAAGAAACTTTTCCACACCACATACTTGATAGCGGGCGTGGCCAAAAAAGTGCTCACACAGGCTCTCAAGGAACTGGAGTTGGACACGTGCGGGTGGTTTTGATCGATCAACTGGTTCAAGTGGTGCGTGGTTCTATCATCGTTTACGTTGTACTCGTAGATCAAAATAGATGTATGGTACACATTATGGAACTGTTTGACGATACATTTCTTGAAGTAGCGCACTAAACTAGGTTTTTTTACAGGGAGCGGCACCGTCTCGTTATCCTCAAGTAGCTGGGAGTGCGAGTTCATGCGCTGCGACTGCATGTTCTGGCCAATGGTATTGCTGACGGTGTACTCTGGGCGGTTATAGCTTCTGTACTTTTCCAAAGTACGGAATGACGACACCACAAGGACCTGGAGGGGCCACAACAACCACCATGATCCGTGGGTGACCATCAAAAGCACGATAGGCTCGGCGAACCCAAGCTGGTACGCTTGCGAAGTCACTTCTGTTTGGGAAACGAACGAAATGAGCGACACCAAAAAGGCGAACGCCACAAACAACACTTTGGTTTTCGATGCATGGCTCATAGAGGCCACCGAGCCGGCCTCGCTGCCGCTAGGAAGCACCGTTATAGCCATATTGTTGGTAAAAAAGAGTGAACGAAATATTGCGAAATAAAATACAAATGAAATAGCGGAAAATGCACCGAACAAAAAAGGGACTGAAACGGGAAGTGCCGACTGAAGATAGAATACTGAATGGGTATGCTACGTAGTGGTGGGTATAGATAGGTAGTTGTATGGACATACATAGGTAGATGTGTCGATATATATACAGATAGTTAATACTTAAATACAGATATGTAATTAGGCAGAGTTAGTCACTGTCACTTTGATAGTCGGAGCCGCTCTCGCGGGGAATCTCGTGGGGAGGCTCGCGAGTCGCGCTCTCGCTGTTTTCACCGCCGTGCGCGCTCTTGTTTTCCCTGTGCTCGTTCCTGTGCTCGTTTTCCCCGTGCTCCGTTTCGCTCTCGTTGCTCTCGCTTTCACTGTCGCTTTCGCTGTTTTCTCCATAAACCCTGGGCTTGACTCCCCCCCTCTCGACCAACACCTGTCTCTCCACCAATCGAGGCAATATCAATCCCAACACTCTCTCCTGCGTAAGCAACTGGTCCACGAACTCATCAATATACGTTATCTTGTAGTGCACAGGAAAGCTTTTTTCGCTGAACTCCGGGTTCTTCAATCGCACGCGCAACTTGCGGTAGTCTCGCAAGTATGGATCGAGCGTGTTGTACACCTGTTTGCTGGTGCCTACAAGCCGTATATACATCAAGACGAGGGCCGTCAAGTACTTGAACTCGTTGTAGTCCATTTGGGTGCGGTACACGTCCACAATATCCTCCAGAGGCTCAAGCTCTAAAAGGCGCAAAAGACAACAGAGAAACGCCGACGGCCTTCCTATGGCATCAGGGCCCGCGATATACTTGACGTGCTGCACTATGATGGGCACAACGGTGGCCTCATTGGTCATGTAGAGGTGCTGTTTGTAGAATACCGAGTCCTGGATCCGGTGCCGGATGATCGGCTCGATCAAGTGTGCTTTGTTTTCCACATTCCGTTTGTCCTGGTACGCTGCCTGTCTATCGCCCATCGTGGTGATGCTGTTTTATGGTGGTGATGTGTTTATTGTGCGGAGCGGTGGGTCGTGCGCGACACCGTACCGCCATGCTGTACTAAATACACTATATATTCAAACTCTGTATCCAGATTCACACTGACCTTTCAACGGAGGTATGGTGGGACATCCTAGCACCGATCTAGTTGATGGGCTATTGATGGGTCAACATATCGAATAGATCTTTTTATGGTGCAGCCCTACTTGGTTCTTAGAGTGCTCTCATTTATTTTTAGAAAAGGCCTTTCTGTAGAATTTTGACAAAAATCCATTAATATAGAGACACCAAGTGATACTCATTTGACGATTAATTGATTCATACAAAAAATACACGTCCATACTACATCCTTCTCTACCCACACTCTTCATTCTTCGCTCTCTACTCCTCGAACAATCCGTAATCTATCTACTCCTGTCGTGCCGCTCCATCACGTGACCAAACAAGGACTATCTCGATCGATCTAAACTGATGATTCAAACTAATACTACATACTACCACCCAACCATGTCGTTTCAGTTCCCCAAATTCAACTTACAGTCCATTCAGGACTCGCTCCCTACTGTGGACCAAGTCAAAGAGTCGTTTTCCAAAGTGAACCCCGGCAAAACCGTGGACCTGTTCAAGGAGTCGATCCAGCCCTTCACCTCCAAGACCACCCAGTACATCTCGACCCAATTGCAGCAAGTCCAGCACTTGGCCAACGTCAATGTTGCCTCCAATATTGATATCAGCGAATTGCCAAGTGACTATCTCGAATTGGAAGCCTCGTGTGACGTGTTGTTGAAGCTCTACGCCGACCTTATTCAGGTCACCAACGAGACTTACGGCAAAGTTTCTTACGATTACCCACCAGGAAACTACGCGTTGACCAAGTCGAAGGAAGCCAATGTGGGTGGAATCATTGGAAACAAGTTCAATCAACTCAGACAGGTTAGCTCGCCGCAGGAGTTGGAGAAGATTCTCTTGGGCAACTCCGAGCACGAAGAAGAAGACGCGCACGTGCAAACCACCTCGGCACAGCTTCCACGTACGTTGTATGGACAATTGTCTGTAATTACCGACAAGTATAGCCAGGAATTGAAAGACTCCAACTCGGCTTTGTCGTTGGCCTTGTTGCAGACATCCTCGGCCTATCACGAGATCGCCGCTGCCAGACTCGACCAGGACAAAAAAGTGATGACTGAGGTTAACGAAAAGCTCGTTGCCGCGTTGAACGAGCAGTTCATCAAGGTCAACGAGTTACGTAAGCACGTGTACTCGACCAGATCGGAGTTTGACGTGCTCAGAGCCAAGTTCCAGGACCAGGAAGAGCCGGAAAACGAGGAGTTGATTGCCAAGGAAGACGAGTTGGTGAGTGCTACGGAAAGTGCTGTTTTGGAAATGAAGAAGTTGTTGAAGCCTTCCAAGAACGTTTCGTTGTTGAAGGTATTTGTCCAGGCCCAAAGAGACTGGTTTGAATTGAGTGCGAAGAAGCTCAGTGGGTTATTGGAGAGTTTAGAGAAGATTGATTTCGATGAAGAAGAAGATCTTGAATAAATTTGGTAGTCTAAGCCAATATTAGGTTAATGTATAGGTGTTACTGATGCTATAGAGTACCGATAATATAAACGCAGAATAAAGTAGAAAATCATTACTCTGCGCTTGGTGTAGCTTCTGATGCAGCGAAAATTGGCAGCCAAAAGTCGCATTGGTTCCTTGGCAATCCACATTAGGAAACTTTCCGCTGAACCCCACAAAGTATGCTATAGCACGCACATAAAGTTAATATAGCCACTCAATTAGTTACACAGACTAAGGAACCCGTGTTTCTGTTTGACGACGGTGTAAGTCCGTGTATGAGTTGTAGACCATATGGGACTGCGTAGAATAAGTAGATGTCACGTGACCACTACGACACACC
This sequence comes from Suhomyces xylopsoci, assembly GCA_030568675.1. Classification (NCBI taxonomy): domain Eukaryota; kingdom Fungi; phylum Ascomycota; class Pichiomycetes; order Serinales; family Debaryomycetaceae; genus Suhomyces; species Suhomyces xylopsoci. The sequence goes on from JAJMGM010000009.1 coordinate 45,946, forward strand.
AAAAATTTCACTTCTCGTTCTTCAACTCGAACCCCATCATGTCCTCCGAAGCCGAAAAAGAGCAGAAGGCTGCCCAATTACAAACCCAGTACAACAAGTACCAGGAAACCATAGGTGAGCTCGAGTCGCAGCTTATTACCATCACATCCAAGATCGAAGAACACTTGATTGTGGACAAGACCTTGAATGAAACCGATCCAGAGACCAGAAAGGACCGCAAATGTTTCAAGATGGTGGGGGGCGTTTTGGTGAACAAGCCAGTTGACGAGGTGATTGCTATACTAAAAGAAGAATTGGCAGCGTTAGTCAGTGAAAAATCGCGTTTGGAAGAGGATTTGATCAAGACCAGGAAGCAGAGAGAAGACTGGATGAAGAACAATAACGTCAAGATTGTGAAGCAATAAAAAGAATAGATATTAATGACTAAATAATAATAAGCCCAAATCAAAAGTTGGAGATGCATAATTTGTGCGGGGAAATTGGAAATCGAGCAAAGCTGCGTTTTCCATTCGACCAGCGCGAGGTTACACCAATTAGCCATACCACATATATGCCCATAGCAATATTCGGCATGCACTAGTTACAGTCAGAAACGCTTTTCAGCAATCATGATACATGCCTCTGATGCATATAAAGATCCTTATACATATCTCGTAGAGCTACAGTATTAACATTCAATAGATTAGATCCATTAGATCAACAATATATAATAGGATTAGTAGATCAAAAATAAATAACCACATTCTAGATAGGTGCGACTGCGTGTATCAGGGTCACCAAACTATCTTAATGGATTGGTATACTAGGAAAAATGCGAATATGCAATACATCAAGAGGTCGCGAAGAGACCGATCGTCAACTACCACACACCCCCAATTTCTAGGAGAAATAAAGTATAGGTAGTGTAGTTATACAGATATAGACTTGACATATTCTTCCCTGGCCTCACTGGCTCTGTTGGTGTCTCTATTGATGGCCTCCCACTTTGGCTCGTCCTTAAACAAACGAATGGCTTGAACGTATTTCTTCTCGTCTGTCAAAGTAAAACGATGGTAGATTCCCGCAGGAAGCACCAACAAATCGTGCGGGTGCAATTTTGTTCTGATCCAACGGTCGCCCTGGTCTCTCACATCAAAGTAGCCTTCTCCGTCCAAGATATATCTGATCTCTTCGTCTTCGTGAAAATGTTCCTTGTAGAACTTTTTCATCTGGGCATTGTATGCGTCGACGTCGTTGTTGAACGATTGCAAGTTCAACTTGACGGTGTCTCTATTCTTGTATCCTCTCTGGTCAGCGATTCCATTCAAGTCTTCGATGGAGGTCACATGGCGATAGAACACTCCGATGGACTCCAATTTTTCCAACGAAACAGGTTCGCCTGAGTTGTGGGGCTGGGTGAAGTTGTCCTCGGTATCGAGATTGTCGTGATAGTAAGCTTCCAACATATAGCAGTACTGAACCAAATGACTAGTGACGTCTGGTAATTTATGATCCAAACGTGGGCTTATGTAAGCCTCGCGCAATAGAATTGTGGCTCGCGCCAATTCGCACTGCGATGGTACTGCACGCCGGAACAGACTCACTAATTGAAAGATCGCACTGCACAGACTTTCTCTTTTACGAACAGTCAAGTGTAAGGTATGATAAGACGTATCGCACCAACCACTGGACAAATACAGTCATCAAGTCCCACAATTCTTTTTTTGGGTTATCTCGTGATGACATTTTAGTTCGTAGTGAGCTGGTGAGAGTTCAGGCTCACTGATTTCTAGCGAGGTACGCACCGACTCACTACTACTCAGGCTCCTGTGTAGGAGTCCATACGCCAATGAGCTCTACTTTTCTACTATGTATTCTACTCTTAAGTGCTCGGTAAATTGTATACACCTCAATTGTTGACAAGTATTAACTTTTCAATTGTTCTCCATCATTCTGGAGTCAATTGTAGGCCACCACGACCTATCTTAGCGAGAGATCGCACACTCTCTATTTTAGCGAGCTCGCGGGAGCTTCTCCCAAGAAAAGTAAATTCGCACCAAATAAAATGTACAAAGATATTGAAAGATCGAGAGATCTATATCTACTGCATTCATTCACTCACTCCATAAGACTTAAATCTATCAGAAGAGATAGTTTCATTCACTCACTAATTCATATTTCATAGAGTTTACCCAATATGTACCAACAAGAACGCCGGGCGAGGCCCGAGCGGACCCCGTACAGCCAGAATCTCGAACAGCAGCTCGCATCCCAAGAAAAGAAAACGTCTTTCAGAAGAACAGTCGACCATGGTAACAACATGGGACGCTGGTACATCAACAAGAGTCTTGGACTCACCAAAAAACTCCAGCCGATAGGAAAAATCCGCCCCGAATCGTCATATCTCATCGACTTGTTGCCGTCGCTCGCCTACTCGTCTTCGTTCAATCTCGATAGCGATGGAAACTCCAATAACCTTGCGATCATGGACGTGCAGACCAAATTCGTCCACTTGAGTTCCAACAAAGTCAAACATTCCATCAATACTGTGAAATGGACGCCCGAAGGCCGTCGTCTTGTGGTGGCTTCGCACAGCGGAGAGTTCACTATTTGGAACGGTATGACCTTCAATTTCGAGACCATCATGCAGGCACATGACCTGCCGATCCTATCGCTCCAGTACTCCCATAACGACGAGTGGTTGTTGAGTGGAGACCAGAGTGGTGTCATCAAGTACTGGCAGCCCAACTTCAACAACGTCAATATTATTAATGGACACACCAACGGAATACGAGACATCGCGTTTAGTCCCAACGATTCCAAGTTCTTGACTGCAGGCGACGACTCTATTCTCAAAATATGGAACTTCAATAACGGTAAAGAAGAGCGCACTTTGACGGGCCATCACTGGGAAGTCAAAAGTGCCGATTGGCATCCTAACTTGGGGCTTATAGTAAGTGGCTCCAAGGATAACTTGGTCAAGCTCTGGGATCCCCGTGCGTCCAATGCCATCACCACGTTGCACGGATTCAAGCACACAGTGAACAAAACACGGTTCCAGACCAGCGGAACCAAGCGCTTATTGGCCACTGTGTCGAGAGATAGATCGTGCAGAGTGTTTGATCTTCGTACTATGAAGGATATCTTGGTGTTGCGAGACCACGAAACAGACTTGTCGTGTGTTTCATGGCACCCTATCCACCCTTCGCTTCTTACTACTGCGGCCTATAACGGGTCCATGAACCATTACCTTCTCGATTCGTATATTCCTGATAGTTCCTCGACCAAGTCCAAAACGGCTACTTTCAGCACCTCTCTCGGCTCCAATTCTATAGAAGCGGTGCATAAAATCCCATACGCGCACGAAAAAGCTATCCACGCGCTCGAATACCATCCTTTGGGCCACTTGCTCTGTTCTGCGGGCTCCGACAAAACGGCGCGTTTCTGGTCCCGAGCCAGACCAAACGACCCTATGTCGTTCAAAGACGCCTTGTACACCGACGACAAGCAGGGCGCCTGGTACTATTCTGTAAATAACAACATCAATGCTGTCATCGAGCCTCCCGCGGGCTCTTCTTTCACCGATGCGTCTCCTGTCAAAAACGGCACGACCGAAACCGACCGCGCGCAGCCCAAAATCAGCTTGCCGGGTCTTAATAATTTGGCGCCGGAGGAGGATAAGCCTGCATGGAGTGGGATTCCGGGTCTTCGTCTGTAACACAACGAACCTTCACGATAAACCTAAGGTTTGTTGAGAATTCGGACCTAGTTTTGGAGAATCAAATGTTGTACAAGATAATAGAGTAAATAACAATGTAAACTATACTTTATGTACCTATCAATTTTTTCTTCTAAAAACTTATTCTAATTCAATCAATTTCAGGTAAAAATGTTAGAACCTAGAGATAAACGTCATTTATGCTAAATTTTATCTATTTTCTAGTAAATCAGTACATTGAGTCAAAAAGACGACAAACACTTCTAGTTTATGTAAGTTCATATAATTTCTCTTAAATATACATCTAAAGATTATAGTATATAAATGTTATCCACACAGTGTAAAGTGGGACTCATACTTAATACATCTTTCGATGGTTTTTCGCAGCCAAAAATTTCGCAGCCAAGTCTTTCGCAGTTAATTTCGCCAGCTTATTTTGTCTCCAGGACAGAATCGCCGTTGGAATCATCGGTCTTTCCATTTGATTCTCCATTAGAATGTCCATTTGGGTGTCCATTTGAGTGTCCATTTGAATTTCCATTCGACTCCTCATTAGCCTTTTTTCCGTCAAAGTATGGCTTTTCTCCAACCACAGTCAACCTGTAGTGGTGTCGAGGACCGGTGGAGTGCTGCAAAAAGTCGGCGATGGCGGTGTGCAGAACAATTCTGTTGTCCCACGCAATCACCGTTGCGGCCTCGGTGCCCTTGTGCTGGGCTCTAACCTGGATCTCAGGGTTGTTGGTAACGTGATCCTCCAAGAACTCTAAAATGGCTTCGGACTCTTCCGCCTTGAGACCCTTGATACTGTGAATAAATGCTCGCGAGAAAAACAAACTCTTTTCTCCCGTAACAGGATGGGTTCTGACCAAAGGATGCTCGGTGAAATAGTCTCCCTTAACTCTGGCGGTGTTGCCATTGAGGGACGCAAGCTGGTTTTGGTAGTAGTTGGTGTGGATTACCGTCAAGCCCTCGAAGAACTTCTGGAAAATGGGTGACAACCGGCGGTAGGCCTCTCTCAAGTCCAAGAAAACAGTGTCACCTCCCGAAGCAGGAGCCTCCAACGCGACAAAAAACGAAAACGACGCAGGGTACTCTTCGAAACTGATGTCGGAGTGCCACCCGAACCCCTTGGCCCGGCCGGCAAACTGCTTTTCGTACCGTGTACTATCGCCCGCAGGACGGAACGTCACAAGCAACTCGGGATAGTCTTCGGCCGCAAATGCCACTGGGTGGATGTGCAACGGGCCGAAATACTCGCCGAACTTTTTTGCAGCCGCGGGACCCTTTTCTCTCAAGTCCTGGTTGCGAAACACCGCGAGACCCCTGGTTTCGAGATACAACGCAAGATCGTTTTTGCCGGCATCGTCCAACTGACTAAGCTGAATACCGCTGATTTCGGTTCCGAAGTTGGGCGACAAGTCTTCCTTGACAACCTTGACACCAGAGGGAAACAAGTTGCTGAACTTCGGATCGCCCAAGTGGCCCTTGTCGTTTTTGGCGCCGTCGACGTTTTTGAAGTTGTTGTACTTCCCTTCGTCCTCGGCCTTAAATGGGCCCAAAAATTCAGGGTACTTGATTGTTTTGCGAAGCTCAATGATTTTGTCGTTGCCCAAACTGATACCTCCGTTGGTCAATTGTGAAACCAATCCTTTTCTAACAAGCGGGTCGTGCACCTGTGCACCTAGTGGTCCGTATACCATGATTACTGATTGTACTATTCTACTCTACACTCTATGTTCATATACACTGTATTTATACAATTTTGAACCGATTACTCCCCCCTTGAACCCTTGGGTATTTCCAATAGGCAGGTTCGATTTCGCAAATGCCATACGCAAAAGGTGCAATATTGCAAAACACTTAATAGTTCAGCCATAGTTGCACAATTGCGTTATCAACAAAGCCCTGATTTAGCCTTATCTTTAATCTTTTTTCACATGAGGCTTGTGCCACATCGCGTAATCGCCAATTATGGCGCTGGACCATTACAATCAGCCTGGCACCATAGCCAATTTGTGGCCCAGATAATGTAATTACAATTCTCTAAATTAGTCAGTAATTGTCCCTAGGTGATTTCAAACATCATTGCCCCACATTTCTTCTGTTATGAGTCTTATGCGCGTTATTCACAAGACCAAAACGGCTATAGGTGTAGCCCGATCAGGTGCTAAGCAGACAGAGGTTCAATCGTGCTACGTCCACGACAACTTTAGCCTATTCACCAGTCACTCATCAGGTGTATATATGGGTTACAAGTATAACTAATGTATTATAATGGCGTTTTGGGTATAATATGAGTAATGGCCCAAAATCAAGAAATTATTTTTTAGGTATACTCGTTGACTACCAAGCGAATCATAAGAGCACGCAGACTCTACGAGGCCATGCCCGAACAGTTCGAGGTATTATATTGAGCATAATGTATTTTATAATGTTAAGATACTAAGGTTATTCCAATAGCAGCTCCCCTAACATGAAGATAGATTTTCTTTTTCCGCCAATTTAGTTCTCAATATTGATTGATTTATTGTCTCCGTTTATATCTATATTCAATATATACCAATGATCTTATGATCCTGTCATATAAGGGTCATCTATCTAACAAAAGATGTGTGTGTCTTTTGTTGCAAAAGTTGGAACCTTTTGTAGCGCAGGTGCGCGCACGCACTCTGATCTCGTAGACCTCGATGAGGTAAGTCCCACAAGACATATCATCGGGTAGCTGCCTCACTTTACACGACATTGGCATATAGAGTGAAGATAGAGTGGAGCATGTTGGTTGTTGGTCGCTACATTAGTCGAAAAGGCATAGGAATCCGAAGTTTCAGCTTGTCTATACCAAAAGGCAGCGCAGTACGAGAAGATGAGCAAGATGTAAAGGGCGAAACGCCAAAAAGAAAGTATACCAAAAAAACCAAGCCTATAGATCTCACAGGAGCATTGAAAAGTACATATAAGCTCGTGCCACATGAAAAAGAATTCGAGACTTTTGGCGAAGACACCCCGGATGCAAAAGTGCCTACCAACAAGCCCAAGAAGATCGACAGAAGCTATGCCAAAGAGCTTGATAAAAACGTGCTAAGCAAAAACGTTCGAAGAGCAATCAACATATCAAACCACGAACGCAAGAAAGTCGAAGATGAAGAGACTGGCGCCGAAACTGAGGCTTCCAGACCGCCTTCTATGGCTCGTGACAATATCTATGCCCGCCGCAAGCGGATCCAGCTTGCTGGGCTCAACACTGATGAAAGAAGCAAACTCTTCAAGAATAGATTCAAACCTTCCAACTGGATTCCTCGAAAAACCAATCCATATGAACCAAAAGATAGCACCGTCAAACCCAAGAAAATAAGACCCTTACCTTATAAAGAAACCGCTCCAATTAAGCAGTCTTTGGAAGAGTCGAACGCTGAGCCGGCACTTCAAAATACCACTGGTGCTTCCAAACTCGAGCAGGCTGAAAAATTGAACCAGGAAAAAATCCCCAAGCTAGCCCATAATCTAGACAGAGCGTTGTTCTCGCCAGGAGTAAACTTTCTCCAGGATCCAAGGACTAGGGTGTACAACTTTCCACCATTTCTTAAGAAGATTGTAAGTTATAGCGACTTTGACTTTGGCTCTATCAGCACGTTTCAGTCTGTATCCAAAGACGAAACACTTCTAAGCATGGCAAAGAAGCACCAGAAACAGTATTACTCTTCTACACTGTCAATGACATCGACATTCATCCAGTTCTACATGCTTCTAAACAATTATAATGCCGTGAAAACGTCGCGTTTTAACTTCGAGCCGTTTCTGGGTCTCGTCTCCTCTTTGCCCACCACTCTTATAGTTCAGGTCAAGGGTAAGGACAACGATCAGCCTGTATATTCTGTAGAATCTGACAAGTCCCACGATAATGAGATCTTGCTCTCTGCCATGGGCCATTGCTTGGAAACGTTGTTGACGACTGAAGAAAAAGAGTTTGAGGCATACAAGAAAAGCTCGGACAAAGAGCCGCCAAAACAGCTCACGAACATATACAACTACTCTAAAATAGGCAAGTTTCTTCTTCGTTCCCAATTGGATTGCTACGACGAAAGGTTACCGGGCAATGGTACGTTTGACCTCAAGACAAGGGCTGCCTGTTCTGTACGCTACGACAGCACCAATCCCGATCCAGAGGAGAACAACTACCAGATCTGGCGACTTAACGGCGAGTACGAGTCGTTTGCTAAGGAATTCAAGGATTTGGTCAGAACCGGAGCCCTACTTAAGTACGCTTTCCAGGCCAGAATCGGGCAGATGGATGGCATCTACGTAGCATATCATAACATCAACTCGTTTTTCGGGTTCCAGTACTTCCCTCTTCAAGAGCTTGACGAGATATTCTACAACCACGAAGGTGTGGAAAAGTACAAACACAAATCGCCCGAAAACTTGCACGAGCTTCTGTCGAGCGAGATCAACATCGACGAGCTCAACGACAAGCTTCCTACATATGTGGCCGAAACGCAGTTTGCCATGACCATCGATATCTACCAGGATTTGTTAGACACCATCACTAAAGACTTGCCTACAGACAGTGCGTTCAGGCTCATAATGAAGAGCGAGCATATCAAAAGAGGTACCTCCACCAGGCTTTACGCGTATGCAGTTCCCATAAGCCCCAAGCAGATCAGAGAGTTGCAGTCGTTTCCCGATAGCTTCCAGACCAGTTTCAAGGAAGATATCTCGCCGGAACAAAGAACTACAAACCTACAAGCGCACCGCGACAGGCTCACCAAGTTCAACAAGGATGCCGTCAAGGACAAGCCCATTTACGGATACTACATCGACATCAACGAGCACATGATCGACGGAAAAGTCAATACCAATCGGTGCGCGTACCCACAACGCGTGGGGGCGCCCTGGACCGTAAAGTACACGATCCACAGGTTAAACCACAAGGACGAGCAAGTCAATAACAGAAGCCGCGCGCACTACTTGGACTTGTTGTCTGTGCCTACAAACGCCATCGCCATGGCTAGCGAAAAGAGACCTGGAACAAGTGGCGATGGGTCCAGAGAGGATCTTATCCGGATATACTCCAACATTGGTCTGGCCCGTGCTAGTCGCTGGGAAAAATTGGACCAGCAACCAGTGATGTATAAGCCGAGCAAGTAGAAAAGATCGCTAGATCGAACAAAATATTCACGTGTATATAGAGTGGTTAGTCATATCTAAGATGATCCGTAGATCCATTGCAAACGTGTAATCGTACAGTAATTAGTCATATATCTAACATGACATCTCCGTGGGTCCGTGTTCCGGCCGCCCGAGTCGGCTGTGATTGTTCCGTCGCGCATGCCAGTGAATGTTTGGCAGTCCAATTACTTCCGCATTGGGCGATGGCACAATGAACTCCGAAAATTTTTGTGCCATCGCTTACGGGCCTACGGCCGCCTACACGGGGCGGTCATATATAGTGAGATTTCTGCCAATTTGCCAACTCACCAAATTACTTTATCCCTATACTACTTCGTCACCACCACTATGTCACACTGGTTAGACTCGGGTCCTCCGCCCGCCATAAATATACAAAAGCCAAATATCACTTCGTTCGACTCATGCACTTCCCTCAACTCGCTTTTCGACGCCTCAGGCCCCTACACCACCAACTCGATCACTCCTATCTTATCTAGAAATGGGTCGGTGTCCGCCAAACAGGTGCCCCACGCAGCTCTTCTGGGCGTCAGCCTTGAGTACCTTCACCAGAAACTCAACTCCATCACCAACGAAAAATTAATCGTCATGTTGGTAGGTTTACCCGCCTCCGGAAAAAGTACTGTCGCAAAACAACTCTGCAATTTTATTAACACGTCCTCACCATTCAGATCAAATATTTACAATGCGGGAGACGTGAGGAGGCTTAACGCCAAGTTCAACAACTCCGATTTTTTCAACCCCAATAACGTGCAGGGCAAGTGCGACCGCGAGCTCTATGCAAACATAAATATCCAAAACATGCTCAGGGATCTTGCCCAAAATCAGGTGCAGGTTGGCTTCTTGGATGCCACCAATACCACTGTAGAGCGTCGTTCGCGCATGTTCCAAATTATTGAGGCCAGCGGGGTTGATGCTAACTGCATCATCCTCGATGTCCAATGCACCAAAGACCATTTAATGGAATTCAACATCAACGGTAAGGCCCACAACAATGACTATAAAGATAAGGACTACCTTGCATCCATCGCAGACTTTAAACTCAGAACTCAACACTATTATAAAGTTTATCAACCTCTTACCGACGAAGAGATCAAGCAATACCCAGTCTCAATGTACATCAAAATGCAAAACTCAGGTGAGACCTTTGAAAACTTATACATCGACGATACATTCAGAGCAGACTCCCAAATATACAGACTTCTTTGTAGTTTTGAGTCGAACTACTACGCCATGGAAGGCAAAAAATATTTTGAAGCTGTGGAAGCATTTTACAAACGCAATTAGGTGAACAGGTTAGTTCAGGTGGGTTTTCATTTCTTGGTTTTTTATAGAGCCTTAGGCAGGTAGGCATTAGAATAAACATTACATAAATTTCATTAACACTATCATATCGTAATCAAGTGTATATTTACTACAAGTCCATGAACCCCTCTTAGTCTGTTGAAGTGTCGCACAAAATATCTGGCATTTTTGCAGCCATTAAATAAATGGTGAGAGGTAACTGACAGCGACGCTTGACCAAGCTCATTCGAAGATCGGTCAGTGGGCGTAGGAATTCTATACGTAGGTAACTGCCGATAATGTACAAGTTCGCTATCCAACACATGCTTCAATTACTATTTTCGTTTAAGCTTACAATTAGATACCTTAACTGAAGTTTAGTATTTTGCGCCCATTTTGAATATCTCCGTGATACTATTAATCTTTCATTTTATTTAATATTGCAAAGATACAACTATTACGTAGTACCAACTTCATCCTGTCGAAATATGTAGAACCATTTGTGGCAAACTGCTTATCTTTACCCAAGAAGTGCCTAGGTTGGAACTCGTACGTACTGAATGCTTTGGTAGGTCACGCGCAATACAGTAAAGTAGGGCCCGAGCCCTAGAATTCCTGCTATTTACATGCACTCCCAACACAAGATTACGTAATAACACAGGAATATTTTTCCACTCTAACGCTCTGCCACCGCGACAGCCACCGCCACACCCGGCATCTTCGCGCCAGTCTCTCGCGAGAGCCCCGCTAGCTGGCGCAGAATGTCTCACAACTCTCCCGCCAACGCGCGCGCTCTGGCCTTAAGTTTCCGCCGCACGGTATCGCACCTTCTCGTCGCACTCTCATCCACCTCTACTCTGTCGCGAGCAGCTCGTGCCCGAACAAACAACGAAAAAAGACTTGAAAAATTTATAAAAATTTTACCTTTCTATTAGATCTAGCAAACCAATCACTTCAAAATGGGTATGTGAACTGGAAACAAAGAGATACGAACGGAAGAATGGCCATGTTGGTAACATAGAATGTGGACAACAAGTAGAAACATTGAAAGAAGAATTCAAATCGATACCATTAGCGTACCACCAACGTTTTTTTTACTGGAGAACAGAGATGGGACATGTCAGACCACCAAAAGACTACGTAACCACCACAAGAAAACCAATAGACATCATTAAAGTCTGGTAGATTTCAATCCACATTCACCAATCCAACCGTATCATAATGGACCCTGAACATTACTAACTTCGTATAGGTAGAGTTATTCGTAACCAAAGAAAAGGTGCTGGTTCTATCTTCACTGCTCACACCAGATTGAGAAAGGGAGCTGCCAAGTTAAGAACCTTGGATTACGCTGAACGTCATGGTTACATCCGTGGTATCGTCAAGCAAATCATCCACGATCCAGGTCGTGGTGCTCCATTGGCCAAGGTCGCTTTCCGTGACCCATACAAGTACAAGTTGAGAGAAGAAACCTTCATTGCCAACGAAGGTGTCTACACTGGTCAATTTATCTACGCTGGTAAGAAGGCTTCTTTGAACGTCGGTAACATTTTGCCTTTGGGTTCTTGTCCAGAAGGTACCATTGTCTCAAACGTCGAAGAAAAGGCTGGTGACAGAGGTGCTTTAGGTAGAACTTCTGGTAACTACGTTATCATCATTGGACACAACCACGACGAAGGTAAGACCAGAGTCAAGTTGCCATCTGGTGCCAAGAAGATCATCTCTTCTTCTGCCAGAGGTGTCATCGGTGTCGTTGCCGGTGGTGGTAGAATCGACAAACCATTATTGAAGGCCGGTAGAGCTTTCCACAAATACAAGGTCAAGAGAAACTCCTGGCCAAAGACCAGAGGTGTCGCTATGAACCCAGTTGATCACCCTCATGGTGGTGGTAACCATCAACATATTGGTAAGGCTTCTACTATTTCTAGAGGTGCTGTTGCTGGTCAAAAGGCTGGTTTAATTGCTGCTAGAAGAACCGGTTTGTTACGTGGTACTCAAAAAACTTCTGATTAAATATGAGGAGTATCTGTTTTAATATAAGTATAAAACTGTAACTATCTACTTAGACATCTCTTATGGGCTAGCAAATCATAGAGGGTTTTGCAATGGACTGAGAAAGCTTAAGCGACGACTTCACTTTTCAACAGCTCAACAGAAGCTGCTTGTTCGTTTGTCACCGTATTTGGCGAATCTAGTACTTCTACCGCTAGAGTTTCCTCACTCCCTTCTTGCTTCACATCCTCTACGTCTGCCCAAGACGCCTTTTCGTCTCTTTCCTTGGCTTCTTCATTCGGAGTAATTACTGATTTCAGTTTCTCTTTAACTGCTACCGATGTTTTCTCTTCTGCCTCCCCTTTCTCCTCGGCCTCAATTATTTGGTTGAGCTTTTCTGTAAAGGCTGGTTTCAACACAACAGGCTTGTCCCTCAATGTCTTGTCATTGAGATCGGCGATTACAGCCGCCAACCCGCCTTCAGGAACCGTGACAGTAACAAATACTGATAAGGCACTATGTCTCAACGAAAACCGACTGGTTCCACGTCTTTTGTACCTATGGAAACGAATAGCGCTTGGCTGGTAATCTTCAAAATACTTGCGCACTTCGTCTTCAGTGACACCATGATGAACCCAATGAATATATAAAGTATCCTCAGATTTTGGCTGTGGGCTCTTTTGTAGTCTTGGAGAATGCGGTGTCTTTCGCTCCTTATTATCTGGGCCCGATCCTCCAGATCCCCCAGACACTTTGATACTAAGCGCCCTACCCATGAATACCTTTCCGTTCAATTCTTCCACCAAACGATTGACCGTCTCGGGCTCTTTGAATTCAGCATAAGCAACTCCCAAGTTCTCTTGTCTTTTGGTGAAACGAACGGTGTGTGAAGGAACAATGACTGTGATTCTAAGAGTTAGAATATATACTAGGAAGCAATGCAAAAGGGTATTACAAACGGGTCATATTCTTTCAAGTAATCTTCCAAATCCGCTTCAGAAGCTTTGTAGTTAAGGTTTTTTATGTATACTCTGTTCTTCATATTAAATACAAATATATGTTTTGCAGCAATTGTTTGGATATTTTAGCCGCTTATATAGTGAGGAGAAAATTGGCAGCCAAAAATATGCAGTGAACAAAAAGAGATTGCAGCAATTAGCTCACGAAATTGCTAATTAACACTAGTCCCACTCTTTAAGTTGGCGTAGACACTAAACTCTTCTCTCTTTCTTGTCATAGCCAAAGAATTGGCAGTTAAAGGCTATAAAGAAGGCTATAAAAAACACCATGTCAACACCACGTTTTGATGGGTATTATGGGTATTGCATTACCGCTCAAGCGCGCTGTGCTCATCATTCTTTCAAAAAATATGTTGGTCTCAAACTAAAAACTTGTTCTCTCAGATAATGGATCGGCTTGATTCGCCATACAAATTATCTATCTTGTAATTAGATAGACTACATTCCTTACACTTCACATGAACTATATTAACATTATAAATGATTATGTATCACACACACTTGGTTAATTAAGCGGATTGTTGTTCAGCCTTAGCCTTGGCCAAGACTCTGGCGGTACCGTGCAAAGCGTATCTGTGGTTTCTTCTGAACTTAGCGTCAACACCTTTCAAGGAAGGGTACTTGTGGGATCTTGGCTTCTTGATACCGTTTCTGTGAGCCTTCTTGGTTTGGTTGTGGGCGGTGTGGTTCTTGGACTTAGACATTTTTCTATATTGTTAGTAATGGTTCGGGTTTAGGGGATGAATAAGGCCCAAAGCTGTAAAAGGAGCCGAAAACACTCTGATCTAACTGCTAAGTATATCGTTCATTGGTTCTTCTTTGAACATAATCCAATTTTACAATATTTCCATTTGCTTCATAATATCAAGAATCATTCTAGACATCATCTTGGGGATTATCATTCAGTTGACGTCAGGTTTTGGCTGGTATTGGTTGTTTGTGGGCATTTGCTGACGCCTTGGACCTCTTATTCATCTCATCTCCGGTTATATCGCTTCACATACTCTAATAACAATAACTTGCTGTAGTAAAAGTAGTATTCAACAGGAAAAGTTATTTTAACGTACTCACTCGGCGGATGCCACTGCGCGAGGGAGGTAAATTTTTTCAGTCCATGTGCAGTATGTGCTCACGTGGAAAAAATAATTTGTTAGGGCTAATACCCTGAAAAATCATCAAAATGCGAGAGAGAGAATGGTTGCAATCGAGTGGCATATAGATCTATTCAAGTTGATATTGATTATATGAATACCAGAAGTAAGAGATGAATTTTTATTATAGCATGAATATTTGATAAAAGTCAGGTTAGGTGATCAATAGACTCACCATTACAGTAATTTAAGTTGGTTTTCTGTAATCATGTAAAGTTCAGATGATCTCTACCGATTATATACTGTCGAAATAGGTTCGTAATGCACCAAACCGCACTTCTATACTTGTACTGTACTACGACGAAATCATAATGCAAATTAGTATCTCTTATTATTTTACTTATTGAAAATACAGCACGCCAAATTGAAAGTGTGATCTACGGTGTTGTTCTGTTCTCTTTTATATTATCCCTTATTATACAATTAGTTAGTTGGGGCAACGTCAAGTGCCTTGGCCTTCTTGGCCTTCTTTTCTTGAGCCTTGGAGCCCATGATACCACCACCCCAGTGTCTTCTGGAGTCTTCGTACTTTTCAATGTAGTTAGCATTGATGGTGGAGATCAACTTGGCTAATTCGGCTTCGTCAGCAGAGTTGACTTCGGTCAAAGCAGCGACAGAGGAGGTCTTCTTGTTGACCAAAAGACCTAATCTGGCCTTACCCTTAACAACGGCGTAAGGAACACCCATCTTCTTACATAAGGCTGGCAAGAAAACAACCAATTCAATTGGGTCAACGTCGTTGGCAATCAACACCAATTTGGCTTTCTTGTTTTCAATCAAGGAAACAACGTGGTTCAAACCGTATTTGACAACAACAGGCTTTGGAGAAACGTCTTTGGCGGTCTTACCTTCAGCAATAGCAGCGGCTTCTTTGGTCAATCTTTCCTTCTTTTCGGCCTTGGTTTCTGGCGCGTATTTCTTGAACAAGTTGAAGGTTTGGGCAGCGGTGTTGACGTCCAAGGTGTTTTGGAACTGGGCAATTGCTGGAGGAACCTTCAATCTCAAAGACAAGATCTTCTTTTGTCTTTGCAATCTTACGTATTCTGGCCATTTGACGAATCTAGATAAGTTTCTCTTAGGTTGAATGGATTGTCCAATACCAAAGTTCTTTGGAGTGGATTCAAACAACGGGTTCTTGACCGAAGCAGTAGCTTTGGACTTGGTGGCTAATGGAGCTGGAGCAACTTTCTTGGAAGGCTGTGTCATTGAGTTAGCTTAGTTTTGTGAGAAAAACATAGCTCGCCCTACAGTATCGATAGATACTCAGCCTGTGCCACAAGAAGTGAAGCACTTTCTTCAATTCAGCGTATTAGAACGGGCTAATACTGACTAAATAGGTAGCTTGACCAGCGGCCAAGCGACTTAGAAACTGACGAACTGCATCACTCCTTGCAACACAACCGTTTCTCTTGAAACAGGGGCGTAGCTATAGGAGGATGTTGTTCCAACGTCCTTATCCTAAACATACCATTTTAATAGAGTAGTGATGTGTTGGTGAAAAAAAAATTAAAAATTTTCGACTCTTTTATAGTCGATGCGAAAATTACCGTGCTGAGAATTACAAAGATTATACTGCGAATTGCACCAAAATCAAGATAGACCATATACTATATGAACAGAACTGTGGGTGGGTGTTGAATGAAATGAAATCAACTTTTTCTGTTCAAATCGGAGTTAAACGTTACGTATTTGCAGACACATTTGAGAGGAGAAATTAAGTGATAAGAGCATAAATCCTTATAAATTGCCCAGTTCAATAGACGCAACTGAATGTTTCTGTAGTATAACGTAGCAGCTGTACTACCTGAGAGAGTTCTAATATTGGAATATTTAGCTCATTACTTGTACAGAAAACAACTGAGGTTTTCATCTTCATCCTGTATACTCGTACTGTAGACTAAATATTCGGTTGCGAAGACTTGATATCAAGCTTTTGTCAAAAGCACAAGAGATGGGTAAGTTTTTAGTTATTTGACATATCATGATGAGATAAGTCTTGCGAGCACATAAGGTGAGATAAGGAGAGAAGGAGAGAATAGGACACAGTGTGTGGTACATAGTTTCCACTATTTAGTACTTGATCGGAATGGGTGCAAATCACGCGCACTTTATAATGCTTAACGTGACTTCCCCACTAAATAAATCATATGAAATTGACAGTTCGTCCTCCAGTATTCTTTCCCTAACACCAATGGTCAAATACAACAAGTACATTGTGGCCGGGTTCGAGCCGTCGGACGCCAAGCAGCTCAAAGACACCTCCAGCTCCAACTTGCTTGTGGATTTCCCTGTTTTGTGCTCGGCATTGTCGCAAATCTTCCCCTACCTTTTATTGATCGATAACTTTCTTGAGATAGTGACATGGACAAATGACGATCCGTACCAGAATTTTTTAATGGTGACCATATACCTGTGCATTGTGATGTGGTGGAACATATTGAGCTGGGTGATATTGCCCATGCTCATGACGCTTACGTTTGTATGCATCGTCTGGTCGGTCAGCAGTGTAGTCTATGACTCGCAGTACGACGAAAAACCCACCATAGACGAAGTTCTTCATACACTTCACAATATCACCATGCGGTTTGAATTGTTGTTGCGACCCGTCAAACACATTCCGTTCAAGTTCAAGAACTATGCCAAGCTAGTGGTCATGACAGTGGTGTTGACGCCATTGCACGTATTGCTCACCACCACTGTCATCAAGCCACAGAGGTTTATATGGTTTGTGGGTTTAATTGCACTTACCTACCATTCTCCATGGTCTTTTACCATCCGTAGATTGCTCTGGAGGTCAGTATATGTGCGGATATTTGCATACTACCTCACCGGATTGGACATAAAACTCAATCGCAATCGCGACCCCACCGACTTCAAGACCGTCAGCAGGGCTCAAAGTCCCAGTGCCAGCGATGCAGAGGACTCTGGGGCCATGCCTTTGTTGAGCGACTTCAAAATCATCAAAAAGGCTATAATATCACCCACGCAGCTTCTGCAAATCGTGGTGTTTGAGGTATTGGAAAATGAAAGACGCTGGATCGGATTGGGCTGGTCGGGTCTTTTATTACCCAACGAAAGATCTAATTTCTGCTACGAACACTCCAAAACCCCCGTGCATCCTGTAGGCCCTGGAAAAGGCGACGACTTCCAGTTCCCGGTTTTTGAAGACGATATTTATACTTATAATTGGGAATGGTTGGAGCCTGAATGGACATTAGATCATAGTTTCTGTAACAACTTCTCTTCTGAAGGCTGGGTCTACTACGACAACTCATGGACGTCCGAAAGGTACTACGACGGCTTTTCCAAGTACACTCGGGCCAGAAAATGGACCCGCAAAGCAAAGTTGTTAATTGACAAGCAAGACACTGTATATGACGGATAAGATACGTATTATCTAGATAATGAACACGAGCATATGATAAAGAATAATGTAGAGTAGTATAACTTAGAGAGAGAAGCAGACTGCACAATCGACGCAGTAAGAGTGACGAATACTACTAAAAGATTACCATATAAGAGAAGTAGAAGAGAAGCTGAATACTACGTCAAGACTATTTCTTGGCAGCTAAATACTTCTTTCATTCGGCGCAAATATTTTAGTTGTCACTTGCGAGTCCATCGCTAATTTATTCTTTTTCGCAGCCATTTGATATTGAGACATTATTCGACTGGGTCAAAAAATATGTTATGCACTTATGACAAGTGTGGGGAAATGTTTTACTGTTTCTGGAGATGAGTTAATTAGTGAGATATTAAGTATCGGCTTTAAGCCAGTAATTGCTCCACACGAGGAGAAAACATCTGCTGAGGCTACAATTAGATGTAATAAATACTATAGAATTGTCTAATATATTTGGATCTCACGCTTGAACGAGCATTTGATCTACAACATAAATGTACTGACCCGTAATCACTGAGAAAGGGCTCATTTCAAGATATGAGCTCAAGTCTTCCATCATTAAGAGAAAATCTAATTATTGGCTCTTGCATAAATTTAATATCTAGTCACTTTTTCTCTCGTGGTATTAAGTTATGTTATAAAGTTAGCCGAGCAATTCACCTCTCAATTACCATATAAATCAAATGATTAAGAATTGAAAGATAAATCCTACGCAAGCTTCAAGTACCACACAGAATTTTCAGAGATCAGGAGTTCGCAAGAAAAGAGGTTGAAAGGATCTTGGTATGATTTACACACCTCCTCATACTCTTCAAATGTGAACTTTCTGAAGTCCAGGCTGTTTGAGAGGAGATTGCTTTGGCCCGCCAAGGCTAAACCTGTATACCTGTTATCACGTGACCAAACATATAACATCCGACAAAGTGGACCCTTCTAAAGCTGTCAACAACGATGATTGTTTTGCCCGGAACACCCCCATTACCTACGGCCATCAAGCCATGCAGTACGGTGCCCTTAAGTATAGTATCGGCACGCTCAGCCGTAGTTTTACCAGCAATTTCCGGTCGCAATGAGGCAGTCCGGTACGCCGTGGATTTGGAGCAATACCTTAGAGAGATCTACAAATATGCGTACGAAATGGCTCAAAGTGACGATCCCCCCAGTTTGTTGCGCCAATTAAACATTGAGTTGTACAAAGGCGAAAAAATACCCTGGAAAAACATAGTTTTTGGGACCAAGACGACCCGTGGAATCAAGCTGATCAAAAGCACCTTGGACGCTGCCAGCCGCAGCCAGGTTTCCTGGACGCTAAGCAATGAAGTAGAGGTGATTGTAGTATCGCTAGCCTTAACGTATATACGCATCGGGGCGGAATTGGTCAACGAATTGATCGACTCTGACGATGCCGGTGGTTCGGAACTGTCCAACGAAAAATGGCGCCAGGTCTCTAATTTCTACAAAAAGTCTATATCCTTTGCTACCTTTGGCTCTCAGCAAGTGCTGGGAGTGCTGGAACTGGAAGTGCAGTTGAATCCAGCATTGTATGCGTTTATAACCAAAATCGGCGAGGCGAGCGTGCAAATGTCCATGCTCTCCAAGTCCTCGTGGATCAACCGTAAATTGCTCGATACCACCAACGCCATCACCACAAAGAACAACGGCACTCTTAGTCGGGTGGCTGTGTTTGTAGTGAACGAGCTCAAAGCCTGTAAAAACCTTCTTCAGCTGCTTGTATCGGACCAAAACCAGACCTCGCTCGACACCACTGGCTGGTACGAATACTTGGGGGTGGTGGAAAAGTACGCCAACGCTTATGCTGGATTGTTTCTCTCGATCGAAAACTACAATCAGGATAAGCTTGGTAACGCCATAGGACTCGTAAGCTTTAGTCTCTTAAATTTGCAAAGTAAACGGTTCGACAACGAGGAGAGCAATAAGAAACTTTCCAAGATACGAGACAAGTTTAGTGCCAAGCGCAATGAGCTGTTGTTGACCAAATTAGACTCTGTAAGTACGCTCAACATTAACAAGTCGGTCTTCAACGATAAATCTGGTATTGTGTTGAAGGACTTGTCGTATTTGTTTGACCAGTTGATCAGCCTTAATCTCAAGTATACCAAAGAGAACAACAACTTGAAATTTGACGAGGTGGTGCACTGGCTGGATATAAATAGCGATGTAAAGTGGCCCTTGGGCTCGCAAATCCCGGTGAGTCTGGTTGAAGTGTATAGTCCTCTTGATGTCAGCATCAAACCAGCTTCAGCAAGAGGTGCCTACTATTAATATAAATAACTTTCGCTCAAATTAAAATCTATAAAATCAAAAGTAGGAGATTCCAATTTTGAATCGTTACCTGGGGGTTTTCCAAATCATGATTTAGCTGGACGATAAACCCAAGCGGTGTAATACTCACGAGTTTTCATATTAGTACATAATTTCCTTTTGCGACTGTTTCAGTATAAGCAAGCCCAATTTGCTCACTATTTAACTCAGGTTGAAATGTACATTATTGTACGTACAAAGTACTAGGACTTCAGGGCAAAATAGTCCTTCTACGGAAACAGTCTACATCCCGAGATTTCACATTAATTCTTCGTATCTCTTATTTTGGCTAAAATCCTGACTAGAATACTGATAACATTTTTAAGAATTCCCCTTCTCTCACGAACCTCTCATACGAACTGTGTTTCAAATTGCAATTAGTTTAAACTCTGTTCCTCTAGACCATAATTTGCATCCATCTTGACGTAAAAGTCACGTGATCCATTTCTTTATCAGTTGAAAAATTTTCGAACTGTAGAATTTAAACAGTAGCGATGGTTGAACTTCACGAAATACCCAAGAAGTACATTGACCCTCTTGCACCAAAGGACAAAGGTGAAGGCTCCAGAGTCAATGGAAAGGACTGGAAAATCAAAAAAGATGCCTTCCGTGTAAAGACATTTGGAGTTAAAAAGAGCTCTTTTGAAGAAAGAGAACAGAAAAAGCTCCAGGAGCAACAGTTCAAGCAAAGACTCAAGGAACTCAAGGACGAAAAGGACGGCATCAGGCAAGGACGTATCGATGACTTGAAGAGAAGAAGAGAAATCAAGGCAGAAAAGGAAAGACACGAACGTATTGCGGCCAAGATGAGCGCCAAGAAGGTCGAAAGAATGAGAAAGAAGGAGAAGAGAAACAAGTTGTTGAAGGAACGTTAACCGAGTATTATTTACACGTTTATTTGGTCGTTATATGGGTCTCTATCGGCTCTTTACCAGTGTATAGCTGGTGTCTGATGGATTGAGGATAACCAGCTCATCGCGCTCCTGCACACAGCGCGCGGTCTGCTCTGCAGGCGAAGCGATAGCTAGCCGGTGAGCGCACGCCGGGTAATGAGGACCACCAAGGGAACAGGACGGCACGAAAGTGTGGTTTTGGTGGCGCTTAATGCATCGCTGTTCCCTGCCAGCATCGGTTATATGAAAGCCATAATCTTAGCATACATACCCAATAAATATAGTACAGGCATATCGAAGCATCGCAGCAATAGGAGAGCGAATGACGGTGGCGCGAAGGGAGGGTTACCCGGCCATGAGGGCGCGAGTATAAATACGTGGGCAGTCCCGCACTTTCGGACAGCCCAAATTTAGATAGGGATCCTGTATACTGGCAACCGTTCAATTTGTGTCACTGTCAATTTTGTGTCACATTCTTTCAACTTATCGTTATACTGCTTGTTTGTGGGGAAACATACAGTACGATATATATAGTCTGCAATAAACATTTATAGAGATTGTTAAAGCATTCACAGCAGACTTGAGCGTTGGGATACATTGATTTGTCTATCTCCGCACCAATAAATAATATTTGCATACAATGGATTCATTGAAATTACCAACGACGGCCGCACAAGCCAAGGCGTTCACTGCTCCAAATTCATTGTTGTTTCCACAAGGCATTGATGGTGAAAACAAAGATGCCCAGCAGAAATTCCAGCAGCAACAGCAACAGCAATTACATGATAATGTGATCATCAAAAAAGACGAAACCTCGGATATTATCGAACCCAAACAGGACGAAGATGATGGTGCTACTTCGGGAATAGTGCCTACCTTGCAGAATATTGTGGCCACTGTGAATTTGGACTGTCGTCTTGACTTGAAAACCATTGCTCTTCATGCTCGTAATGCCGAATACAATCCTAAACGTTTCGCAGCTGTTATCATGAGAATCAGAGAACCCAAAACCACTGCTTTGATTTTCGCCTCCGGTAAGATGGTTGTGACTGGTGCCAAATCAGAAGATGACTCCAAATTGGCTTCAAGAAAATACGCCAGAATCATTCAGAAATTGGGATTCAATGCAAAGTTCACCGATTTCAAAATTCAGAACATCGTCGGCTCTTGTGACGTCAAGTTTCCAATCAGATTGGAGGGTTTGGCATTTTCACACGGGACTTTCTCGTCGTACGAACCTGAATTGTTCCCTGGTTTGATTTATAGAATGGTTAAACCGAAAATCGTGTTGTTGATTTTCGTATCTGGGAAGATTGTCTTGACTGGTGCAAAGCAAAGAGAAGAAATCTATGCAGCATTTGAAGCCATTTATCCTGTGTTGAGTGAATTCCGTAAATCATGAGTTGTATTATTAACCAAAATCATAATAGATCTGACTGCCCAACCCGAGCTAATGAACAAACTGCTAAGATTCCCAAAACCAAAAAAAAAAAATCATTGTATAGTACTTAACTGAAAACCAAAACCAACAATCACAAATTTATTTCACAGGGGTTTATTGTACTTTATTTTCTCTTGCTTTTCAATACGATATTCATTTGAAAAAAACACATTTTGACTATTCTGTAGCTTTGGATTTGAGAAAATAGTCCTGGATATTCTTCTTTACTGGTTTTCTACTAGTATACTTTAATTTGGAGACTTCTTTAGTAACTTTTGATGGTTTGGGACACGGTTCGACTGATGAAGATCGTGATTTGAATTGCTGCGAAATGTCTCGTATTTTGGATAGTTTATGGTAGTGTTTCGCTTCAAAGTCTAGCCGGGACGGCACAGGAAGTTCTGCAGCTTCAGTGGGGTTGAAGTCTGTGAAAACAGGACAATGGTCGGAGCCCAAAATATCGGCCCAAATATCGGCATCGGATACGCTAGCGAGCATTTTGGGGCACGAGCACAAGATGAGGTCGATGCGGGAACCGAAATTGGATTGCCGGGCGCTGGTCAAGGTGTTCCAGACGGTATACATTTGCGAACGCCGGCCCTGGATGTAGCGGGTAGTATCGTAGAGAAACTGGGTGGGCTGCTTCAAGCACTCGGGAGCCACGTCCATGTCATATTTTAGGGATGGAACGGTGTACCTGTTAAGAAGGGTGCGCGCGGGGGTCGAAGACTTGAATTGAAGGCACTCGAGGTAGTTGATGGATTCGAAACCCGGATCGGTAGGCGTCGTTACTACCAACTGGGACTTGAGCCGATCGGAGATACCCTCGGCACTATCGATCAAATCAAGACACACGTTGATATCACCCATTATGACGACTTCTTTGCCGTGGTGGTGTTTGAGATTGTGTGCCCGCTTAAGAAGGGTTTCCAAAAACGCGAGCCGAAATTCTTCGCCTTCTTGCGAGCCCATGGAGTTGGCCGGACAGTAGAGCGCAAACACCACGACGTTGGACGCCAATTCTACCACTACGCATCTTCCCTCGCTATCTAGGCGGAGCCCCAAGTCCTTATCTACATCCGGGTACCCGCCTATCCCATCAGGAAGGTCACGGTATGCAGTTTTGGCGGCCAGCAAATAGCCCGAAATTCCCTCTTCAGCCTTGATGACAGTAAGAGCCGAGCGCACGGCAGGGGAATCGTGAGGACTCGGGATTCGTATAAATAGACCCACGCCGCTGTAGCCCTTTTTATGTTTAGGAAGAGATATGAACAGTCGATAATTGTCGAGATGGCCAATGTTGCGAACGGACGATATGTTTGCGTGCGAAAGCTTGAGCTCTTGAAGAGTGATTATATCGGCATTGAGGGCAGTAAAGAGCGAGTTGTAGTCGTTGTTCAAGGAGTTCCAGGGATGGTAGTTGAAGAGTGTTTTGACGCCGTTGACGTTGAACGAGACGTAGCGAACGGACGAGGGGGCTTTGGGCTGTATTCGGAGAGTGACCATGAGACAATCAACCAAGAGAAGACAAAAGATGGAGAGCGCGGAGAAAGAGGAAAGAGGGAAGCACGAGAGAAGGAAGAACGAGGAAAAAAGAGGGCGTGGAGCGGAAGAGAGACAGTGCGAGTGAGAGATGAAAATAGAAAAGTAGTAGGAATGAGAAGTAAGCGCGAACACGAGAAAAGTAAGTGTAGAGAGTAAAGGGAGTGGTGTAGTATAATGTAGTGGTTTGTGAGAGTAACGAGTGGTGTGTAGCATTTAGTGGTACATGAGAGTAAAGGAGGTGCTGTGGTAGTATTTAGTGGTAAATGAGAGTGGGTGCAGTACCATTTAGTGGTCAGTGAGAGTGAGTGCAGTACAATTTAGTAAGTCAGTGTAGTCATAACCTTTTAACTCTTTTCGTTATTCTGTTCACCATTGTCTATTCAGTTACTACTCCATTCATATCCACTCTATTCATTACAACTCTAATATTCTATTCATTATTTTTCAGCCCCTCTCATTTCATCTATATTACCCTACTACGATCCTATTTAATACCGCCTGAGAACATATTACGAACATACAATCTCACGCGTACCAGAATAATTTCATCCCTTGTCAACAGGCCCCACCGGTCTGGAGCACGCTGCGCTCCAGTACCTTTACCAGTACCTCTACCCCATATGACAACTCAGTACATTTTCGTGTCTAGCTCCTACCCGCTCTATTTACCTTTTCTCTTGTCTATTTACCTCCCTCCCTGTGTATTTGGCTGAACGCGGATCACCCGCTTGCACTCTCATTTTCTCGATTTTCTCGTTTTGCACTTCTCGCGCCATCTATTGTGCATTTGGCTGCCGATTGTTCAGACGCGTCTCATTTCATTTATCTATCACTACTTTTCTCCAATCACCACACCACGTCCCGTTTTTTCTGGTAATTGCCCTTTAATCCACCAATTCCCACATACATACCATCTTCTACCATCCTTGGTATCCTTTCTTTGGCCGACTTACCTCCCTTCGTTCCTTTCCCGTATAGTCGTACGCCCCTTCCCGCCTGTGTGTGTTGTTCAAAAAAAAAAAACAACCTCAGATCTCTCGGCCCACATTCGTTAAAACCATCTCACCAACAATCTATCAACACCAACTAACACCAACTAACACCTATTTACTTATTAGTTAGTTGCTATGATTGATCCAGAATTGTTCATCAGGAACTCGCCGTTCCGGGTCACCCACAACGACTCGTCCAACTCCTACAACTTGGCCAACACCACGCCCGACTTGCTCAAGTTCCAGTTGCAAGAACAATACCGCACCAAGTTGAGCGAGCTCAAAAACGACGCCACGTCCCACGCCGACCTCCACCTTCTCAATACCCAGTTCTTGGAAGACTCCTTCAACCTGCACCTCCAGTCCAACTTGGACCACGGCAATATCACCTTGACCGAGTCGTTGCCCAGCCTCAGCAGCTCGTCCATAGCCACCACCGAAGACGAGGACTTTGAAATTGACTCGTTCATCCTCAACACCTCCAACAAACCAAACTACCTCAACCTCAAAGTATTGATTGAAAACTCCATACTCGACACTTCCAGAGTCAACAAGGACTCCATTCTCACCTTGGCGACACTCCGCTCCTTGAAAGCGGCCTTGGAAGAAAAGAAAAACTTGCAACAGTACTTGGTCTCCAAGATTTCCATATCGCAGGAATTCATCTCCAACATTATCTTGAAGGGACAAGAAGATGACGAATCTAGCGATTTGGACGCCGCCTTGCTTCTCAAAATCCTCAAACTGAACACAAGCCTTCAGGACCAGCTCCTCACCACCAACGCCGAGCTCGAACAACTTACAACTAAACTCACCAACCACAACTTGGCGTGCTTGGTTTTGGGCTATGTAGAAGATGTCAAGCTCTCGTCAAGCAACAAAGACTTTGCTCTTTCTTCTTCCCACTCCGACTCGTCCAAAACCTACGTGGGAAACAACTCCATGTCATCTCCGTTTAATTCGCCCAGAAGAGTCAATCCTAGCAATTCGCCCCGTAAAACCATCAGCTCCGAGTCCGTGCTCAAGTCGTTTGATTCCATGTTCTCGCACATAGCCTCCGTGGCTGCCCAGAGAAACATCACGCTTCCACCGCCTCCATCGCCTTCCCAATCACAATCACAATCCGACTCTGTACACGAGAGAACAATTTGGGCCCAGAGATGTATTGACGCCATTGTTGGCCAAGTAAACGCTCCTGAGGTTTCGTCTAATGTGGCCACTCCCATGTTTGACAAAGCAGCATTTCTTTCCAATGGTGACGTCACACCTTTGAAAGGTGTCAAAGGGTCGCCGTATTCGATCAGTTCACCTGGAAAATACGCTACTCCCGCTGAAAAAGTGGTTGCAGAGTACAAAACTGCATTGAACGATATGAGATTCTCGCATCAGTACTTGACCAAAGAGTACGAGATATCCAGAGAAAGCTCGCTGAAGCTCATTCAAGAGTACCGCAAAAGAATCTCTAGCTTGGAAAAGGAATTGCATTCGACAAAAAGCGCTTCGGGAACCAGTTTGTCGAGCATAAACCCAAGCAATCCAGACGATATTGTAGCCAAGGATAAGGAGATCGCCAAGCTTCGCAAAGAACTCAATTTGCTCAGAATCGACAGAATTGGAGCGTCAAAATCCAACGGAAGCTCGTTGCAGCTCACAACATCGCCTCGAATGAACCACGGCTCGTACGATTCTCCTATACTCGCCTCCAGCACTTCATTTGGAAATCCCAACTCGGTGTCTCCTATGATCGGCGAGCTGTTGAGCCCCACCGAAGACGAAGAAGAAGATAGCCATCTGGTCACCAGCGGGTTATCGTCCACCAGACCTACCTCTGTCAACGGCCTCAACAGTTCTTCGGGCTTGAGCAATGGAATCTTGAGAAAAGAGTTTAAAAAGATAGTCAGTGACATACAAGACCAGCACGAAGTGGAGCTCAGCGAAGAGAGAATAATAAGAAGAAAGCTCCAAGCTGAGTTGGACCGCCTCAGGGCCCACGCATAATAGACTTCCGCTTCGTTTGCATATCTCTACTTCTTAAATTGTATTAGCTGTATATTAAGATATTGTTTTAAAATCATAACTACACAGGAAATCACTGACATTAACTACAAATATCATCAATAATACACAGGAATCACTAACTTCGACTGAATCTCACTAATACTAGACCAACTCTGGCTATTTCTTTTCGCTGATATTTAGCACTCTCAGTAGTCACACACTGTTAGACAGACTCTCGCTAACCCTACACTATCTCTCACTAGCTACACACTGCTAACTATGTGACAGATAAAACCTGGAGCATGTCAATTGCCAACATTATTTTCTCCTAATTGCAGCCACCCATATTTATACAGATAAGCACCAACTAAAAAATTAGAATCAAAATTCTCACGTAGGGCTTAGTCTTAAAATAATATAATTAAATGACATGACATTGCTTAGTTAGAAGAGGGACTTGGAGATACTAACCATAAGCCTGCTTACCAAACTTGCAGGTATAATTTATTTTATTAATATTGATTATTATCCATATTTATCTATAAATCTTCAACCAATATGATTTTCTATATCATTATATTCTAAATCTGTATAGGTATAATTAGGTATTTTTCAATCTTCCTATATGTCTGGTATAGATCAGACCTGGTAGCGCCTCGCGATATTCACGTGAGCCGATATGGATACTTCACTCTACTCTACTTCCTACAACACACACGCGTCAATCCTTGGAAAGTAGATGAATCGGGGACTGTACGGCAGTAATGGGCTGTCAGAACCAGACCAGAGTGGCTCGGAGCAAAATTTCAGCTCCAAAGTAGCCCCAACTTCCAGCTCGGCCGTTTCGTACCAGAACTTATTTCAGCAGGGCTTTCAAAGTCAACAGAACCAGCAACAAACCCAGCAAAACCAACAGCAACAACAGCAAAAACCGATAAGGTCGCATGATAAAGGAGACAAGAAGAACATCAAAGCAAATAGTGCGGTGCTAAGTCAGTTTACGGCGCAAATTCCGCATAAGAGAAGTTCGGACGTGCCAGAGTCAGAAGAGACAGAAGAGACAGAAGAGATACAAGAAGTGGTACAAGCAGTACCAGAAGTGCCACACGTACCAGAAATATCAGAAGTTCCCATGCACAATTCCTTCAATTCAGAAATTATTGGCCCCGAATCAGGTCAGTTTATGGTGCAGAACCTCGTGGCTACGGCCGATTTCTTTGTGAAAAAAGCCCATACGCATGTGGACGGAGCCAGCTCGGTGGAAGGGGCCAAGTGGTACTTCAAAATGATCAAAATCGCCATCAAATCTTTACTTGTAGTGGCCAATACGTACCAGTTGGAGCCGCAGTTGGAGGCCGTGGTGTACTATAAGCTCGCCAAACTCTACTTTAGCGAGACCGAAAACGTAAACCGAGCAGAGGACTATGCCAATAGAGCCATAACTGTTGCCAGTCGCAATAACATGCCGTCTTTGCAGTTTGCAAGCGAGTTTTTGGGGGCCCAGATTTTGGCGCAAGTCAACCCAAATCTCGTTTCAAGTTACCTAAATGACCGTATAAACTGGTACCAGGCATGTGGCTATGTCACTTACAGTCATATGTTTACTCTCCTCAAAATCCAGCGGTGTTTGGTGACGGAAACGGCCACTGGCCTTATAATGCTTCAGCAAATATTGCGCGACCCGCTGCTCGATACTTGCACGAGGGCTTTAGTACTGGTATATATACTGAACTTACACCTTTATAGAGGCTCTCCTGAACATGCCGGTGCTCTTCTACACTCGGTGGACTCGGTGGCTCAACAGGTGCCCACCCAGATTACAGCCATGGCATATCTCCTGCGATATCTTGGGTATATCCAGACCAATAACATCATACGAGCAAAGGAGTACATGCTGCATATTAACAGCTACATACAGAGCCAGCAAAGCGACGGCTGGCGCCAGTGGGCCGGTGACGGCACCTTCACGGTCTCTTCGGAGTACGGCGTACAGGTATCTTATAAAGTAAACTGGGTGACATCCGATGAGTTTGTGGTGGTGTTCTACTTTCTCACGGCCATTAGTTTGCTAACCGAAGTCTCCAATGGGAAAAGAAAGGCCAAGAAGGTGTTTGACCGGTGCCTTGTGATGGTCAACAAGCAGTTGGGCCAGAAACCCATGTCTCTAGCCACACACTCACAGCTTGTAGTTCGTCTTCAGTATATACGCTACAACATCCAGTACTACCAGGTGTGGATGGGGTTTTTGAACGACGATTTCGGTGAAATAAAGCACCTCAACGAGTACATGCTGAACTACAACAGCGGCCATTTCGACACCCAGCCGCATGTGCACTTCAAGCTGCTCTTGCCTCGTGTATACTACATGTTTGCAGCATACTACCAGTCCAAAGGCGATATTCAGGCCAGTAAATACTACTATATCAAGGTGAGGAACCTCTCGTGCACTCATATGGAAACATCCAACGCCATCTACGGTCTCAGTTTACAGGGATTGGGCGAGTTCAACGAGCTCTATATCTACTCT
Organism: Suhomyces xylopsoci; assembly: GCA_030568675.1. Lineage (NCBI taxonomy): Eukaryota > Fungi > Ascomycota > Pichiomycetes > Serinales > Debaryomycetaceae > Suhomyces > Suhomyces xylopsoci. Next base: position 75,394 of record JAJMGM010000009.1, read on the forward strand.
ACTCTCCATTTATTGGTACTAAACGAGTATGAAGTACGCGAGATGTCTCGCCGGACTGCCCAGAAGTCCAATCCCGGAATCAGCACCTATCTCAAAGTCCGCGGCCAGCTACACAGCGACTTGACGCAGGCGTTTACTCCTAAAGTCACGTCCAATAGCTTCACGCTCAATTTCGTAGGATCCAACGCATTGCTAAAGCTCACGTACCATCTTCTTCTCCACATATTTAACGACGTGGCCATGTCAGGAGACCAGCACCGACAGCAGGAGAATATCAATAAGATGTTGCTTGAACAAATGGGCAAGATTATGGACGACTTCAATGATGCCACCAGCTTTCCGTTCATCACCAACCTTATTAGCTATCTTATATATCGAGGCACCGACGACGTAGACCAGAAAAACAGGTGTCTTGACAAGTGCATTTCCACGGTTTCCGTGGCCTCTTCTTCCGATAACGACCGGATCATCAGCATATTTATTCTTAAGAGTTTGATCCAGCACTTTCGCCAAATCGGTGAGAACGAAAAGGCTAGCATGGCAGAACTACAGTTGGAGTACTTTTATAATGGTGTAGGGCACAAGTTTGCATTTCTAGCCCAAAACGTACCCCACTAGAAAACATTGACCATACTACCACTAGAAAATTCTGACTACTCCACTAGAAAACACTGACTCTTTGCTACCAAAATTCACTACCGTCACTGAGTATTAAACTCTTCATTATTGAGGAGATGTGAAACCAGCTTAAGTACATAGAGTATTTATAGGAATACCTTTTAATGAGCAGTGTTAATAAATAGGTATCGTTAATCACCAGAGTGGACAACATGTTCCATCGCTTGTGTTAGGTTTTATACACTTCATTTGAAACAAGTTAGGTAAGCTGCTTGAAGAAAGTCTAGCTAGAAGAGAAATCTAGGCATATTGATATTCGCTGTGGAACCGTGAAAGAGCAACATTGTAAAAGTTCCAAATAGGTTTCTTGTCAGTTATTGCAATAAGTCTTGTCCCTTGCTAATTGCCTAGTTGGACGCAAAAAGCCATTCAAATTTTACAAGAAGGACATTGACGTCAGTAAGTTACATCGCTGCAATTGGCTGCAAAAAATCACTCAGCCTTGATAAAGGTCACTAGTAATTTAGAGATATCGATAGTAGTGAGGCTCTTCAAATAAGGTCTCAAGCATTCCCAGTACCTCTGGAATCTTGCACGTTAGCAAATATAGTGTTCACTCAAAGAGTGAATTACATCCCTTGATAAGAGAAATGTAGCCAATTAATTGGTTTTAGGTTATACTTTCAAAACTGATGGTTACCAATTTAGAATATAATTTTTTTAATACTTGCCATTTCTTTTGATATCACAATTGAATACTGGTCAAATAGAAGTGTACCCTCAATTCTTTCCATAATTACCATACTAAGTTACTTCTGATTGGAAAAATCTTTCAATAAATGACATGGACTATAATATCCCACTTACTAGTGCCAATTGGCCAATTTAATGAAGATAAGCGAAAAGTAATGACTTGACAAATTCTAATCAACTCTTGTATAATACTCAAATTTAGGATGAAACTGGTGAATTGTTATTAAATCATATTAACTACCTGAAGATTAATGACACATAAAATCATTAAACTTTCACTTTAAACAGTAATTTAATAGAATTAATCAATTTTATTATCAACCTCAATTACTTCATGTTTTACTTTGTTTAACTACTTGTAAGTTTCCATTATTTTTATATTTATGTTAAACATGGTACATGCTAAATATACAGATCTACTTCTTGGACTTCTTCTTCTTCTCGGACTTGTCTTCGTCGTCGTCCTCGGCCTTTCTCTTCTTCTCCTTCTTCTCCTTCTTTTCCTTCTTTTCCTTCTTCTCCTTCTTGTCCTTCTTTTCCTTCTTCTCCTTCTTCTCCTCCTTCTCTTCAACTTCAACTTCTTCAATCAAAGTCTTCTTTGGCAATTGTACTTCTGGAGCAGCCAACTTGGATTCTGGAACAGGTGGAGCTGGGGTTTCGTCGTGGTCCTTGTACTCGGACTTCCATGACTCGGGGGTATTTTCGTTGGCTCTTCCGAACTTGTCCAACTTACCGTCGGCCTTCAATTGCTTCTTCTTTTGAGCAACTGGTCCTAATCCCCATCTTCTTGGGTAAGTGTCACGTTCCATGATACATCTCTTGACCTTGGCCACGACGCCGTGGTCGCACCCTTGCAAGTCTACGGTGGTCATTTGGGCAATACCAATGGCAATGGCTTCACCCTTGGTGGTCATCAACACGACTTCATCGTATAATTCAATGCCTTCTTCGTAACGTAACAAACCTGGGATCATCAACTTGGCTCCGTAACAAACAGAGTTGACGGCGCTGTCCTTGACCACAATTCTCTTGTAGCCAACCAATAACGATTCCAAAGGTTGGATGATCTTTCTCAAGTATGACTCGTCTCTGGTGTTGTCGTAGACGTATTGGGCATCCAAAACGTCGTGCAATGTAACCAAGTTGTCGTTCTCGCCCATGGCTCCCGAACGGACTCTTCTCAACTCTTGCATGTGGCCTCCCACACCCAACAACATACCGAGGTGAACACACAAGGTTCTCATGTAGGTACCGGCTTCACACGAGGCCCAGAACACACCCAAACCACGCTTATTGTCGAACTCAATCAACTTGGAGTCGTAAATGGTTCTGACTCTCAACTGTCTCTTGACGGCCGAGATCAAAGGAGGTCTCTGGAAAAGCGCACCGGTGAGGTTTTCGAGCGAGCGGCTCAAATCCTTGGCGTCGTCCAATTCTTCATGCAAACGAACAATACACACATACTCCTTACCAGCACCTTGTTGCGACTTGACCAAACGGGTAGCACGGTCGACACAGACAATCAAACAACCAGTGACTTTAGGGTCCAAAGTACCCGAATGACCGGTTTTCTCCACTCTCAAGATTCTCTTGATCCATGCAACGACTTCGTGCGAACTTGGGTTGGATGGTTTGTCCAAGTTGATCACACCGGACGAGACGTACGACTTCAAGTCTCTCTTCAATGGAGTGGACCCAGAAGGAATAGGGGTGTAGTGTCCACTTCTGACCAAGAGTTTATCGTAGTTTTTCAACAATAATGGCCATTCTGACGTATCATTAGATGGCGCAACAGCCTCTGGCTTAATTACAAAGTCTGACATTAGTGAAGAGTGGTTAAGTTTTTGAAAAGTTTGGGTGCTGAAAATTTGTTATAGACATCGTGCGGCGGCGATGTGCAGGCCTGTGAGTCTGTGCGTGTGCGAACCGTCTCTGCGATGAGCAGGATGAGATAACAGGATAGCTCCAAGGATAGAGTGAAGATATAGAGTATAGAGATAGAGTGTGGAGGTAGAGAGAGTAGTCGTGTGGCCAAGTTGTTTATAGTGGGTTTGACTGTTCTGAGATTTGAGCCCAGCATTTGAGGTTGTGGGTCTGTTCCTCATGCGACTAGTACGATATCTGTAGAGACTTCTATGGCAGAATTAATATCTCAGTGCGAAAATGTCACACTAGAAAACACTAGCTCACTAACTATACTAAAAACACTATCACCCAACAATACCTACTATCAATTTACTTCACCATACATTTCACCAACACACATTACCATATTTCCTCTATTTACACTGTTTCTCACCAACCCTATTGGACTGAATCTCTGACAATACTCTGATTCTCACCAATTCTACTCCGCTAACTCTCGCCAAGCCACCGCTAACATTTTCCACCACTCGCGCTATGATCTACCATCATTTAGTGTGTAAATTTTCGTTCTGGGTGCAAATTCGCAGTCTTTGCGACCATCGATTTCAAGAATCTTTCGCAGTACCTCACTAGAACGTATATATGAAAACGCTATCTCTCGATAATTGGAGTAGTACCAATTCAGATAAATTTGGAATTTATTATAATTGATTGCCTAAGGGGCTAGGTATCACTTTAGAATGGCTGATTAAATCTCACCATTGCATTACCTTCGTAACGAAATTACCTAGCAAAGACTTTATTCGTAATCTCTGTATCAGCATTTCTGGTACTTGCTTCTACCTCCTATTATGAAAGATACCGATCATATGCGCAAGTACTTTCTACAACAGTGGTAAATATGCTGGCTAATCTTTGTCTCCTTACAAGCAGTGGGGCATGTCAAGTTTATGTTTCTTCTGTTTTATTGCAAATAATCTCCAAAATTGTGAATTTGAGACCAACGGATGGTCCAAAAGTTTATTATCAAAGTGGGATTGCTTTAAAGAATATCTACCAAAGATATATTGTTTTATAGATTAATGAATATTTCTTTTTAAGCTAGGGAGCATTTTAAAGAGCAACACGATTGGACTCATCGGAGTACTTGACCTGGGCAAGAGAAATGTAATTGTCTTCGAGATCGAAGAGAACATAAGCATATCTCAAAAAGTTGTCTCCCAAAATTATAGGATCTCCATCGTCATAACTCAAAGCAAGCTCACAATAACCCAATTTATTTCCCAGGTTGTCAAGGGCTGGCAGGACCAACTCCGAGTAAGGAACAGCGATTGTCACTCCATCGAAGTTGTACTTGAATACCTTGTCAGGTTGGGTACACGAATACGTGCCAGCCGTGCCGTTGTATCCTCTCAATTCAGCAGCAACGCTATCAATAGCATCTTGGGGGATGAGTGTTTGGGTGGTACCCGAGTCTAATAATGCAGGACCATAAACGTTGGTTGTATTTCCGCCAGCGGTGGTAGTCGAACTAAGGTTCACTTGCAACCTATTATTTGCAACAATAGGGAGTTCCACCAACGATCTATAGTACTTTTCGGTGTCGTATCCGCCAAAGACAATACTGCCAAGAGTGGCAGTGGGCTCGTTCAAGTAAAGAGAATAGGCAACCTTGTTGATAAAGCCTTCGTCTTTCACGACCTGAGGAAAGTTCGGGTAAGTTGCGTTAGTTGCGTTTCCATTCCACGCAGTCATGAACTCGGATGGTTCCTGTCCAATACCCAAGATATCACCAATTCCTGTAGTGTCTATTTTGGCGACTGCAAATTGGACATTGGGGATTTCTGGACCGTTGGCGAAACCAACAGTGTCTTTTCCCATTGGACCCTTAGCACCGGTAAAACTAAGATAAATTTCAAACCACGACTCGTCGAGGTCCACCCAAGTGGACGACTTGTCGGGGTCAAAAGTGCCAGCACTCAAACAACTCTCTCCGATTATAGTCTCAGCACCCAGACAATTGACGTTATTACTGACCACCCATAAATCGGAACTACCTGTGTCGAGTTGAACCTGAACATGGTCTTTTTGAGATCCAATATAAAGATCAATTTGGTAGAATATGAGATTCACATTGGTCAATTCTGCTTCGGGTAAACTTCTTTTGCTGACCCTGCTACCACGAGCTGGACCTTCGGCAACAGTAAAATCCAACAGGAAGACACCGCTGTTTCATTTTTTGGCAATTCCCATATCTTCGATTGATGGGACTGCAAGACCGTTGGCTACCATGCCTATGGTCATAGCCTTTAAAGCGCTCTTGATTGAAACCATACCGGGCGCTACTGATGAAAAGAAAAGCCACTTCATTGGGAAGCGTGGACAGTATTTATAAGCCAAGTAGCTGGTCGTGACTTGCATAGGCATGTCTGCGTCCCAATGGTTTTTGCCATAATACGATTAACCTCTGCGCCGTACGTCACCTTCAAAACGAAAATTGTTGCGAAATTTCGGAATATCTGATCTGCATGCAAGCATTATGCACTGATAAGTGCTTGAATTATTTTTTTACGATTGGCCATAATAGGGGATTTTGAGCTCTGTGCAGGGCACAAACCTTAAAATTGGCTGGTGGTGTCAACTAGCCGAGACGTTTCTGGCATTCTTATGACGCTTACGAGCCGTCGGATCGAAGTATAACTATTGACTTGACGCTAGGCTCATTGCAATGTAGTCACACGAACTTTGAGCTAGGTTTTGGGTATGTTTATGGGAATTAAAGTTTGGGGGCTGCAAACGTACGTAAACTACCTTTAGATATCAGTAAAGAATTATTGCGAGGTTTTGTATTGTCATTCGCAATATCTAGCAGCTCGCCATATCACCCCACGGCAACGAGATTATCCTTACATGAAATGGCATCCAATCTACGCTCTTATGATCGCGCGAATATGTGCGTGGTTCAGTACTTATCTGACATTGATTGGGCCAGTGTTAATTAAAGTAGACTCGCCAATGATCGATCAAGCCTCCTCACAGACTAACTTATCTATCTCTTTCATTCTAACTACATAAGTTGCGTTAATATGATGCTATTATTAAGCTCTATTCTAAAACTAGATATGCTTGGTTTATTAGATATTTATCAATGGAATGTAAGACGTTCTGCTGTTGACAATATTAATCTTATTCATGGAGTCCCATGATGCCTACAATCTCGTTCTTGGTGAGTTCCAACCAAAACAACTCTCGTCCAAGATTTCTGACTGTTTTTACACACATATCGAGCCGTTCGTCATTTATAAGCTCGGACTGCGAATAAAACGTTCCACTAACCAAGCTAATGGTGTCCTTTATAGCCTTTGACTCCAGAATGACTTCATATAACTGCTTTACCAAAACCAGATCGGCTATTATGAGATCGTCCAACGCTATTGTAGCTTCATGCGTAGTCACACGATCAACTTGTGACATATTGATCTTGTCAAGCGCTGATAGATCCTGGTTGAGTTTCGTAATACTCTGAAGCTTTTCTTGTAAATACTGAATGTGGCCATCTAGATGTTCAGAATTGGCTATTGCTTGTGTGTAATGATGATTGAGCTGATCTTGAAGAGCTCCTATTTTTTTCTGATTATGCTCAGCTTCCGTGCCCACCGACCATGGCGATGATTCATGGGCTACAAACTCATCCACTGCCTTCACAAGCTCCTTTTCTAAAGCTCTGGTGCCGCTCTTGCTGACCAATCCAACTGGCGAGTCTATTAAATCTATGTTAATTGGGGCCTTTTTTTCATTTCTAGGCGATTGAACTTGCTCCGGGCTACGTACTGGTGCCGCTTGCGGCGCCTGTCCCTGGTAAGAGTGTTGGTTTGAGTGTTGATAAGATTGTTGATAAGATTGTTGACTAGAGTGTTGAGGAGAAAATCCCTGGTTTTGGGGTTGATGAGGTACTGCAAGAGGTCCCAAAGGTCTTTGTGTTTGTTCGAAATTTCGACGGTTTTCTTCAAAATGACCTTGATTAGCTCTATAATTTTGGCCATGTAATGAAGATTGGGAAGGAAATTGATTGTAGTTCGTAGGATGCACCTGAGAAGGACTTTGAAGTGGTCCCTGGATAATAGGCAGCCCTGAGTTTTGATGTACTGGCGATTGCTCTCCAGGTAAAGGTAGTGGGCCCTGATACCTCAAAGCTACAGGTTTTGGATTCTGGCCATTCTTCGGAGGTTTTGGGGGTTTGGGTGGAATTTCTGGTGCTATTTCTCCTGTTCTGTGATCTGCCTGTATTGGAGCACCCGGTGTCAATTGTATCGGCACCTCTCTCTTTACTGTATCATAAACAATATTAATCAACTCTAGCAAATTGAACCTTACAGATTCGGGATTTTCTGGGCTACAATCGTTGTGCCAACTTGCCAAATACGGATGGTAAAATCTTCCTTGGGTATCTACATGATTTCCCGGCCTCAAGTATAAAGACTCTTCATGCTTCGGTACAACATACACGAGCGGAACTCCGGAATCTTCGCCTCTGAATGGATAGTTCAACGGTATCCAGATTTCAATGGGCACTTGCACGTCGTCAAGTACGATTTTTCCATGTAGGTTAATCAAAAGGCTCGATTTGCCATCTCCTGATGTATAGATTTGGGTCCGGATGCGGAATCGAAGGTTCTTTTTGAGGTGTACTTCGAGGAATTGGTAAAGATGGCTGTACACGATCTGCTTGTGAATGTACTGCGCCTCAAGTACGTTGTATAGCCAGCTAGTTACTTGGGTCAGAAGTGCCATCCTTCTAGGAGTAGTTGTAGATGCTGATTTGGGCGTTGCATATACTCGAGAACATCCTAGAGTTCTGATCACGTGCGTACATCCCCGTGACATCCTATCGCTCAACTCAAAAGTCAACGACCGAGACGTTTATCAGGACGTATCAAGATGAGCGGGTATGTTTAGGAGTACAATTAATCAAATGATCAATACTAACAGATAGTTATCTTGTAGCTCTAGTGTTTGTGTTCACTGTTCTTTTGTCGACATTGGTGTGGAACTTTGCCCCCAAACAAAACCAAACCGTTTGGAGGTCCTCGGTGATATTAGGTTTGGCAATGTGCTACTTAATGTGGGCCATCACTTACTTGGCACAATTGCATCCATTGGAAGCCCCAAGGAGGTCCAACTTGAGACCTGAGAAGTAAGCAAAAGTAAATAAAGCCACCCTATTCAGTTCTAATAAACGTTACATTTCAGAATTAGTAAAATAGCAGCGGAAAATAGAATCAGTAAAATAGCGATAGCTAAATATTTGACTGAATAGAAAATGAAGTGAGATGTTCACCAATTGAAAACTAATCGATTGATAGATTACCTAGAGGCTGGGATCGAGAGGTTACAATTCTGCTTTAGCTAGTTAACTAGCCTATTAGTATAATAGAAACAGGTGGGATGGTTCAACTACTGACATCAAGAACTTCTCGCGAGCACCTACTTGTGTAGAAAACGTTTATTTGTAGGTATTTGTACTGGATAGGTCTTTGTGTGGACAAATAATCCGCCAAAGCGCCGTCAAGATCGCTCAGAATGAATAAATTTGTCTGAAATTTTATGCACTGTACATACCATAAAATCAATGACTACTTTCTATGAGAGAATGCCTCATGTATTGAAAGAGACTAGAGACGTTATCATTCACCTACTTACAGCCAAATGCTGCAAATTAAACAGAAGGCTACGTCCGGGTAACCCCGAATAAGTATAAAAGCGGAAGACCGCGGCGGAAATAAAATTTTATCATCAACTACTCTACGTATAGTAAATAAACGGCTAGTCAGATCACTTGTAGATCTCCTGTTTCTGCCTCAAATTCCGGAAGCTCTGTGGAATTATGGGTCTTGTTATGGAGAAGAAGAAGCCAGGAGTCGGGACTTACAACTTTGATACATTCGTATGGACTGATGACTGGATCGTGCACGAGTGCGCCGTGCTCTGGAATTGTATATTTCAGAAGGCATGCTCTGCTACATTCGTAAATCTAACAATAGGTATTGCCATTATGAGAACAAAAGAAACTGTTTGGGTAATTTACGGGAGTTGCAATGGGGTCCGCCGTAGTTTCAGCCCTCACTTCTGCACATGCTCGCTTCATTTAGGAAATAATTCGCAATATGACCTAATTTTTGGCACACTTATAGTGTCATGGAGACGCCAAGCTAGCGCCACACCTCATCGCGCACTGTCGATAACGTCACGTGTTGTGTTATTATCGTTTTAATTACTAACCTAATACTGTGTATTAGTGGGCGGCCCCTACGTCAACCCCCGCCACCGACTAATAGGTAATATTCTCCTCGTGGTACTGCACATGTAGCTTTTCACTTTTCTTAAGGCCGCTCTTATCCTCAAGCGATGCCATTATTTCGCCGCAAGCATATTTTTTAGACAAAGGTATCTTTTGTGGAAAACATATAAGAAGGACCCTATCAGTCAATATAGACATATATAACTTTTTGAAATCTTGAGTTACTTTTATTGAAATATTGAGTTGGTCTCATTTTGTCCTTAACCCCATAATCTTATCTTTCGCAATTTGACATGTTTTTCAAAAGCGAGGAGAGCATTCCCCAAAAAGAAGTTGGTGGGGACGTAATACATTCAGCATCTTCTACGCTATCTATAGATGCCTCGGTTGAAGATGGTGAAACCCATTTGAAAAGATCATTAAAAGATAGACACATTTCGCTCATTGCCTTGGCTGGTATTATCGGGCCCGGTATCCTTATTGGTGCCTCGCTAGCATTATCTAATGGCCCTGCCAGTTTACTTATCGGGTTTGGGGTTATTGGTCTTATTGCGTTTACAATGATGCAGTCACTAGGTGAGTTGGCGACTATGTACCCTACAGGAGGAACCTTTTCTACATTGGGTAACAAGTTTGTTGACAGAGCTTACGGTGGGGCAGTAGGATGGAATTACGTCATCATCTGGATTGCAGTCTTGGCTAACGAGTACAACACTGTGGCTGACATCATGCAGTTCTGGGGTCCACAGGTGCCATTGTACGGCTACATTTTGATGTTTTGGGTAGCGTTTTTGGCGTTCCAGTTTTTGGGGGTGCAAATGTTCGGAGAAATCGAATACTGGCTCGCTCTATTCAAAATTGTCGGTATACTTGCGTTCTACATTTTTTCCATCGTATATGTTTCTGGGGGTATCAAGGGCCATAAGGCTTTTGGTTTCCATTACTGGAATGATCCTGGTCCATTCAAAAATGGCTTCAAGAGTGTCGCAAACACTTTTGTTTTCGCATCCACCTTCTATTCAGGTACAGAAATCGTTGCCATCACAGCAGCTGAAACCGCAAACCCCTCCAGAGCCATTCCTAAAGCCATCAGGCAAACATTTTGGAGAATCTTATTTATCTATATTGGAATTGCCATTTTCTATGGTATCACTGTTCCGTACAATGACCCATTTTTGTCCAAGTCCACCAAGGCCCTCAGGTCCCCCATGTCTATTGCTATTAATAATGCAGGTTGGGCAGGCGGTGCGCACTTGATTAATGCGTTTATTTTGGTCACCTGCATCAGTGCAATCAACAGTTCTATCTACATTGGCTCACGAGCCATTGTCAATCTTGCTAATGAAGGAGCAGCACCCAAAATTTTGAAAAGAGTCAACAGGCAAGGTGTGCCATACTTGGCTGTTATTCTCATGAATGCATTTGGTTTCATTTCTATGATGAACGTCAGTACGGGTGCTGCCAAAGCCTACGGATACATTGTCAATCTTTCTGGAGTGGCAGTATTTATTGTTTGGGGAAATGTTTGTTTTTACCACATCAGATTTAGACAGGCCTGGAAACTTCAAGGCAGATCGCTCGATGATATAGCCTACAAGGGTTTATGGTACCCTGTTTTGCCGATTTTAGGTATAGTGTTGAACATTTTCTTGGCCCTCATTCAAGGCTGGTCGTATTTCAAACCTTTTTCTGCAGGCGACTGGGTGGATGCATATGTGTTACTTCCATTTTTTTTCGTACTCTTTTTCTTTTTCAAGATTGTGAATAAGACCAAATGGGTCAAATTACTGGAGGTCAACTTAGACGAGGGTAGAAGAAAGGACGTGGATTCTAACCCTCGTAAGGATATTTTCAATACTTTTGTTTAGACGACTAATAATATTTAATGGACGCTAGTGATAAGTAAAGAAACTTTATTTCGTAAACTGCGATGCAGGCGTGTATCTATTTGCTCGCCTCGAAGAACCCTGCTACAAAATAATGGACTAAAACTTGTGGACCGCATGGGTGCCAAACGCCTTTCAAGGGCTCGCACAATTGTGCTGCAATATTCGTCAAAACTTACCAAACCCCTACTCTACCAAACGCCTCGATTGGTATGCGCATCCGCACTTGCATATATCCTTAAAGGTAGATCTCGCCGATGTTACATTACTGAACAAAAAAGTAGTCTGCAAAAATTGCAAAGTTCAATATTGTAGATAATGGAATGGACACAGAATAGATAGATGTTGACAACCATTTTGCAAATAATGTAAGCGATAGACTAAAAGAAAGGTGAAGACATATTTTGTGGCTAGGGGCCCTCGGGCGCAATTTCTTTTAGGTTCTCAGGTGGCATGATTTTTTTACGGGGAAACGGAAATGCGGAATTAGGCCCTACTGCAATACAAAGATACCGACGCATCGATATTTGAAGCACAGATCCCCCATGCATGATCCCTAATGCACCATCCCTAAATGCTAAGTACCTTAATGCAAAGTCCAAATTCAAGGACGATGAGCTGTTGTGAGTTTCATTTGGCTTTGTTCAATGGCTCGTGGATGGTTAGTCAACCTATACGCAGACCCGAGACCGATGCGAATCGAGGGCTTGTAACATCCAGCCCTTGGCAATCGTATAGCCACTGCTAGTTGGTTCATAATCCTGTGCTTAATTAAGGGTAGCAAGGTTTAGGGCTGATTACAAGATCGTCGATCGATTTACGCAAAATTTGGAAGTCAGAGTACTTGTGACTGATAACCGCATATTTGCGATTACAATAGCAAAGGATAAAGAAAACCCAAAAATAGAAGAAATGTTGTGCCTACAACTCCGTGGATAAACTGCAAATATGTAGCCGAATTTGCTTTTGCTCAACGCGTCCCTGGTGAAGGTTCTCGTGGTATTGTTTTCTCAGATGCGTGAGAAGGCGGAATCGGTGATGATAATAAAGGGACTTCGGGGGAGAGCCTGGCAAATGCTGAATTATTTATTTAGTAAATAATAAAAGAAAATAATTTGCCACAAGATTGTAAGGATATCCTCAACATATGAGGATTGCAGATTGATAAAACATTCAAAACCAAAATTGTAGTACAAAGTCTTTCCTTCAGTTGAAACCGGGGCACAACAAAAAATTAGATAGACCCCTAAGTAAGTTTCAAAATATGCACGTAACATGGGGACGCAAGATCTAAACTATTTTTCTTTGTTTGGGGTTTGTTTGGGTATCTTGCGTCAGTGGACCACTATATACCGTCCCAGCACATTGATATGAGGTATAATTATGCAAGATTTAAATTAGCCGTATACTGTACCATTCGATACCCGAATAGGCAAGGATAAAACCAAAGGGCTGGTTTCAAGTCAAGTACCTTGACAGGCGATATGGCTAAATCGGAGAATATAGTTTGCGCTCAGATAGCTTTGACTTTCTTTGTTCAAAACAAAGTTTTTAGATCTTGACTAAAAAATTGCTCTATTGTCTACGAAGATGAAGATAATAAACAATGGATGTTGTTATCCCTTACTAGTCAAACCAAATAGTGCCTAGTAAAAATACCCGAGCGGGGTACTTGAGAATCACTGTATCGAGCCCCACTAGTCAGGGCTTTTCATACCTACCGATTATACATGGCCATAATCCTTGTTTATTTTGAAAGAGTGACAAGCACGTTGTGAGGCGAGCTTCTCCCCCAACTTTGACGCATTACACACTATGTGTATTCAATTCCACAAACCACGCATAGCATTAAGCCATGTGCGTTTATTTTATGCCCCATAGTCTAGAATATCTTCATTCACCTTGAAACCCTCTTGTGATGAAGTAATCTGAAGCGCAAAAGAAAATTACACTTCATTAGTAAAAGCCAAAATATTATTTATGCTGCAGTGCAGTTTTATTTTGTTGCCACCAATTTTTAAGAAAGAAGAACGTTCGGAGCTTTACAGATTTCCCCAGCCGAAATTATCTATAGTTTATGCAGCTGCTAATGCAAGCGGTTTCATTATGGTTTAATTAAAATCATCTAAAAACTATCGTAATTTTGAAGTCCCTTTCAGTTAACTTCAATCCTATATATATCTCCAATTTTTTCCTTTTCTTTCGAAATTAGCAGCCAAAGCATTTGCATCAATTAGAGCACTTTCACAAACATTTTGAAATGTTCCACATAACACCACCTTCCACAGACCCAATACCATCCAACCCAACATTGGGAGGTCTTGAATTTGATAGTTTTGCAGCATACAATGGCGGCTATTATTTAGATGGGGAGGGTACATACGGCAGTTTGTTGGAAAACGACCACGGAGTTCCATACGAACAGCAAATACAAGCATTAAATCAATCGGGAAATAGATATGGTGGTGAATCAAGCTCAACTTTAGATAATGAGCTTTCTTCACACCAAGTATCTGGTGTCGGTGCTAACACTTCTTTTAGAGATAACATTAACCTCCAGCTCAAGTTGGGAGGCTCATTCCGCCAAAACTCTCCTATCAACCAATACTTTGGACAGCTGCCTGCACCATTGGTGAATTCCCATATCGGCCAAGCTCATTCTGGCACAAAACGCATGGTAATCTCGCCAGTTGTCATTGCCAATACCCCCTCCTGCAAGCCAGACGAAGGTATAGAGATTACAAAAACGAATATTCACCCACCCGCGGATTCCTCGATCTTTCTCTCCACCCCACCGTTATCACCTACATCTTACCTCAATTTGGAAAGCATGTACGACAGCGCAGGATCCAGTTCCGATAACTTATTCGGACTAGAAAACGAGGCATTGATGGACAATTTCCACGATGGGTTCTTCAACTACGAAGAAATAGATCTTGCAGCCACCAACGTTGCTCCAATGGTGCAGGACACGTGGAACCAACTGGACGATGCTTTGCACAAGCATAGCCTTCAGTCCGAACTGGCAAGAGTGGCTGAACTCCAACGCCAACTACAGGCACAACGAAAGGCGAATCTTGAAGAGGAAAGAGCCAGAAAACCTGTACATGCCAAACAAACATCCATTTCTGACACCAGAAAACCAAGAAAGCGCAAGTCTTCTGTGAAGACAGAAATTTGTCATCTCGACACATCCCTAGATGTCAAAACAGCCATAGAATTGGCTGCCAAAGCTTTCAGCAATTCTTTTGGAAAGACTATAAAGAACGGAAATAACAATGCTTCGTTATCTCCAGCATCATTATCATCCTCAATATCCACCCCTAAAGTGCACGATAACGAACACAGGGTCGTCAGGATGACTGACCGTCTACTTGAAAGATTCGATATTACCCAACTACAAGAAATGGTGGTTTCCGAAAAGGAGTTCGAGTGCATAAACCATTGTGACACTAAATTCAATAATTACTTTGAGCTTGCGCAGCACTATGACGAATTTAAGCTTTTCCGCCACCAGCCAAGATCTTACGTTTGTCCGGTGGAACATTGTCCTATGAACATTATCGGATACAACAAAAAACTATTGTTAAAACAGCATGTAGTAAGCCAACATTTCTCCAAAGGGCATGTTTTGCCCGAATTCGAGAGATATTCCGAGCAATTGCACAACACAATATTTACTTGCGAGCATCAGGATTGTCGGAAAGGGTTCTACCGCAGAGACAGTTTGACGCGGCACTACAAACTAGTTCATGCCAACGCACAGAGCCACTTCAACTTAAAGAAAGGAAAAGACCCAGACGAGGCTGACTTCCACGGTACTCGGAAAAAGAGACGAAGCAGATAGGTTAGCGGAGGGGTAACCTCCGATGTCTGACCCCAAAAGTTTTTTTGTACTTAATTCATAAACACAATAAACTTCTTTCAACAATAGCCGTCGAGAGACGAATAATAGTCGTAGGAAAATTAGAGTCCTTTGGGCAACAAGTTACGTATATCCGCACTTCTGTGTGTACAGGAACGGAGAGTCTATACCGATTTGAACAAATATCTAGCAACTCTTCGAAAACGTTCCGAACCATTGTAGATCGATATCGGCAGTGGCCGACCTGATCACGAAAGATCAAGTAAATATGCTGATACATAGAGGCAGAAGTCACATTCATCGTGACCCTTTCTTTGATTACTGTACGAGCTTTATACGAAGTGACATGAAAATTTGAAACCAGAATGCATACCAAAATGCAGCCATAAAGGTAAACAAAAATTATTTTGTAGATATTGTCAAAATAATAATATTTTTTATGCAGAAGGAAATATTTTAGTCTGGCTTTATTCGGCGAAGAATCCAAGAAAAAAAATTATCAGTGCGGTCAAACAAACCTTAATGGTAATTTGTTATCAGTATATCTATCATTTTACCTATAATGAACAAAATTCGGTATTCGGAACGAGCTGCCCCGGTCGGACCAGACATACCGTGGTTTGTTACTTTGCAGGAACATTGAATGTTGGCCAAGAATAATATAGTCATTAGACAGAAGAGGTCCCATTGCCACATGAATACGTGAAACATCACCAGTCAAAGAGAGACACACCCGACATGTTTCTCAATTATCCCTACTTCTGCCGACCCGCAGTTTCACTCACATGCGTGGCCTCCACATTTACGCTTCATGTACGAGAATTCCCTTTGCTTGGCACATCGGGATGTTCCGCCGACAATCTGGCGCACACGTGACACGTCATGTGACCAGATGCTGCAGATTCAATTTGGTGTGGCTGCAACTAATTTGTCGAGAGCGATTGCGATTGCAACTAAGCCAAGGATGGCTATTCACGTGCTGTAGTTAGTCTCCACAGTAAGGGAATATAAGTAACTGGCGTAATTGTAGACAGCCCATAGTTTTCTTCGTACTATATAGATCATGGCATCGAAGCAACCAGAACCTTGGATTCCCCCAGCTGAAACAACCGAAAATTTGGACTGGGCCGAGCTCACACTCATTGATTTTAGTATTTGGGACGAGCCAGGAGGAAAACAGAAACTTGCCGATACGCTCAAGTATGCTAGTAGTCAGGATGGGTTCTGGGCGGTTGTGAACTCCGGAATATCGCAGGACGAACTACACGAAGTATTTGCCTACGGCAAGCACTTCTTTGATGATTATACGCTTGAGCAGAAAAAAGCGGTGCAGGTCGATTTCAAGTCGGGCAACTATTTCGGGTACAAGGAGATCGCCAACTTGGCGTTATTTGGCACTGATGTAAGAGATAACTTGGAAACATTCAACATTGCCAAGTTTACCAAAGATGGGCGTTTTGATAAGTACCATCAAAATGACTTTATCCAGGCCCACAAACGTAGATTAGAGGAGTTGTCGCGCAAGTCGTTTGATGTTGCCATCAAGCTATTCAAACTATTTGCCATCATTCTAGAGTTGGACGAAGACTACTTTGTTGATAAACATCTCTACGATGATCCTAGTGACGATTCGTTACGGTACATCAAATACAGTCCTCGGACAAAAGAGGACGATGCCAAGGTAGAAAATATCTGGACCCGCGCCCATACTGATTTTGGATCCTTGACGCTTTTGTTCAACCAGGTAGTGGCGGGGTTGCAGATCAAGATTGGCGACGGCAGTTGGAAGTACGTGAAGCCAGTTCCAGGTGGGATTATCTGTAATATCGGAGACACACTCAACTTCTGGTCGGGCGGATACTTCAAAACCACCATCCACAGGGTCATCAGACCGCCGGAGGACCAAGTCAATGCTCCTCGGATAGGTGCATTTTATTTTGTGCGCCCGGGCGACAATGCCCAGATCGAAATCGCCCCATCTCCGCTTTTGAAGAGACTAGGACTTTACCGGGAAACCGAGCCGGTAGGAGGAACCGAGTATGTAAGAAAACGGGTCCAGGACTACCATCATCGCACAAGCTACTTGAAGAATAGCCAGCGTGAGTTTAAGGTGGGACAATTTAAGATTGTCGATGGATTTGACTAAATAGATTTATTCCATTTGCACCCAATAAGAGACGTACCATTCACACTAACCGAATATGAAGTATCCATTATTACATCTATGTGGTCTATGTAGTCTATATAGTCTATATTCACTCATTAGGCTTGCTAGTCCGGTATTAGTTTTCCTTCTTTAGTCCTACTTTCCGCTCTCGCTCTCGCTAGCTCACGCCAGCCGGCGACGCGTCGCGGTAGCAGCTAGTACATCTAAGTGATATACCGTCCACAACATCCCAACATGTTAGCCCCATATCATTCCTTCTATGCACACAGTTGCACTTGGTTATTCCACTCTCTATATTACCTCCTCCATACTTCTTCTACTCTACCCTCTCTCCTTTCCACTCCTCTCTCACTGTTCCACCTTTCACAATTCGCAACTTTCTCTTCGCGCGCGAAATATCAAAATCAAACCGAAACGATTTCACCATCCATCAAACACCACCACGTAGCACCCCACTGCCTCAATAATCGTCATCATGACAAGTTCCCCAGAAAGGGTAAGTGCACTTGAACTATTCCACTTTACTCTTATGATATTTCAAGCTCATACTAACATTAGACACCCGCTTTGACCAACTTTGAGTACTCGCTACAGGACAACCAAAGCAAATACTTTACCAAAACTGAAAAACAACAGGTGGATGTGGAAAAAACCAGCAAGAGGTTCAAGTACTTGCTTGGATTGACCAGTTTGTTCAAACATTTCATCGAAGCCAAAGCCAGCAAGGATCCGTTGTTCCGTAAGATTCTCGACGACATCGAGACCACCAGCACCACCTCCAAGGGAAACAGCCGTAGAAGAAAAACAGAAAAGGAGGAGGATGCAGAGCTTCTTCAGGACGAAGAGCAAACGTCTTCCATCACCGAATTCACAGAAAGTCCCGGCTATATCCAGGGGGAATTGCGTCCTTACCAGATCCAAGGTTTGAACTGGTTGGTGTCGTTGTACGAAAACAATCTCAGTGGGATATTGGCCGACGAGATGGGGCTCGGTAAGACATTGCAGACCATCTCTTTTCTTGGATTTTTGCGTTTTGTCAAGAACATCAACGGGCCCCATATTGTGATAACCCCCAAATCGACATTGGACAATTGGGCGCGAGAATTCAACCGCTGGATCCCAGAAATGAACGTGTTGGTGGTCCAAGGTGACAAGGACGAAAGGCTGAAGTTGCTTCAAGATAGAATCATGACGTGTGATTTCGACGTGGTGATTGTGTCGTACGAAATAGTCATCAAAGAAAAGGCCACTTTTAGGAAATTCGACTGGCAGTACCTTATTATTGACGAAGCGCACCGTATCAAGAACGAAGAGTCGCTTTTATCCCAGATTATCCGTGTTTTTCACTCCAGAAATAGGCTTTTGATCACCGGTACGCCGCTCCAGAACAACTTGAAGGAGTTGTGGGCGCTTTTGAACTTTATATTGCCGGATGTTTTTGCCGATTCTGAGACCTTTGACGACTGGTTCCAGGGAGATAACACGGAAGGTAAAGAGCTCCAGTCAGGAGATGACGCTGAACCCAAAGAAGACGTGGTTTCACAACTTCATAAGGTCCTCAAGCCGTTCCTTCTTCGTAGAATTAAATCTGACGTGGAAAAGTCGCTTCTTCCCAAACAGGAAATGAACGTCTACGTCAAAATGTCCGACATGCAACGCAAATGGTACCAGAAAATCCTTGAAAAAGACATTGATGCCGTCAACGGAGCGAACGGAAAACGTGAGAGCAAGACCAGATTGCTCAATATTGTAATGCAGCTTAGAAAATGCTGTAACCACCCGTACTTGTTCGAAGGAGCCGAGCCTGGTCCTCCCTATACCACCGACGAACACTTGGTATATAACTCACAAAAGATGATAATTCTAGATAAAATCTTGAAGAAGTTTCATCGTGAGGGTTCCAGGGTCCTTATTTTCTCCCAGATGAGCAGAATGTTGGATATCTTGGAAGACTACTGTTTTTTCAGAGACTACCAATACTGTAGAATCGATGGCCAAACCGAGCATGCCGACAGAATTAATTCCATTGACGAGTATAACCGTCCAGGAAGTGAAAAGTTTGTATTTTTATTGACCACCAGAGCCGGTGGGTTGGGTATTAATTTGACCAGTGCTGATATCGTGGTGTTATTTGATTCCGACTGGAACCCCCAGGCCGATTTACAGGCCATGGATAGAGCCCACAGAATCGGCCAGACCAAGCAGGTCAAGGTATTTAGACTTGTGACTGAGAATGCCATTGAAGAAAAAGTTTTGGAGAGAGCAGCTCAGAAATTGAGACTTGACCAGTTGGTTATTCAGCAAGGCAGAAACGCCGGTGCTTTGGAGAAACAAGCCAACAAGGCTGCTTCCAAGGGAGATTTGCTTGATATGATTCAATATGGAGCCAGTGACGTTTTCAAGAAAAACGGAGCGGTGACCCAGGATGATGTAGATATAGAAGAGTTGCTTAAAATTTCAGAGAACAAGACCAAAGAACTTAATGAAAAGTACGCTGCGTTGAACTTGAATGCTCTTCAAAACTTCAGCAACAATGACGAGTCGGTTTATGAGTGGAACGGGGAGAATTTCAAGAAGAAAGAGGGTTCGAATATCTCCAATATCGGCCATGCTTGGATCAATCCTGGTAAGAGAGAAAGAAAGGAAAATTACTCGATTGACATGTACTATAAGGACGTTTTGAATACCGGCGGAAGAACCAGTGCCAACGGAAATGGGTATTCAGGAGCCAAGTCCGGACCCAGACCGCCCAAACAGCTCAATATCTACGACCACCAGTTCTTTCCCTCGAAGCTATTTGAGTTGCACGAGCTTGAAAAGAACTTCTACCGTAAACAGACCCAATACAAGGTTCCGTTAAAGAGCGGAAAACCCGAAACTTTGGCGCAAAGAGAGCTCGACCAAAAGCTCGAGCAGCAAGAAATCGACAATTCTCGTGCTTTGACCGACGAAGAAAAGGCCGAAAAGGAACAGTTATTGGGTCAAGGGTACAGTAACTGGACCAGAAGAGACTTCATGCACTTTATACTGGTGTGTTCCAAATACGGGCGGAATTCCATCAAGGCTATAGCCAA
Organism: Suhomyces xylopsoci; assembly: GCA_030568675.1. Lineage (NCBI taxonomy): Eukaryota > Fungi > Ascomycota > Pichiomycetes > Serinales > Debaryomycetaceae > Suhomyces > Suhomyces xylopsoci. The sequence continues at coordinate 95,921 of JAJMGM010000009.1, forward strand.
CGAGTTTGAAGACAAAACGTTGGAAGAGGTCAGAGATTACGCAAAGAGTTTCTGGAAAAACTACCGTCAAATCGACGGGTACGAGAAGTTTATCAGCCAGATCGAAGCCGGAGAAGACAAGATCACCAAGCTCAAGTTGCAGAAGGAAGCCTTGCGTAGAAAGCTCAGCCAGTACAAGTACCCGCTCCAGGAGCTTGTCCTCAAGTATCCTCCAGCTTCCACCAACAGGAGAATGTTCAGCGACGAAGAAGATAGATTTTTGTTGGTGCAAATGTACCGTTTTGGGCTCGACAGGCCCGATCTTTACGAGAGAATTCGCGGGGCCATTAGAGAGAGTCCGTTGTTCCAGTTTGATTTCTTTTTCCAGAGCAGAAACGCCAGTGAAATATCAAGAAGGTGCTCTACGTTGTTGGCCTGTGTAACCAAAGAGGTCAATCCTGAGGTGGGAGTGAAAGAGGCAAATGGAAAGAGAAAGGAAGAGACCCCCAAAGCAACTCCTAATAAAAAAAGGAAGCAGTAATGTAAATTAGAAATAGAAACTATGTAAAATGTATACAAAATCAATAGAAAATAAGAAGGAACCAGAGGAAGGCTATTCTGCCAAAGTAGAGCTTACTACAATAAGACTTTTTGCATAACTTTTTTTGCACCCAAAAGATATCTAGAGAAAAATCAATTTTACTCGAACCTAATAAACCTTGTACCTAGATAAAGAACAGATTAACCAAGTCCATGATTCTGTGAGTGGTATGGAGATGAGAAGACAAAAAGTGAGGTATGAGGTGGCGACAGTGTTAGATTAAAGTCTCATAGTTTGATCAAAATAGTATTGTAGAATTGAAAACATTATACATACCTACATAAAGTGAAGTAACAGGTTGACAACTATCTTCCGTAACTATCATAGACACAAGTATCCCAAAAGTGAGGATTAAGAGGATTCTAGTAGGATTTTAATAGGCTTTTGGCTCTAATTCTAGTCTTTAATAGAATTTTTAATAGTTTTGAGGTTTCTGGTGGATTCTATAATTATTGGCAAATTAGGCTTTGTTGGAATAATTGACTCTATATAACTTACTCGTCCAACAATGCCACCAACTGCTCTTCAAATTGATTCGGGGTTACGGCTGATGCATGTCGCACTACAGCGTTTCCGCGACGATCCACCAAAAACTTTTCAAAGTTCCACCGCACACCCTTAAACCCCAATTGTCCCCTGGCCAGATCTTTTAACCATGTATACAACTCATGCTCGTCATCTCCATTGACCTCCACCTTTTCCATTATAGGGAACGTAACTTTAAAGTGCTTGCGCACTTTTGCCTCGATTTGCGCGCTCGTGCCCGGCTCTTGCCACGCAAATTGATTACACGGAAACGCCAATACAACTAGCCCACGCTCTTTATACTTTTGATAGAGAGCCTCTAACTCATGGTACTGGGGCGAGTACCCACATAGACTGGCAACATTGACGATGACAACGACTTTTTCCCGAAACTGCGAAAAGGGTACCACTTCTCCTTGTGCGTTCTTGAGACTAAAGTTGTAAAACTGACTGGATACCGTGTTGTCTGCCCTGGTTACCATCGAACTGGTGTGTTGATGTCTCGTACCGCCCAAAAGTCTATCTAGATCTTTTTACAACCGCACGCTTTCCACCGCACACGACACCTGCGGTTTTGCGTCACAACATCCTAACCCCGAAACACAAAAAAAAAAACAACCCACTTTTTGCCTTTGCCTGACAACCAGTACAAGCAAGAGAAAAGGCTGTGATACATCGGCTATAAGCAACTAGGTTTATTCTGTTATAGTTTGTTATAGTGTGCCATGTCGTTTCAGGTCAATTGGAATACGCTCGAGACGGAAAACTTCTCGTCATGGACCAAAGATCTCCTTACCAGCGCGTTGAACCTGGGCAAAACACCCAATATCTTGGCTTCAGGGATTCTGATCAAAGACCTCAACTTCGGAAAGGATGCTCCCAACTTTGAAATCCTCGAAATCGGTGAGTTGGGCAAGGATAGGTTTAGGGGCATTTTCAAAATCAACTATGAAGGCGATTTCCACTTGACCCTTCATACAAAAGTCCAAGCAAACCCGCTCAATATTTACCATTCCAACAGTTTGGATCGCGAAGTAGGCAACTCGGAGTTTATTACCCCTAATTTCTTGCTTTCCAGCGAGCAGTTTGCGCTTCCTATGGATCTTAAGCTTAGCGACATAAAGATCAGCGGGATCGGTATCATTGTGTTCAGCAAAACAAAAGGGCTTACGCTCGTGTTCAGAAACGATCCGCTAGACTCCATTAAGGTCTCTTCGACTTTCGATACCGTGCAAGTATTGGCCAACTTCCTCCAGAAACAAATCGAGACTCAAATTAGAGACTTGTTTAGGGAAACATTGCCTACATTGTTGCACCAGATGTCTCTCAAGTATTTGTCGCTCGATAACAACATGAACGATCTTCATTCCAAGCTTTCCATCAACTTGGCTGGTGACATGCTCGGCACCACTCCCGTCACTCCTAGCGACGTGCCTTTTGTGTATTCAGCAAAAAACTTGCAGAAAAACCTTGATTTGTTCAAGTCTCGCGAAACCTTGAGCCTCAACGTACCCAAGTTGAAGAATATCATCCAAAGATCTCATTTGGATAAACTCAACAAACACGTACCCAACTTGTCCAACTCACTCTATTCCATACTCCAGGACCAGGGAATCGGAGCTGCTCCACTTTCCAACTCCAACGGTATTCCTATTGATCTATTAATCAACCAAAACTTTGGTAAAACCGACCAGGTTTTGACCCAAATTTCGGCTATTCAGGCCAATACATACTACAAATCCAACACCAACAATAGCAACAGTAACACCAACAAGAAGGTGGTGGTGAAGCCAAAAAGAAGAAGAATAAAGTTGAACAAATCAGCAAAAATGTCTCAGACACCTGCTGCACCTCCTGTTACGGAAGAGCAAGACCCGGTTTCTTCTTCTTCAGAGACGAGTACTCTTGTGGAAGAACCTTTACGTCAAGCGGAACCACCTGCAGTAGCCCACCCCAAACCTATAAGGATCTCAAGAGATCTTTTCAACGAATTAATGAAACCGCATCTTGACTTCAAGCCTTCACCCCAGTCGTCCAAAATCGAGTTCAAACACGATTTCAAAAGCGACAAATTCGAGACTCCTTCTTTGTTATCTGGTGTTGGACTAGGCAGCACCTACTTCAACTTCCCCAATAACCAGCCCATCTCAACGTCTCCCATAAGAAAAGAACTTGTAGAGAGAGACCTCAAGAGTAAGAAATCAATGAACTATCTTGATATTGCCAAAATCAACTCCAAAATTCAAGGACTAACTTTAGATAAAATGGATAAATATGGCGAAAAGGAAACCCCTGCTCAGATCTTTGACTCCCCTCCTCCATACCACTACTAAGCTTCAATTCATTACCCGTTTTTTTACGTCATAACGATCCATTTAGTTCTTGTATATACAGTCTGGAAACTTCTATTTATATTATTTATTGCAATGTGTTTATGTGAAAGAAACTGTAGAGGAAAAAGCATGTAGTTTCAAACTATCAATTAAAAATTGGAATAGCTGGAAAACATGTGGACACGTCCACATGGACTAGAATTACTATTTTTCACTTACCTATACTCGGTGAAATCTTGACTACTCTTTAATTATCGTGATCTGGTTCATAGCTTGGTGGTCTCTAATATTTTCAACAAATAGAGGTGTCATACCGAATCAAAAATAGCCAAATCTAGAAGTAAAAAACAAAGTTGTACAGGACTTGTTCTTAGTTTATCTATGACTAGGTTTAGTGTTATTTTCAGCAGTCCTAATTTGAGCTGTTTTCGACGTAATTACATTCCAGAAACATTGAGTGAGATTTGCACCCAAAGCAAAGGTTTTATTTGCAAAGAGCTCACCAAATCTCACAGACACACAGACACACAAACACTAACATATATACATATATATATATATATATATATGTATATGTACAGGGCTGTTAGCGTATCTAGTCCCGTAAATAATTGTAGCATTTATCTCTATCTGCTACGCCTTTGAATGCTACATTTCTCTTTGCTACGTCCCGTAATTTACTCTCGGGCGTTCCATACTAGCAGACTCGCTAAGGCTCTCCAATGATGGAACACAGTATGGTGTCACGACCATTCTGCTACTATCACCTACGCTACAAACTATACGTGGCACCTGTATACGTATTACTTCTATACTCCATCATAGCTCTATTCTACTGTCCTCTCTTTTCTACACCTCCGCCTTGTTTACCCTCCATTCCTGAAATAGTGCACGAAAAATAAAATTCAAAACAGGAGGGGTCGTGCGCGCGCCCCGCCGATGTGGTTTAACTAAAGCGGAAATGATCCAAATTGGCGTCTATTCTCAGCACATTCCATTACAGTCGTCGTCTTTCGCTCATCCAGTAACTGGTATTCGACTCTAGCATACTGTTCCTTACTCAAGTCGATCTTTAGCCCAAGTATCTTACAAACCTTTCTTGCTCACATAGATCAAACCACAAGTCAGTTTTCTCACTATAGAGCTTATATCACAAGGACTAGTTATACTTTTTAATGGGATTCGGGAGCTTTGATCTGATTTGCAACAAAACAGCATTTCCTTTGTGCTCGGTCGTTGGGGCCGTAGACCAAGATTCCTTCTTCAACAGAGGCATACTTCCTGAATGCTACGCCAGATCGGTGGAGTTGGCAAACACCATGATATTCCAGATCGGTAATGCTTTCGTGCACATTGGAGGCATAGCCGTGATGTTGATCACGATTTTCAATGTCAGAGCAAAGTACACGGCTATTGGCAGAACAGAAATGTTGGTTTTCTTGTACTTGACGCTCGGGCTTATATTCAGCTCGTTGATTGTGGATTGCGGCGTTTGTCCGCCTTCCAGCACTGTGTACGCGTACTTTGTGAGTGTGCAGTTGGGGCTTGCCAGCTCGGTGTGTATTTGCTTGTTGTACAACGGAATACTATACTTCCAGTTCTGGGAAGACGGCACCAGAAAGAGTATGTGGACCTTGAGAGCCATTTGCTTTGCCTGGTTTATCATCAACTTCATAGTTTCGCTTGCCACATTTAAGGACTGGAGTTCGGGCCTTGACTTCCGCAAAACCGGCGCCATGTTTGTGATAACGTACATTGTCAACGCCGTCATCTTGTTCATATATGTGGTATCACAAGTGATTTTAATATTCTTTGCATTGAAAAACTACTGGGCTTTAGGGGCTATACTGTTGGGCGTCTTTTTCTTTGTGGCCGGCCAAATTTTAACGTATGTCTTTAGTCAAAAGATCTGCATGGCCGTCAAGCATTATATCGACGGTATGTTTTTTGGAAGTGTTTGCAACATCTTCACGTTTATGATGATCTACAAGTTCTGGGACATGATTACTACTGACGATTTGGAGTTTTCGGTCTCAAGTGTTGAGCAAGGTGTCAATGCCTTTAGTCTTGAGGATGAAAAGAGAGGAAGCACATTGTTTAGCTAAAATACTTAAGAGTAGTAATCAATAGAATACCTGAGAGTAGTAAAATCAGAGTAGTAGAATCAAAACAATACCTCAAGAGTAGTAGAACTGATCGAGTAACTATGGAAGTGTTTGGTAGAGTCAAATAGTAATTGTAAAGCATACAATAGAGCAGTGAATACTATTATACTCCGCATCGAATAATTCGCGGGGATGAAATTTCCAAGTGCGCCAGGTAGTCCTCGCTAACACTTTATTCAAGTGAAGAACTCGTGAGAACTAGTGAGATTGAAAGAGACAGTTCACACGAATACATACGACTCCGCGCTACAACCCGAATAGCATATGATCATATTAATAGATTTATATTATTTGAGGCAGAATGCATATCTTCTATTTGGTTATGACCAGCTGTGCCCAGATCGATGTTTCAGGTCAGCTTCTCTCGATGCATCTGGGTGGCCGCGCTAAGCCATCAAATTTGCAGAGCGCGCGAGTGACCGCTAGCGGACCCTCAATTCGCGCCGTTCTAGCGACGCGACCTAGCATCACATGGAGAAGACTGGTGACAACCACCCTTCAACACTTCAACACTTCCTGTCACCTAATTACTATATATCAATATAACATACTCTACAATATACTCTACAATACACTATACTCATACATCTATAATCTATTCTCTGTACTCTCTATTCTACTCTACTTCTTCTCTTCTATTCTTTCTCTCGTGTATTTGCTCTCTCGCTCTACGCGATTACATAACCATGTGCCGAAAAGAACTTGTGTCATTCTACTAACAACCACTACAGGGATCAATTAGCCATCCCAGGACCACATATAATACTACAAACTATAATACTACATAACCAGCACTCCCAGTTGAACTAGCCAAATAACCCATTATTCAACATATATTTTTTCCCATTAATTTCTTCATACAATGTCGGAGTCGTTGGAAACTTCCAAGCTACTTGACCAGGACGTAATAAAGACTATCCTAAACAGTGATGCTTCGCTCGACATACTCCTCAACAGACTCAAGCAGAGCTTGAACACAGGAGAGGAATTCGCCAAGTACATCAAGAAAAAGGCCCAGATTGAAGACGAACACTACAACCAGCTAAAGAAGTTTGGGTCGCAGGCCCGTGCATCCATAAAAGGCGGCACCACCAAAGGACTCAAGAACGATTCGTTCAGCACCAAGCTCGACCAGATCATTGAGTTCGACGAAAAGGTGTTTTCGGCGGGCTCCTCGTATGTTAAAGCCTTGAACGTGATGTACGACGAGCTCACGTCGTTGATCGGCACCGTTTCAAGGTCGCGTAAACTCATAAAAGACGAAGGCAAGAGAAAGGAAAAGGAGTGTATTGACTCGATCATTGCTGCCGAAAAGGCCAAGCACAAGTACTTCCATCTTTGTGAAGACATGGAGAAGCTCAAGCACGCGGACCCCAACAAAAAGTCGTTTTCGCTCAAGAACAAAACGGTCGAGCAGCAGGAAGACGACTTGCAGAGAAAAGTCGATCTTGCGGACCAGGACTACAAGCTCAAAGTCAACACATGCAAGAAACTCAAAAGCGAAATCTTGGTGATCCACAGGCCCACCAGCTCCAAGAAGCTCAAGAACCTTGTGCTTGAAATGGACATTGCCATGAACGTCCAGCTACAGAAACTTGCTACGTGGAACGAGACCTTGATCATGAACTCGGGTGTGCTTATCAGTCCATTGCAACAATCGAAACAGTCGATGAAATCTATTGCCAGTTCTATAGATAACGAGAAGGACTTGTACGATTTTCTCATGAAACACGAAAAGTCGGCCAAGTCTAACAATACGGCGTTGGTGCCGGTGGACTATAGCGTGCACCCGTCGTTGGCCAAGAACCAGAAGATTGGCAAGCCGTTTTTGAATGCCCCCAAGAAAAACGGAAACTCTGCACCACAAATCTCCAATGAGACCAGATCGACTTCGGGCGAAACCAGAGCTCCTTCTAACGGCGCTAGCACAAACTATACCCCCGCCAGCTCGTCTTTTGCTGCTTCCAACTCCACTACTCCCGCTCCTAGCTCCAGCTACTCGAATCCTACATACTCTTCCTTGGACCCTTCGTCCAACAACTCCGAGCTAAACGGCCCCAAATCGCTCACTACGCTTAGCTCGGCCGTGCAGCCTACGTTCGGAGTATCGGTGGAAGACGTCATACAGTTTGCGGGGATCGATAACGTGCCATTGGTGGTCAAAAAATGTATTGAGGTGATCGAAAACTACGGGCTCAACATCGAAGGCATTTACCGTACCAGCGGTAACAAAACAGCAGTGCAGCATCTCAAGGACTCCATCGATGCCCAGTTCACAAACTATCTCTTGATAGGCAACAACATCGACCCCAAAAACGTGCTTGATGCCGATATCTACTGCGTGGCGTCGTTGCTCAAGATCTACTTTGCTTCGTTGCCTGAGCCATTATTGACCAAAGAGTACTACCAGTCGTTTATCGAGACCGTCAAGTCGTTGGACGAAACGTTCATTGCCAAAAAACTCCACCATTTGGTCTTCAACTTGCCTGACGGTGCCTACTTTACCTTGAGAGCATTGATCTTCCATCTTAACGTGGTGGCATCGCACCTGAATGCCAACCGCATGACTGCCAAGAACTTGGCCATTATCTGGGGGCCTGCTATACTTAACGATAATTCGATGAACCCACAAGACTTGAGTTATAAGAGTAAGGTAGTTGAGGAGTTGATGTTGATTGCAAATGAGATCTTCGACACCGACGATTAGTCCTAAAAACATAAAAACATCGTCAGATGTTTTTAGATAATGCAATTCATACTTAATACACACCAGTTTCCTTCTATAATTAAGAACCAGCTTTCCCTTCCTATGGCTAACAAGAACCAGTATTCTTCTAAAGCTAATACATACCCATTATTATAATACATTACCTATATCAATACATCAAGAAAGGAACCAGCTTTCCGTTGTTTTTATCGTCGTCTTTCTTTTCACTTTCTTTGTAACTATCTCCCTTATAATCTCCCTTGTAGCTATCACCCTTATAACTATCCTTGTCATAACTTTTGTGAAAATTGAATCTGGGTGCTTTGGTGATCCGATTCTTCTTTGGAGGCGGCACCTCTTTCTTTTCTTGCTTTTCAAGCTCCTGCTTCTTTTCCTCCTCAAGCTGTTTCTCGTACTCTTCGTCAGATATCCCTAGCAATTGCCTGCGAATCTCCTTGATTTCATTCTTCAATGCTTGGTGGAACTCGGGCGAATCGATGATCTTATCCTGAATATCTTTGTCGACTATACTGAGCAACCCACCACCTTTTCCACGCTCATTGATGATTTCTCCTTGTATAAGTGCCCCCATTTTGCCTCGGTTCTTCATAAGAATGCTCGAATCTTGTCTGATTTTACTCTCCACCATAAGCTTGAGCTTGAGAAGCAAGTTGGCGTGGGTTTCGGACTTTTTGAAGTCTTCAAGAAGAACTTTCCTTTGTTTGTCAAACGCACCATTCTTCTTGTAGATCGTAGTGAGTTGTTTCGGATCTGTTATCTCTGTTATCTCATTACTCATTTCGTCTCACTCTTATTAGAAGTACTATTAGAATTAGTATCTTAGTCGAGTTTAAGAATTAGTGATGCGCGACGTAACGATCGGAGAATGATCGCGTGCGCACCAGCACTAAACACTAAGAAGAGTACTTGTTTAATGAAGGTACCACCTCTAATCCTTTATATGTATAAGAGTGTATTATCTATCTACCAATGAAAAATTCCACTTGAGTGCTAGGATGCCTTAACCGGAGTGTCTCCTCGTCCGCACATCTAGTCTTCTAGTGAATCCAGTTTACTATTAGTCTTCCATTTGCCAGATGTCTCGCTAATTGGAAGAATAGCCTCACTATTTTTCGCACTTCCTCGCTATTTTTCGACTGCCTCAGCGGTCTCACTATACTTCGCTCAGTCAGAGATATTACAGTACTCCTATAATTATCTCTGATCTCTGCTGCCTTTTCCCTCTGTCTGTCTGACACAGAAATAGTTACAAGATGAGCCTTGAAAGCTCGTAAAACTTATATAGTCCCCGTCATTGTCTACCTCAGCACTCTCCATATCTATCTACTATTTTCTCTATTTTCTGTCATTTTACCCTTTTTTGCGACTCACTTCCTATTGATCTCTTAAGGCCATCTTAACCTCCTGATCCATGGTATTGACACCTTGCTATACATAAACCCCAGCTACTGATCTTTACTTACCGCATAGACGATTTTGTAGCTTCATACGATCCATATCATCCACTACTTTTTGCATAGCTCAACCATTCGACTGCGTTCTCTCTAGGTTTTATGGCATTACAATTGGGTGGACCGTCGCCTTCGCCCAGCGAACGCGTACAATCTCACTTGAACGATGAAAACACCCGTTTGGAATCGTACACGGATCGGTCTCGTGCTGCTTCCCTGCTGGAACTGGTTCAAAGCAGAAAGAAACGGCCCAAGCCCGATGACGAGGCTACATTCTACACTTCGATGATGCAGCATTATGATCAGACTCGCCAGAAGTTGTTTGCATTGCTCGACTCCATCCTTCACGACAGACCATTATTCAGCAGCTACTACAGCTATACCAGTTTGGTTGAGGCACATTGCAAGTTGCGCTCCGAAGAACGTTCTTTGTTGGCAGATAAAGTGTACGAGACAATAACTAAGTACTATGAGACTAACATACGAGAAAATCTACTAATAAAGGATTCTTCCGAGGCCATCTCCAATGAAATCACTCCAAGTGCATATATTGTCCGCTTTTTGGAGGTGTATTTGCGGTTCGAGTCTATGCTACTGCTTCTCACCAAGCTCTTTATCTATCTCGACCGCTCGTATCTCATCCAGCGCAACAACAGAAAACAAATCATGGAATTCGGCATGGATTTGGTGATCGAGCATGTTGTGGTCAATTCGCATTCTCAGGACCAGATGCTGTCGTTTCTTCACAAAGAGCTTCTGCGCCACCGCAGCCAAAACTCAGAGTACCCTCCGTACCTCGAGCAGTACGCTGAAGTGCTATTGAAACTAAACTATACGGGCCACATAGACTTGGAAGAGTCCTTGATATTGCCCATTATTCGGAACTTTTCCCTGCTTCAACAGCAATGGTTGGAGTCCCCAGAAACGTATCTTTCCAATGTAGTAGTACACTCTTCACGAGATAAGGCGTTCTTTACCAAGTGTGGGTACCCCAAGAAATTCGTAGAAACACTTACGATAAAGCTCTTCTGGAAATTGATCTTCGAAGACTTCAATATGATTATTAGGACAATAGCTCCGCATCTTTTTGGGCCCCAGCACGTATCGAAACTCCAGCTGATAGTGGCATGGTGCAAGTGCTCTAACCAGCTTTTTGGGCTTGATTCCATGCCTATATTTGTGTACGAATGGGGCCAATTAATCCATAGAGAAGTTGGTAAGATCATTGACGAAAACCAGCACCTGCCCAAAGATCTTGTTCAGAAATTGGTCTTTTCCTACTTAGAGTACCAGAACATAGTCACCATGAGTTTGAGTAGTGAAGACCACGCCGACTTTGAGTTTGAACTCAGGTCCAGCTACACTGCTGTGTTCAACCTGCGTGCCTATAGCTCGCTCATTATCTCAGCACTCGCCAAATATTGTGATGGCTACTTCAAAAAAGGAACAGATTCTTACTCTGACTTCAAAACAAACATGCTCTTGATGTTTAGATGTATCAGTAACAAGCCAGACTTCTTGGTACCATACAAAAGAGACCTTTCCAAGCGTCTTTTGCTTGCCAAAACCAATTTCGAGCAGGAAAAAGATTTGGCCGACTCAATAATACTGGTGATAGGCAACTACGATGCTGGAGGACTCGAAGATATCTTCGAAGACTTTGCTATCTCAAAGCAAACGTACTCTAAGCTTGTTTCTCCTAGTAATATTGAGTTTACGCCGTTGGTGTTACAAAAGAAGCAGTGGCCCGATATACCCAAACTCGAAACCAATCTTGAGCTACCGCCCTATTTAATGACTATTTTGGATGAGTTTAGCGTCAAGTACCAGAACTTCCAAGACAGATACCAGAACCGTAAGCTCGACTGGTCCAACTACTCATTACATCAGCTCACCATCAAGACCCAATTTGATAAGGGACCAAAAGAGCTTAATGTGAATTTACTTCAGGCAGTAGTCCTTCTTCTATTCACCGACAAAGACCGGCTTCTATTTACGGAATTGCAGAAACATACCCAGATGGAACCCAGACTATTAACCCGGATTCTCAATTCCTTATCTACCAAAAAGCATCCCATTTTGATTTGCAAAGATGACATGTACCACTTCAACAGTGGCTTCACAGACAAGGCGTCACGGATCAAAATCCCACTAGCCAAGGATAACTCTATCAAAGCCGTTGCAAAAGAAAGTGAAGTTGAAGTACGGAGCAGAAAAAACGAGTTCAGCAGTGTGGTGATGAAAATCATGAAGCAGGAAAAGGAGATGAGGGTAACCGATTTGTTAAATAAGGCTATAGAGGTGCTTGAGCGTCGGTATCCTGTAGCAGTATTGGAATTGAAGGAAAGCATCGAGTCGTTGATCGAACGAGAGTTTCTTGAAAGGCCCGATAAAGAATCATTGCGGTATGTTCCATAGTAGAACACAATAGATATAAGCATTCACAGTAGAGATAGAAAAAACCATAGAGAACAGTCTCTTTAAGAGTGTCGTTCTCTCGCGATGAAATATATGACAATAGCTGAATAGCTGACGTTCACGTAGAATGGCCAGTTGTAGCTTCCATTAATTGTTCGAGTATTAACGGATTAGTTGTGTGAAATCAATTGAGCATTTTGAATTCGCAGGACTAATTTGAATCGTAGTATTTCTTGGGCATTCTATACAATAAATAACTTGATTGTTTCAGACCGTCCTCTACATTGAGATGTTTCCTACTTCTCCTGTTTTGTAATCTCTTCGTTTATTAGTATATTTCGATTCTATTTAAACTGGAACATCTTCTGGGTCTGGGTTGTAGATCCAGTGTTGACCAAAGACTGGGATCTTCTCGTAGAAAGTCTTTTGGAATAATGGAACACCTTCGGTGAAAGTAGCAACTCCGGCTCCGGCAGCAACTCCCCACAAAGCCAAGTCTGGGAGGTATGCCTTGACTGCGGTAAGGTTAAAGGAGGTAAGGGTTTTGTAGGCTGGGCCTCTGACGTACTAAAAAGTTAGTAATGCACTGTGGGACAACACGAGACCATTACTTGATCTACAACTAGTAAATGCTGTTTGTTGTACTTACTGCAACCATGTTTTCTGTAGTGCTGAGTTCTTTCATGACAATTGAATTTTTTGTTTCGCTATTGGCCAGGATTGGGCGTGATACCTGTCACGTGACCGCAGCTATACCGAGAGCTATTCAGTACAGATCAAGTGGTATGTTAACACAGAAGTAGGTTTTTTGCTACAGGATGTTACCGATTCGTTTATAAATACACGGGCGGACCCCTAAATGCTTAAAAATTAACTAACATGCGTCATCTTGAGCCAAGATGTACTCGACAGTTTGACCCACGGTCTTCAAGTTGTCAGCTTCATTGTCTGGAATTTGGATGTTGAATTCGTGTTCCACTTCCATGACGACTTCTACCACATCCAAGGAGTCTAAACCCAAGTCTTGGACAAACGAAGAGTTTTCTGTAATTTCTTTGGTGGTGTCAACTTTGTCGTAACCTTCTAATATTTCCAAGATTCTCTCAGTAGCGACCTCTCTGGTCAAGGCGGGAAAACCGGCGTAGAAACGGACAGAGTTTGGTCTGAAAACACCGATTCTGGAGACCATGGGCTGTCTAGCCACCATTGGAGCTCTCAAGCTTCTCATTAATACATTTCTCAACATGCTGGCGTGGGTTTGCTGATGGGTACCTGGTAATAGCGAATTGGCCCAATTTGAGTGGTTGGTGAAAGTTTTGGAGATCGGGTGGTGTGCGCACGACCGCGAATGGAGAGACGAATTTTTCAGCTTCAGTAATGAAGAGACAAGGGTATAGAGTCAACGGTTTAGAATGCTCAGATCGTTGTTTGGAGGCGTCGCTATGAGAGCGGCAATGCCGGTGCGTTCCATGCGTCCTGTGGCATTGAAACCCACATTCTTCGCCCAACAACCGGCCGTGGCCAGTCCTATAATAAGCAGTGTGATGAACCAAAAGAGATTCGCTACTTTGAACCAAGTCAAGCATGGCAAACAACTGCACCCAAAGAAACCATACAGTTCCAAGGCCCCAGATTTGGAAAACTGTCCCTTCAGAAAGGGAGTGGTGTTGAGAGTGATGATTCTTAAGCCTAAAAAGCCCAACTCCGCCTTGCGTAAGTGTTGTCGTGTGAGACTCACCAACGGTAACGTTATTTCGGCATTGATACCGGGAGAAGGACACAATTTGCAGGAGCATCACCTTGTGTTAGTGAGAGGAGGAAGAGTGCAAGATATTCCTGGTGTCAAGTACCATTTGGTCAGAGGCGTCTACGACTTGGCCGGTGTAGCCAACAGAGCCACCTCGAGGTCCAAGTACGGGGTCAAAAAGCCCAAGCAATAGTGTAAATAGTAAAGTAATCCACATGAAAAGTATGTATAAAGTAATAACATTGTATTCTACATAAGAAGGCTATACATAAGGTCTTTTATGCCACGAATCTTCTGCCACTGGCAGTCTTTCTGTTTTCGATCACCTTACCGTCGTCATCGACGTTTTCCGGCTTAGCTCTGTTCAAGATCTTCAAGAATTCCTTGACTCTGAATCTCATTCTGCTGTGCATGTATGCTTTGGAGCACTTGATGTGGTAGTGGAAGTAGTTTCTGAAGAATTGGATGTGACTAATACAGTTTTCTCTGCGGTCCCCAGCAACCAAGTGACGGGGGAACAACACGAACGTGACATAACCCTTGTTTTCGTCGTCTTTTCTGCCCTGAACATAGTTCTGGATGTCCAATGGGGCGTCTTTGTGCGAGTACAACACCTGGGGTGCGGTCTGTACGGATCTCTTTCTGGCGTCCACGAACTCCTGCAAAAACACCCTGCCGAAAATCTTATCGGTTTCGTCTTGGAAAACAGTAGAGAACACAACGGTGACTCTGTCGAACGATGGCTTGATGTAAATAGATTCGTCCGATCCACGGTACTTGATCACCAAAACAGGTTCGTTAAGCAACTCCGCCTGGACTTCTTCGGAGTAGGTGTCGCTGTTGGCGTAATTGGCCGCCAATGTGTCGTATCTTTTGAAGGCCTGGTCAAATGGTGAGGCCATGGCGTTTCTCTTTAAAAGCGACAAGCTTTCGACCAATTTTATCTTGTCTTCCTCCGACAGGCTTTCGATTTGGTTCAAGTCCAACACCAACGAGTAGTTGTAGCTCTGTTCAATTTGTGATCCTTCAAGGATAGTCAAGCCAGTGTACAGGCTGTAGATGTTGTTCAAGTACTGTACTACGCCGTACTTGACCAAATCGTCCCAGCATTTCAAGTAGATGGATATCAAGATAAAGTCTTTGGAGTCGGGCAAGGTGGAAATATGGAAGGTGGTGAAATCAAAGTCGGTGATGATCCGATCAATTGATTTGACCGCAGCAGGGTCTTCAGGAAGAACCCGTTCCTTCAAGGTCTTTTCAATCAAGAGGTTATTCTGTTCGATATGCAACATGCCGTTAAGGTGCTGTAGTCTGGTGGAGGTGGATAAGATTTTGAGGTGACTTTCGCGCGAACGAAATCAAATTGCACTCAAAATGAAAGTCTGGAAATGAAATAATTAAGGTGAGGATGAGAGCAGCAAGCGAAGTATTCCTTGCAATTTGATTGCAAGGATTGCTGAGGAGCGTATGCGACGTAAGGGTCAAATTTTGATCGAAAGATAAATATTGTAAAAGCCATTTATAGCTGATAAGAATGGAATGAATAGGGCTTTTATACTCGGGCTAGCAATAGTGCGCTTGCGATAAGCTGAGAAGAGTAAGAGGTAGAAATGTATGAAAAATAGAGGAGACTCGTAAGTTTTGAGTAAGGCGTGTAATACTATGAGTATAGGCATATAGCTTAGTACGTTTTACATAGTACGGCCTGATTAGAGCCAGTAGTAGTGGGTCTAATCAGGAAGATAGCACAATTGCGATTAGAAAAATCCACCTGAAAGAAGAGAGGTGAGAATTGCAGAAAGCATGTAGGACCATGAGTTCAAGCGTATGGCTTTATATACTGTGTATAGTAGTATATGAGACTCAGTACTAGGGAGCTAATCAGTACGAAATTACAATTTCAATTTAAAACTTGAAGTTCCTCAGTTGTTGATTCAAACTTTTTTTTAATAATTTCGCAAAACGTATAAAAATTGGGTGCAAAATGTATTCAAGCATATAAATAAGTAGAAGAAAAAGGGTATCAACTCAGGTTCGAGACAGTCTTTTGTAACACCAGTTCGTCGTCAACTGCATCCTTACGCTTTTCGTCTCTCTTGGTTAAATAATTAGCAAGTACTGTCATGACCAAGCCAAAAGAAGCTAAACAGGCAGTGTAGGTAAACCCAATATGGTACTTGGGCAAATATTTGGTATCCCACACAAGGATCGGAACCCATGCACCGGTCACATATGCCAAGGTATTGGTAACCACAACCACAAAGTTTCTCTTCATATCATTGCCAAATAACAATCTGTTGACCCACGAGTATATGAAAGGCTGGCCCCATGAAATAGGAGTACCTATCAAGAAGTAACAGAACCAATGTAAGCCAATAGGTAGTTTCCAATGCGCCAATAATGCACAGCCGATAATCAAACATATAAAGTAAAGGGAAACGAAAAAGAAGTTCTTTTTACCTCCCAAGTAATCGTTTGTATAGGCAAACACAACAGTCACCACGGTTCCGCACGCAGATATGATCGAAGGGTAGTTGTTGTAGAGCTCAGAAGGTTTCTTGAGGGTGACTTTCATCCAAGTTTGGAAAGTGGGCTGTGCAATGGCAGAACAAGAGTTGTTATAAGCCAAGAACAATAATGGGAAGACCCAAATGTGCCAGGTGTTGAAGAAAGTCTTGACTTTTTTCCAGGTATAGGGAGTTCTGGTGTTGAGTTCTGCGCCGATTCTTCTTCTTCTCTCCAAGCCCACCAACTTGTCTTGCTCGGTGAAGTACCAGGCGTCGGTGGTGGACGGAGTGTTGGGATCTGCGCACGTAGTGTAGAGACCGATAGGGAAACTGATGACGGTATCGAAAACAAACATCCACTTGAAAGGAGGCATACTTGAGTGGCCAAATCTTTTGATGATAGCCTGTTGTAAAGGACCCGAAACAATCCCACTGATATTGGCAGAAACTGCAAAGTAGGCACTTCGTTTGGACAACTCGGCCGTGCTATAGTTGGAACCCAAAAGCCATTCCAAACCAGGAAAGTACCCCGATTCAAGGAGTCCTATAAAGAACTGAAGCGCATAAACGCTTGGATGTTGTCTCTGCCACATGTAATCATTAGAAGCGTCAAAAGGGCCCAGAGCACCTGCAAGCCACCCAAGTAAAATCTGGCAGAAATACGATGTAAGATAAGATTCGACGGGATCTGGCCAATAATATATCCCAAAGTAAAAAGAGTATTCATGTAGTTGTACTGGTTACTCTTCATTTCGTAGTATTCATTCATACCGTTCACATAAGCTAGAGTAATATTGGACTGATTGAGGTTCTTGATAAAGTACCCCAAGCAGGACGACGTCAACAAGAAGAAGTCTAGTTTTCTCAAGTACTTTTTCTCTAGCGGATGCTTATCGGCACCATCCCAGAGAAACCGTTTGACCTTGTACCATTTTGATGCTTCTCTGTAGTGGATCTCTTCGGGGCTCAAATTCAAGTCTAAGTCGATGTAGGGAGTGTTTGAAGTCGGTGCCGAAAGCTGCTCTTCGGCAACGACGACCTCTCCTTTCTTGGAAGTGCTCGTTTGCAGGTTGTTCTCGTGAATGGAATCATGCAGAGTGTCAATCAACTCGGGTTGCGTGCCTTTCTTGGCAGGAAATATTTTTAACGAGCTGAAAACCCCCATTTTCTACGACGGCCTACATTCTACAGGATCTCTAACACTTTTCAAAGCATTACCAATTCCATGATAGCCTGGAACATGGAAACGGCCGCTAACGGCAGATAAGAAGGCGTGGCTAGCGAGGCTTTAAAAGGTGGCATTTTGATTGCGAAAAACTAATCAAAAAATGCTGCAATCGAAGCCCAAAAAGGTGTGGAAAAACGGCACGTTAATGCGGGGGCGGGGCACAATTAAGCTACACGCACATGATAACGGACCACCGGCAGAGTCGTTGTAAGCCGATAAAGCATTCGCCGGAGCCAGCGGGAACCAAGCAGGGTCGGACAAGTGGAATGAACTCCTTCAGAACCAAGAGTGGTGTCTTTGTGCTGGAAATGATTTTGTGAGTGACTTTACTGAGAAGTGTAGGTGGATTGCGATAATTATTATCTAGATCACAAACAGTGTCAAAATATTATACTGCGGAGTGAAATTATTAATTACATAGAGTGTGTAGCAATTAACTATACGTAAACTACACGTAAATAAGCACCGGATTATGCCATAGTTGTCCGAGTTAAATTGACATTATCACTTTAATGGAGCTCCCCCCTCTGAAAGCCAATACTACATAGAGTAGTACAGCACCATACTACATGATGTGATATTCCATGCCTAAAGGTATGGAAATCAGATATGGATTAGTTCATATACTTATACAATGCTGTCCTAACCTATACATGCTAAAATACAACTACTCGTACAACCCTCTATTTGTAATGATACTTGGCTTTTTGATTCTGGGACTGGTTCTGATTGGGCTGGTTGGTCACCTCCTTGGACCACCCCGGAATATCTTCACCCGAACCACCAATGGGCCTTTCAAGAACTACGTTTTCCAACCCGAGAGCATCGCTCAACCACGGATGGTTCACCATTCCACCGGCATCAGCTCTGGCTTCAGGCTGAAGCGTGATCATGGGGGTCAAGAACTCGGCGATTTCAATGGCATCGGTGGCTGAAAATTTGTACTTTTCCATCAAGACATCTTTCAAGCCCCAGGGTTTGAGCTTGGCGATTCTGTGAAGTTCGCCTCGTGAGTTGAAGAAGTCTCGCGTATAATAACCTTCTTTCAACATAGACCTGGGGAACGGGCCAATTAACTCGATGATTTGGGCAATATGATCGTCGTCTTTGGTATAAGTCTTGCCGTCTCGGGGATCAAAGAGATAATCTCCGGTAAGAAGCTCAAATACCAAGCATGCAAACGACCACAAGTCACTGGAGGAGCCCCAGTGGTATCCCAATAAGACTTCGGGAGAACGGTACTGTCTGGTTTGGATTTCGTCGGTGAAATGGTGGTTGATCCAGCACGCATTGCCCAAATCGGCAATCTTGACGGAAATCAACTCATCTTCATTGAGAATATCGCTGAACTCTTGGCTGGTATCTGCGGCCTGGTTGTTTCCTCCAGGTATACTGACGGGGTCTATGGTGGACTGGAAAGTGTTGGAGATCGACATCGATGAAAGCGAGCTGTTGAGCGTGTCTTTCTCTACTATGTCTCCTCCTGAAGATGTTCTTGTGACTGGCTCGTTGGGCGTGGTGGGGTCAATTATGTCTCTGCCTGTGACCAAACTCTTGGGGGTGGGTGTGCTGGAGTTGGTGAAAGCAGTGGTTTTGATGGGTGTGTTGGAAGTGGAGTTGGCAAGCCCATAAACGTTTACGAATGATTTGTTGAATGTGCGCAATGGAGAGGGTAATGGCTGGGAGCCCGTGATAAGGGTCTGGCGACGTGAACGGCGTCCGTTACGGCCAAGAGATGGCGACGAGTTGAGCTTGGCAAGCTCTTTGGTTTGAATAAGTGGAGTGACGGTTGAATTGCCTGAGTTGATCGATTGGGCATCTGCCGGAGTCTCTGAATCTGCTGGAAGCAGCGATCTGTGGAACTCAGAGGCGATACGCCGCTTTCTCATGCGGTTATGATGTTCTTCTTCTTCGACCATGCGCACAATCTGCTCGACATCGCCGATTTCTATCAAGACGTTTTCGGGTTTTAAGTCCGTGTGAATGACCCCACATTTGCGGTGCAAGAAGTCGAGTGCCAGTAATAGCTGCTTGGCTATTTGCTTGACAAACACTATGGGTATTCCCCGGTGCTTGTACCGCCTGATCAACCCGAGTAGATTTTCTCCCAATACCTCGAAAACCATCACTACATGTATGCCGTTAGGCCCTTTATGAGTGAACGTATCAAGCAATTGGATGACGTGGCTGTGGCCGGGGTGGTGTATGTCAGAAGTAGTCACTTTATCGAGCAATTTGATCTCGTCTATGGCCGTTTCTGTGTAGTGCTTTGCGCTCCTTACGATTTTCATGGCCACATGGCACTGTTTGTCGTTGTCTCTAGCCAACCACACTGTAGAAAAGTGTCCCCAGCCTAGTTTTCGGACCAAAGTGTATTTGTCGTTCTTGTAGTTTTCGCCAATGTAGCACGGATGGTATCCTCCAGGCACGTAGTCTTTCGAATCTTCTTCTTCTGCAGGGTTTACATTATCTTCTCCATCCGACTCAAGATCATCGTCATCTGAATTATTTGCAGGCGCTCCTTCAACCTGGTCGCCAAAATCGGTGTTGAGAGGCGTTAGCAGCGGTTTGAATGTTTTGGCCGACGACGAGCTGGCGTGGACTGTAGAAGCACTGGGCGTCACCAAGCTACTGAACAGCAGTGGGGCGTACGACGACGAGTCTACGAGGTTGCTGAGACCACTGGTATTGGCACTATTGGCAGTTTTAGGGTTATTAGACGGCTGGTGGTTCAAGACGTTTTGATGGTTTTGATCATCGTAGCTCAGATTCTGTTCGGCCTGTTGAATGGCAATCGACAAGTTGGATTTGGTTCCCATTAGATCAACCTAAACCTAATCAGATAGTTGTAATGAATTTGTAGTCACGCTAAAGTAACGCTTCAATACTTTAAGTATTATTTTTTGCTAGACGGTTTTTGCTAGACGGTATTTGCTGGACGGATCGCGGGATGGTCTATTAACTGATATCACTGTTTCACGCCTACCTATCACGCCGGCAAAGTGCTGGCGTCTTTAACTGATCTATCAACTATGTATGAGTGATGTTTATCTGACTTTTTCAAATGTGCCCGTGCGAAAAGATGGGAGGAGAAAAGAGAAGAAAGAAGGGTAGAAGAAAAGGGAAGAAAGAAAAGCGGAAGACGCATAGGGGGAAGAAAAGAAAGAAAAGGAAGAGAACGATGGGGAGAGGGTGACAAGATAAGGAGAGTACATAAGAGGTGTTACGTTACACTAGGGTGGCGCGTGGGTGGAGTGGCAAGATGATGTATATGCTATGGGGGCCGTGGTAGAGTGGTGCGCAGATGTATAGGCGTAGAATGTTTCCCCGAAGCTAGCGAAAGTATTATTAATGAGACACACTATTATTAAAGTATGGTGTGATGTGTCTATTTCGGGCTGTTCAGACTATGTTATAAGCACACTTCACTCTATACTACTCTTAAGCACCTTGTACCTCTTCGCTACTATTTCCATCACATCTTCTCTTCTCCGCGCTAGCTCCGCTGCCGAAGGTTCTCGGGCTCGGTGCGGGCTCCGGACCATGCTCGGCAAAACTGATTGAGTCTGCTCGGCCTTTGGTTGAATGTTTTTGTACAAACAGTACACACCAGAGTGAACCGTAGCACTCACCGTAGCACCCTAACTATTAGTAGGCAACAGCATTCTAACCGCACACTTGTAGTTACTCGTCTTGCTTGTGCTAGCACGTTTTACTCCTACTCTACTCTGGCTGTCCCGCGCGGTTTTCACGTTAATTACTCTGCCTAATACTCTAAAAAGCTACAGCTTATATAGACACATCAAGTGTTTTTTCCAACTTCCTTGAGTTTCACCAACATCCAAGTGATTATTACCTATTACTACTCTTTCTTTATTTTTACTTATTATTGAATAGAAATTGTGCTAAATACTAATACATATCTAATCCATGTCGACATCTTCATCTTCCTTCTTTTCTTCCTTGGAGGCTTGTCTGGCAGCAGCCAACTTTTCAGCCATTTCCGAGGCTTGCTTGGCTTCTTGCTTTTGTCTCAAGGCTTGCTTTCTTTCTTCTTCCTTGGCCAAGTATCTACCTCTGATGATGTTACCGGTAGATGCCAATTCTTCGTACTTGGCAATGTACTTGGCCTTGGTGGAGTCGTAACCTTCGTCATACAACCAGTCTTCGGTCTTGGCCAACATGGCAGTCAACTTTTCCTTTTCGGCGTCCGATGCAAAGTCCTTGTACTGTTCGTCCAACTTACCTCTCAACTCGTAGATGTATTCTTCAAGAGCGTTCTTTCTCTCTTCGGTGTCGGCAACCAACTTGTCTTCCATGACCAAGCTGTTTTCCTTTTCAATCAATTGTTGTCTGACGTCATCAGGTAAAGCTGCGGACTGTTGGGTGATTTCAAGGTCGGCCTTCTTGACGGTCTTCTTGACTTCCTTGTATTCTGGCTCGGCGTCTTCGTCGACTTCGGCGCCTTCTTCCTTTTCAACCAACACCTTGACCATCTTGTCTTCAACAGTGTAGGCAGATTCGATGGTGTAGAAACCAGATGGGTCGTTTCTCAACTTCAACTTGGTGGCAATGGAAGTTTCACCTTCGGATGGAACAACTCCACTCAACTTCCACTTGGCAATGACTGGCTCAGTTCCAACTGGCAATTCTTCCTTGTTGGTATATTTGGCTTCGACTTCGAAGTCGCCCTTTCTGAACAAAGTGATGATCTTGGTGGATGGGAAAGCTCCGCCTCTTGGGAACACTTCCATGTGGTCTTCGTCTTCTTCGTCCTTGTCCCAGAAGTACGATACTGAGTATGGGTTGAAGTCTTCGAATTTGAATGGTCTGACTCTGACGGTTGGAGAGTGGGTGGCACAGATGAAAGCGTTACCTCTGGCAATGGCTTCGTCTTGGTTCAAGGTGAACGACAATTGCTTACCGAAGATTTCACTCAACTTGGCCTTCAATGATGGAACTCTGGTACATCCACCAATGACTTCGATGGAGTCGATTTCTTCCTTGGACAAACCGGCGTCTTTCAAGGCTCTTTCAATTGGAACGTGAACTCTGTCCAACAATGGCTTGACGAACTCTTCCAAGGTTTCTCTGGTCAAAGACGAGGAAACATCGACGTCGTTCATCAACGATTCGATGTTGAATGGAGCCTGGGTGTTGGCAGACAAAACCTTCTTTAATCTTTCAGCAGCAGTGACAACTCTGTAGAAAGCCTTTGGGTTTTCCTTGACGTCAATCTTGTACTTGCCCTTGAACTCGTCAGCGAAGTGGTTGGCAATGGCGTAGTCAAAGTCTCTACCACCAAAGTGCTTGTCGTAGGCAGAACCCAAGATCTTCAATTCTCCCTTCTTGACAGCAGCAACGGCAACTTGTAACGAGGAGTGGCCAATGTCGACAAAGGCAACCTTCTTTGGTTCTTCTTCTGGCAAGTCATTGGCCTTGAAAACACCGTAGCCAACAGCGGCAGCAGTGGTTTCGTTGACAATTCTCACTGGGTTCAAGCCGGCAATCTTACAGGCATCGGAAGCAGCACGACGTTGCTTCTCGGTGTACCAGATAGGAACAGACAAACAGATGTCGACGATGTTACCCTTGGTTTCCTTTTGGGTGATGTCTTTGATCTTGTTGATGTACATAGCGG
This sequence comes from Suhomyces xylopsoci, assembly GCA_030568675.1. Taxonomy (NCBI): domain Eukaryota; kingdom Fungi; phylum Ascomycota; class Pichiomycetes; order Serinales; family Debaryomycetaceae; genus Suhomyces; species Suhomyces xylopsoci. The sequence goes on from JAJMGM010000009.1 coordinate 119,244, forward strand.
CTAATTGGGTGGAGGTGAACTCTTGTTCTTCACCCAAGAACTTGACCTTGGCGGAAACACCGCCGTCCTTGTTCTCCACCAATGGACAAGAGAAGTACTTCTTTTCGATGGCAAAGTCTGGGTCGTTGTAGTTCAATCCCAAGATTCTCTTGAGGTTGTCGACGGAGTTCTTGATATTGGAAGTTTGTTGGTTCTTGGCGCTTTCACCAATGAATCTGTTTCTTGGTCCAAATCCGATCAAGGATGGCGTGGAACGGTTGGAAACTTCATTGACAATGATGTCAATACCACGGTTTCTTGCACAGGCAATAACAGTATTGTTAGTACCTAAATCAACACCAAAAGGAGTAGACATTGTTTAAAATTGGTTATATAAAATATATAGGAAAATTTTAAGTTGCTTGGAAAAGATGGATAATTATATGGTCGATGATTTTAGCTTTTTTTTTCAGTGTGGGTCGTGCGATGGAGATGGTTGGTTCTAGAATGTTCGTGAAGACACGTGCAGTTCGCCGCCGCTACGCCGCTACGTGGCACAACATCCTAGCGAGCGCGGAAAAAATGCTAGGGACCCCCCGGGGCCCCACCTCACTAGGGCACCGGTGTGCGTGGCGCGCCCTAGGGAGGGATGCGATGGTCAGTCATAAGGAGACCAGTCGGAGACGAAAGATGAAGGATGGTGGGGCAGGGGAGGGACAAAAAGAACATTGAAGAAGCCGAGACCTCTACGGATATGGTGGAGTAATGCCTGTTAGCTACTGGACAAACGGGGTCAATGGCTACTAGACCAATGCAAGTTTGGCCAAGACTTGGCCAAGACCCTTAGAGTGTGTCCCTGAGATGCCCCGCGTGTCCCGCAGCGAGAATTTTGCAGCTTATGAAAATCTCCAGTTTGTGAGAATTTCGCTGGTGAGAGATTCGCAGCCACCCATTAAAGAATAGCTAAGCTAATATTAGGTGCAGTTGGCATAAAACATGTTTGCAGTTGATGTAGATGGTTTGAAGAACAAAAGAATACCGAGGGCAAAGTCCAAGCTTAAGAAGAACCTTCACTTACCCTTCAATTCACAATACCGCAAAATGTGAACTGGCGATGCCTGAGATTGTACTCTAGAACGATTTAAATTTTGGCCATTGGATTTAGTTAAGACGAGTAAAGCAGTAGAGAATACGCAAATACTTTAGGAAGGAGAGCAAAAACAACGTAGACAAGCATAAATAGTGAAAAAAGGTAGAGTAATGAATAGATGTTGGGTGAGTTCCGGAGCATTCACGTGCACCACTAATCTCCGGTCTGGGAGCAATTTGACCACAGTCTTCGGCAGTGAATACTGGTCCCAAGTCTTCCATTGTAGCTACAATACAGCTGTTAGAGTAACAAGAATTACCCGAAGCCCACCCCGTCCAACTTGAAACAGCCTGAGTGTGAATATCTGAGGGCCATATCCACTGACCCAGGTGACCGGAACTCGTCCAAGCACGTGTGGTCCTCGGATATATATCCTCAACACTATGGCCCAAAATTAGCAGTTAAGCATCAAAGGTATCCAGTGAAATCTTATTGATAACTACAACTGATTACATACGTTCCTATGTTATTCTCTCTATTACCTTTCTATATATTACGAACTCTGCTCAGCTATAGTAAGTAACGTCATCCAGCCTGGACTCTCAACCAACTGCAAATAATCACTATACTCTCCGTCCTTCACAAACTTCAACAACAAGTCGAATTCTGCAGGTGCAAGCACCGCAGTCTTGGCAACGTATGTCAAGAAATGGAAGTCTCTCATCTGTGCTCCCGAGCCACTGGTGTCGGCATTGAGGTACTGGTTGAGTTTAGGGAAGTTCTGGAGCTCGCCCATAAAGTCTCTATTTTCAATGGTAAATGGGTTTTTGTTGGTGAAGAACGGCTTGGGTTCCATAGGGAACGAGTCTGAGAGCGATACCAACAAGAAATCCACAGGAAAAGTTGGTTTGGCATTGTACTTAACTTCAAGCCCGTACTCGTTGATCTGCAGGTATGCTATATCAGGAACGTATCTGGTGTCATTGGAGGAGTTTACGTAGAGTTTGGATGGCTGAGTCGAAGCGGTGATGATTTCTGCTTCCACCAACGCTTCTGCTCCTACCGATACCTGGTACGATCTTGGCTCGATCTGGCCCTCAAGCCCTCCACTAACTACACAGGTAACGAACTTGGAGGAAAATTTTCCGCTAGGCGAATATGGAGTGGCCAGAGGATGGCTATTTTGGTTACGGGCCGCCATAAGAATCTCGAGATTCGACATGAAGTAGCTGTCTTTGTGCCTCTTGCACAACACAGTTCCGTTTTTGGACCCCGAGTCCGTCAAGTCCGTGAACGTAATCCCCACCTGGTACATTCCCAAGGACTTGGCGATTTGGTCTACTTGTTCCTGGTTTTCCCATGGAAGCAACGTGATACCGTCGGCTTCTCCTGCTTGCGGAGGCTCATATATGGCTTCCACCACGGCTTTTATACCCAAAGGAACCTTGTCAAAGGGCTCGTACGTGCCGTACAAAACGCCGTATCTCTGGACCCCTGTTTGTCTCCAGGCCTCAATGAACAGGTTTAGGATGCCAGAATCGGCAAACTCCACATGGTCTACCATTCTGAACTTCTGTTGCGAAAGAGTTATGGCGGAGGGCTGGCATTTGGAGCATATACCCTTGGGGTACGGTTTGTGGCCATTGGAGCAGTGGAGGTCGATTTTGTAGTTGGGTTCTTCCAATGGCGCAATGTACGATGAAGCGTTATTTCTGTTGTTCTTTGAATCGTTGAGCTCTTTGACGTAAGCATGGAAGGACATGTGCTTAATGTTGTTCTCTTTACGGTAATTGGCGTCCCACGGTGGCAAAGGCGAGCAGTATTCACACATCCCTTTTGAGCCGTGGCGACAGTACTTGCCCATAGGACGTTTAATGAGCCCGTCTGATTTACTAAGTGCTTCGTCTACCGGCAATTGTTCCACCTTTACCGGGCCCGACACTGGGTTGATTTTCACTGGATTGATCTTCACCGAGCCATTACTCACATTGGTATTATTGGTTGTACTCGTAGGCTCATTATCAGTCTCTATATTGTTGCTTTCGTAGCTCACAAAAAGCATCTCACCGTTCTTTAATCCCAACTCTTCAACTGTCCTCCCACAGAGCCCATTGGCAGGTTCACCTTTGGTATTCGGTGCTTTGCTGATATGGAGGGTCTGTGGATCAACATCGCCGAGCTTTTCCACCAACTGTTCTAACGCAAATACAAAGTCTTGGTGAGGCTCGACGGTTATTCTAAGCATTCCCTGCTTGGATCTAAACCTAAGAATGATTGGCATGATGTGTTGTGAAAATGAGATGAATAATGATAGAATAGGGTTTGTTTGGTATCAGTGTATCAAATTGATACTTTTTGCTATAAGTTTGCCTAGATATTAATGATTATGGTTGATGTGTTGCTTCACTTCATTTGCTGAGCTGATGGCAAATGGTAATTTGGTCACGTGGATTAAACCCCATTACGCTTTTACCTCGCTCTACTCAGAAGCTTCCAGGTGTAAGATAGTATTCTCTATACCAGATCAGTTGAGGATATAGCTCAGGCTCTACCCGAGGTTATCTGGTGTTTGCTGTCCGTGATTTTACATTTTATAGCTATATAAATAGTATCTGCCATTCCTGCTGCCAGACTTCTTGTTCAGTTGATCTCACTTCATTTATTTAATTCGCTTCGTTTCATGCATTCGTCAAGAATACCCGTATACATACCAGTAGATTACTGAACAAACTCATTTTGCGGAGCTTGTACCCCACGTTCTTCTTCTTGGTATCTTCCTCTATAACTTCGTCCTCGTCTTCTTGTAGTATATTCACCTGCTCTTCTACGGTGGTATCTCTGCGTAGTAACCCTATCGACCCATCTGGTCTGATGGCATTATCACTAAGTGGCCCTTTGAGCTGGATCGCCGCCACGTCTTGTTCTGTCAATCTACTAAACCTCACTCGCACATTGAGTAGAATCACAAGGGGAATTTCCACTCTTGCTCGCGTATTTCTACTATTTATCTCAAAGTCTTTTACCACTACAGATCGGTTGATGTTGGACTTGGGACCTTTGACTTTGAGCTCCGATATGGGTTCATGGATCAATATTTGTTTCATGTCCTCGCTCAACGTATCATTTATGAGTGTGTTCAAGTAGTTTTTTGAGAGTTTGGTTTGATAATTGCTGGCATTCTTTAGAGTTATCAATGACTTCTCGTTGATGGCCAACGACTGATGATCTGTGCTCAGCCTTGCATTTTCGCTACTCTTTTCATTCTTTATCCTCGTTGACTTTATAAAGATCTTTATGGGTATGCTTGTTCGTTCGTCAAGCTTAATAAACGTAATTTGCGGTGGCATAATAATTCACCACCTTCTTCTTATGGCTTCCTTGACTTATCTAAATTTCACTCACGTGAGCCACCTTCCTTTTATCTGAATTTGATAGTCTACATTTTTGTTGTTCTAAAATTTATTCTAGCTAATATACAGAGAGAATTGAAAGTCTTCTAGCTACAGAAAAGAAATAAACAGTTTTGATTCCGCCTCCGAAAATCCTGCTATTGATATTATTAGACTCTTAAAGGATCACTACTGTCGAGTAAGCAAGCATGAACTGATTCACCCGAGCTCTGACAAATGGTTGTTCGAAATCGTCGCATCGCATCTAAGGAGCGCCAGATATTCCAAACTCACCATTGTCAGTACCCAGGTTGTTCTGAAACACACCCACCTTCTCAAACATTCATGAACTCTTCTAAAAGAATAACTCCACCAACCAAAAGAAACATTGCTTGTTTTTTTTTGGGATTTTCTTTTTTTCAATTTTTTTTTTCAATTTTGAATATTTGTAAAAAGGCATAGGAATCTTAAGTAATTAATTATTGAACTGAAGTAACTGTTGAACCATATTTTTTTTTCTTTTTTTCTTTTCTGTAACATATTATAGATAACGAAGACACAAACTTTGACCCATTTTAAGCAAACCGATGATAATAAATAAATCTCTAACCCACGAACAAAACAAACCTATCTTACAAATTTAGATAAGGAATTTAAAATTCCAAGAACTCGTCGATATTCAATGAAATATCTTGCTCTTGTTTCACGTGAAAGTCCAAGTTGGAGTTATTATCATCGAAAAGCATGAATGTATTCGAGTCAGGCGATGAGAAGGCATTGAGCTCTTCATCATCAGAATGACGAGCCAACAAAAAGTCGTCAATATGCTGGGAGGAATCCGAGGTGTTGGATTGGATGTCCGAAGAGCTGTCTCTGTTATTAGACGTGAACGATTCCATGAAATCATGCATGATTGGTGCTGCAGACCAGGGAGGTTTCACGAGCGCGATCAACGCAGCTCGCAAAGACAAATAACTATACGTGGATCTTAAAGGATAATTCAAGACAGTTGCTTCGATGCTATAAATCCCATCAGTAAACTCATTTCACCAATTAAGAAATTCCACGTATATTAATTAAAAGAAAACAGTCTCCTGACGTATAACCTCTTAATTAATATACATTTCTTATTGGTGAAAAAAGTCTTTGTAGACTGATGAAACAAGCAGAGAACAGTCAATGAACTAATGCATATGAGGTATGCATATTCCTCGAGTGATCCATGTAAAAGTCATTTTGGACTGACAAAATTGCTGCTGAATTTTGCCCCATTGAATCATACATGTTTTCGGAAGGTTCTTGTTTAATAACAGGAGATTTGAGTTGAAGATCTTCAGAGACCTCGGTGTTTCTTCTTGAGCTATTGGCTGGGTTATTTAAGGTCAAGTCCATAGGTGAGTTGATGGGAGAATTTATTGATACTGGTGAAAGGTAGTTGTAGTATGTGTTGTTGTTTTCTTCCTTCACCATCAAGTGGTTGGAAGAAGCTGCCTTGGGAGAGAGCTCTTCAACCTTTCTCTTCTTCATCACGGGTGTTTCGGAAGGAGAAGGAGTCACATTACTGGTGATAATGCTATCCTCGTCATCTTCGTCATCATCTTCATCGTCACCTTCACTTCTCTTAGCAGACGTCGTCAAGTTTGAATGGATTTTGTTTTTCAAGTCCTGCAAGTTATTCAAAGTATTCAAAGAAACAGACTTCAACTGGTCTTTATCAAGTAACTTGTGCACAGCATCAAAGTTTCCTTGTAAAAGCTTCAAGTTTTGTTCGAGTTGAACCACGTACGATTCCAAGTACTCGACGTGCTTTCTCTTCTTCTCTCTGGAAGCATGTGCGGCACGTCTGTTACGAAGAATACGCTCAACGCGACGCTGTTCCTTTTCTTCCTTAGTCTTGGCTCTTTTCCTGGGTGGAAGAGTAGTCTTAAACTGGGAGTTGGTATCAATACTTTGCACTTCAACAGACATACTTGTTATAATGTGTGGGTATTAGGGCTGACTAGACGTGAAGAAAAACAGTCGAATTTGATTTGGATTTGCCGCTTTATATATTAAAAGGACAGCGCATGATTTTCGAGAGGGGTTCAGTTTACGGTGTGTGGCACAGGTTAGGGGCCCGGGCGGGGCTACCAGGTGCAGCGAGCAGTGGCGTGTATCAGGCGTGCCCAGACGACGGTGCGCTAATAATAAGTAGAGGGTAAACAGGGTAGACGAAGTGCGCACACGAAAAAAACGATCACAGAAGGGGCTTAGCGGGGCGCGAGCAGAACGTCCGAATTTTTGCGACGAGCAAAATATGAAATTTGGGTCCACTATCTATTGTGATTGACAGAATTTGCGCGTGCCGTAGCTCCAGGGTCCCGATCTTGTATTAGACTATCTTCGAGGCGACTGGCTTGTTATCAGACTTTCTTGACTCTGACCAACCACTGCCAGTGGCTTAGGTACTAGCACCAACGATAGTACTACCACTAGCCTGACCCTGGCACCTGTGTGGTATCGTGACGGCTGTGCCCCTCCTATGATTCGCACGCGCACGCCCAGCGCGTGGATAGTTCTAGAACGACCAATGCTACATACCTCACGACTACTGCTACGGACAATTATATGTTTAGGGGTTCGTCATTGTTTTTAGTTTGGCTCGCCGGTATTTGTTGGTTACCATAGCATGTCGCGACTCTCCTATATACCTCCTATGTATTGTTTATATCTAACTGGCTATGGCAATTATCTATTGGGTTTCGTCACCCTATTTCGCCTGTTCTATCTCCTTGTCGCAAAAACCCAACTTTTGTGTTGCATTGGGCGAATTCTTCACCTGTTCCTTTCGACTCCTACACTTCTATTTTAAGTTCCCTACGTCACCATAATATTCGGTGGAAAATTTCGCATCCCTTCGATTGTTTCATCCAACCCTGGCCAAGATAGCAATAACTGTGGTTCTGACAAGAAACCAACAAGGTTGCAATCCAACAGAGTTACCTTGACCGACTGGCTCTGTCAAGTACCTCTAAGCCATGTTCCCCACCAGGCCAGGGGGGGGCCTTATTGCAAAGCTTCAGATACGGTGGCACGTGATGCATCCACGTGACCACCGGGGTCCTCAAATCTTTCCTTCTCCGATATCAGTCATCGTCAACCATGTCAAAGAGTGTGCTTTCAATCCAGCTGCATGTGGTGCACGGATACGTAGGCGGCAAGGCGGCAATCTTCCCGCTCCAGTCCCAAGGCTGGGAAGTCGATTTCATCAATACGGTCAACTTTTCCAATCATACTGGCTATGGTTCTGTCAAGGGTAGCCCCATTGATCCCGAAGAGCTTGGTCCACTTTTGGACCATTTGACCTCACATTCGGCCATAATAACAGGATATATACCCAATGCGAAGTTGATATCGCAAATCCACGATTACATAATCGACGTCAAGACCCGGACCAACACCTTATATCTTCTTGATCCGGTGATGGGAGATAATAATTATCTTTATGTAGATAAAGACTGTGTGACTCAAAATAAGGCCGTGCTATCTAAAAATGTGGTGGATATAATTACGCCCAACCAATTTGAATTGGAACTTCTTTTGGGGTACAAAATCACCTCGACCGCGCTTCTTCAGGAAGCCATCAATACGCTCCACCACACTTATAATATCAAGTATGTAGTAGTTACTTCGTTAGCGGGTGAATTGTTTGGTAACAGCGATGTTATAGGGTGTGCGGTTTCCACTTTAGGAGCGAGCGCGCACTATTACCAGGTGCCTATTATCAAATCGTACTTTACAGGAGTGGGAGATTTATTTGCAGCTCTTTTGTTAGATAAGTTGGTATCGCAAGTAGATTTAGGCGCTGAAGAGCCACTTTTGACTGCAGTCAGCCAAGTTTTGACTATTATGTCAAAGACGTTAAGACTCACACATCGTTTAGCTCTTGAAGAGTTTAGACGAACCAACAGTTCAAACAGGTCCTTGGAAGGGACCATCAACGATGGCGATTCCATGAAATACTTTGAGCTTAGAATCGTTCAGTCGCGAGAATATTTTGACTATTCCGGGCCTGGTGATTTCTCTCCCCGTTTAATCAAAGAATAGGATTTATAGAGCTAATATGAATAACATCCTAACGATACATGAAGAACACTTAATTCTACAATTCCTAGATTAGATTTTCTATCATATGCTTTATAATAAATAAATAGCTAATAATATTTAGACCAAGCTTTTACTTAGCTTCTACCGAGCTTTTGAGCTTTAGATCATCAGGTGTGAGCTCACTGTGAGACATACATTTTTTCAGTTAGCACCATGTAAAAACAGGAGGTTTTCCGGTACTCTTTTCAAGTCTTTCTATTATCACAGGCGTGCTTTGGTGCTCGTAGTCGCTCGGCACATCCTCATTTTCAGTCCTGCTAATATTATACTCGTATCCATTCAGACACTCCGGTAATGGCAAGGACTCTTCGATTGGGTGCAAACTAGGCGTCGCTCCCAAAGGCGAATTGGTCTCTGTGCTTGACCCTACATCATATAAACTGGATTCCATGGCGCTTTCGATGAGCTGGTCCTTGACTTGTCCAGGGATGTACATTACATCATCCCATACTAGTAGATTTTCACGGCGTATGAGTTCCAACGGACCAGCGTAACTCAACTTGAGAATTTCTACTACATTGAAAGCCTGGCCTTTAAGAACAGCCAACTGCCGGTTCCACATTCTTTGTTTGAAATCGTTATCCAACTCAAAAACCAGTTTGAGCTTGGTAACGGTTTGTTCCCACCAGTACTTGGACGTAAGTAGTGGTAAGTAGTGGTTACGGATCTTTTGTGAAAAGGGCTGGCCGATGATAGATAACGGGAGAAATAGCCATCCAAACGGAAACGACCGCCATTCGTCGGGTCTTTTCCATGGAAAAGACAAGCCCGAGTCGATTGCACCGATTTTGATGATCGGACGAAGCACTTTTCCCTGAGACACTCTACTGGTATTTACGTCTTCCCATACGATCTTGATCATCCAGTTGTCCAATCCTCTGTCGGTATTGCGCATAATGTAGTCAAGGATAACCAACTTTTCAAGCTCTTCTCTAAACTGCCGAAGCGACTGTTGAGACCAAAAGAACTTGGACGTATGGTTTGTGGTGTCCTTAACTATTATTTCCAGAGATTCGGGCAAGATCAGCGTATCGGCTGGAACAGGATACAATTTGAACCATTCCTGGGCGTCCATGTATCCATTTAAAAACCGTTGAAGCGACCCGATTTTGAGAGGTAGTTTCAGAGGATCCTTTGTTCTGTCCCAATACGAATAATAGAATGACGGGGACTTCAAGTATACGATGCTGGTGTACGGTACGATATACGAGAGAAGTTGGGTATCCAAAACGCAGGCTGCGGCTTCGCTGATATAGCCCAAGTTGGGAATAAGACATGATCTTCCAAAGAAACAAGGGAAGAATGTCCGGTGGAGCCACTTGGACCACTTGGGCGAAAGCGGGCCGTACGGTTCTTCGTCTTTGGGCTTGAATATTCCCACTCGAGTAGTGCCTGTGGGGCTTTTAAGATATACAAAGTAGCTTCCAGACGAGCCTTGGGCGATTCTTTGCGGATGTAGTCCGTCTATTTCGATAGCATCGGTTATGGAGTCGACCAAGATCTCAAAATTGCGCTGGCTGATATGGTTATCTGGAAAATCAAACGGCTTGTTTGTTTCGTCCTCTACAATTCTACGCCAATGGATCATCAAGTCTTTTTCCGACTCGATTCTCTTGAACTTTTTGATGGGCTTGAATACAGAATACTCGATTCGGTATGGCGGCTTCGTTTCTACATGTTTGCGCTTCTTATGATGGGTGGAAATCGGCGAATATGCCCATTTTGCCGCAGGAATAATGTAGTTTTGGGTAAACTTGTTGATGTTGGAGGAAACTGGACCCTCACTAGCTCGTCTGGTTGGAGGCTGGGATTTGCTTCGGAGCAATGGTGTGTAGATAGTAGGGTGTTCCTGGAACCCTGGTTCTAGTTTTGGTTGGTCTGAGGCGGGTTTGGACCGAAGCTGTCTATCAATAAAGGGATCCCAACTTGCTGATAAAATGTGCGCAATTGATTCATGTGACGATCCAGAAGGTTCCGTTTGTTCGGTGTGTATGACTGTTCGCGGCGATATAGAGTCTTCGCGGTTGACATAGGTGTGGTGTGAGGTGTGTGCGTCTGGAATGGCGAAACCATTGCCTTCTTGCGCTGGCAAGCCGTCGCCTTCAACGGTATCTAGCGGAGGTGGAGTTTTAGGAGAGCTCATAGGACCCCGCTCTATCTATACTTCCAAAGTCTATTAATTGTTACTGTTCTAATGGTTCGTAGGTGGTTTTGATAAGTATTCGGTGGTATCGGCACGTGCACAGCCGTATCTACACGTGCACAGGCACATTGCTATAATGAATGTTTATTAAAAGTTATCCAGCAACTAGGCTCGGAACCGAAAGGATTAACGGGTAGTAAAGTACAGGGACTATATAAATGTGTCCACAGGACAGTTTTGAGGAGGGTATTTTTTGGCTGCAAAATCAAACGAGCAACAACGCGCCTCCAAAGAATAAAGATTGGACAAAAACCAACATCTTTACGACAGGAGTGGTTGCGGCTCGCGACAACGCGGCACCTGCACCGTGGGATGATGAGGATGTGGTGGATACAGAGGAGTTTTTGGACGTAGAGGCGGCCTTGATCATCTGCACCTTTTTCTTGGCAGAAGCCGAGGAGGTGTGGGATGCGGATGATGCAGACGACGAGGATGAGGGGAAGATGTAGTTGTTCAAGTCCTCAAACAATCCCTTGGCTTCCAAGTCCTTGACGATAGCCTGAAGAGCAGGAGCGTATTTTCCGTAGGCACTTGTAAGCGCACCAATACTATTGCCAGATAAAACACCACCAAGTAAGCCCTTGATGGCCGACGTATCGCCAAGAAGACCACTTACAATCTTGGAGATGTTGACGTCAGCAAGGCTGGTAAGGTCGACTGCACCAGTATCGTACAAGTCGGAGACGAAATCAGCAGTCATGTTTTGGTACGATTCGTTGGCGATCACGCGCTTGACTGTGTAGACAGCCACGCCTGTATCGTTGAGCGCGTTCAATGTGTCGGACAAAACACCGTTGAAAAGAGGCGAGCCCAAGAAAGAAAGCACAAAGTTGGTTGCGAAAGTGGTGAGACTGCCGGAGTAGTCGGCTCTCTTTTGGTTTCCGGAAGGTCTGAAGAGATCATCGATCACCAACGCAAGAAGTCCCTTGTTGGACTCAACCACTCTGTAGGTAAGGTTCACAAGAACTGGTCTGTAGTCTTCGTCCAATAAGACGCCATCCAAAACGGATCCAAGTAATCCTGATTTTTGAACGGTCTCGACAAGTTGCGAAATGTTCACGTATTTGGTGACTGTTGAAAGGCTTATGCCCGATGAGCTAGATGACGAGTTGCTGGAACCTTTGAGGTAATTTCCGGTGATGTTGGCAAGCTTGGATATTCTATCAGGATGGCCGGCAAACTGATCAAGAAGCCTGAAAACCAAGCCCGAGTCATTGACGGTCTTGATAAGTGATGAGATGGTGGACTCACTGAGCAAGTCTCCCAACCCGGCTCTTTTGTTCAAGCTGGAGAACTGCTCTACGGTCTCGATATCTTGTGGGCTTAAAGTTAAATCGTACTTGTTCAAATAATGCTCGACTTCAAACTGAGTATTGGGCACTGGTCTGGCTGCAGGAAGGGCCGACACCAACGATGCAAAACATGCTGCGGAAAAGATATTAGAAAGCTTCATTAGCTATAAACTGAGGAAAATTGGTCGTAGTTGTAGGTGGTGTGTATGCTTAGTTTATTACCCTAGCTTTCAAATGGACTTTTGGCTATCAACTTCAAGTCGTATGCTCGTATTCTGTAAATCTATATAATTATTATTAACGGGGGGGAGACGTCTCTAATATATTGCCCCTACTGCAAACAATTTCCCAAGTGGGTTGTTTACGTTCCTATTGACCCTGGCAGCACTTCTCTCTTTTAGGAAGCCCAGGTTACTGCCCCTTGCTGTTCTTACCCAAGTGAGTTGGGTGATGATGATGGATGCAAAAATGCCATGAAATTATCCGAATGCGGAAGTGTAATGATTTCCTGATTTGGAAGTAGGGTAGATGTCGCACAGAACCCCGGAGGGTCTCGAGGTGGCTTCAACGAAGATCAGACCCTCGCCCGACTCCATACCACATCTTGAGACCACCGCTAGTAGGTAGCACACCCCAGATACCGGTCGCCCAATACCTCATCCTCGCTCGATAGCCACTTGGTGCTGTCACATGGGTTGCAGGTGAGCAGTCTTGGCTTCGTTACGCACTCAATTTGGACCTTCCTATTCGGGCTATCACTCATTTGTTGCCTGTTTAGGCAACTACTTTAGATGCTCTGCTCCTGCACACGGACCGCCCTGCTTTAAACCCCACCATCTCGCATCAAGCGACTTATTTATTATAATACAGCAGCACAATCCTGATTTATTCTGGTACTGTAACTTTCCCACTACATGAAGTTTGCAAGAATAACTTGTGCCTTTGCCTCGATAGCTTCGATGGCTTCGTTGGCCTCAGCACATACCCCCGTATCTGACCCTATACAAGTTATTCCGCCTCAGTACAGCCGTCTTCAGCACTTGGTGGAACAGGTTGTTCAATCACATTCTGTTGAAAAGAGAAACGATCAAGTGGTCAGTGCTTTGACCGAAGTTTTCACTGAAGTCTACGAATCTGGAATCGTTGTTGATGTTGTGAACGACATCGGCTCGTCTCAAGCCAAAATGGAACAATTATCCAAAGTGTTGGTCGGCGTGCTTAATTCTACGCTTAACGGAAACAGCTCCCAAGTTTTGGCCGGAGTCAACACTTCACATATCATGAACGTAGTGCTTGATAACGGAATTGTCTGGAACACTTTGGATCAAGCCATGATGAACGAGACTAACAGACACGAAGTCTCGGTTCTTACAGGCAAGCTTCTCTGTACTCAACCATACGTGGCTAAAATCTTGAGTGATCTTGGTAATGGCCAGAAATTGACTTGGGATTACTTGAACGATTGCATCAGAAACACAAAAGCAAAGGCCCCAGATACCGTGTCCCACACTCTCAAAAGTATGGTTATGTGGACCATCCAAAAGAGAGCCACTCCTGATGCTAGTAACCAATACGCAGGATCTGCCACTGCTTTCCTCAACAACTTGATTGGCACTGTTGCTGGTTCGGAATTGCTTACTTCCAGCTTGAACGATACATTGACAGCTTTGGACCACAGTAATATTCTTGTTCCTCTTGGGTTGCAATTGGCCCAGAACGACAATGTGTACAACATCATAAAATACGTTTCCGATTATGTTTACAACAGCAGTGTTTTGGATGCAATTGACTTGAACGCGAAATACCAACAGGCCAAAAAAGACCACATACTTTCCGACCTGGTCCAAAATCTTTTGACCAGTGAAACCTACGCACCTCCTCTTGCATTGATCCTTAAATACCTGGAAGACAATGGTGTCTATGCACAGGTTCAAAGAAACCTTTTCGGACACAACTAATTCACCATTTCACTGCTCTCAAATCTGCATACCACTTGGCCTTCAATTACCCTTTATTCAATTCGTCGAGAAGAATTGTTACGTTTATTTATTCCCTGCCTATACCCAAGTTAGGAGCTTCTTTAATTCTTCATGAAATTATTACAACCTGTCAAATGCGTTGAAATTACGATTTCAACTGAGTAGTGTATATCTTACGATATTAATAAAATGACCTACCAATAGATTTAGTTCTCTTCTATCAAGAATAATGCGAATATGACAATTGCTAAAAATCCTCGATATACTAAAGATAGAGTAGATCTCCTAGGGATATTTATATAACCGAAAAAATATTACATCAGTATTTATCAGTTGTATAATATACTTGCATTCCTTTTCATTCTTGTAATGCAGGTTTAGCAATAATTTACTAACTACTAAATATTTTGTTCAAACATATTGGGTGCTAATCTTGATATTGGGCATTTTATCTTATTGTATATCTATACATGTGCAAGGAACCAGAGGTACTGGGAATGCTTGAGACCCTAGTCTAAAAGCCCTACCACTATCGTTATCTTTTAAATTACAATCAATGACTTTTATCATAGTTTATCAAGGTTGAGTGTTTTTTTGCAACCAATAAGCTTATTGCAGCAACAGAACCTATGAATGTCAATGACCTTCTTGATGGAATTTGAATGACTTTTTGCAACCAACTAGGTAATTAGCAATGGACAAAAGTCATTGACATCCGATTCTCTCTTCAAGCTGATTAGCTAACCAATTTGTTTCATTAAACAAAGAGTATAAACCCTAGCAACATGAAACCAATTGCATATGGCTGTTCCTCCTGATCTTAGGGTGACATCAGATGCTTCAATTGCATATTTTTGTAATTCCGATTTTTCCGAATCCTTATCCTTAAATACTTCTTTGTAGCTTATTGCGTTTTCCTTGTCATGAATGCTTAATGGCTGCCTACGTCAATTCAGCTATTTTTTAATTTGTTAAATAATGTTACATCCATTCGATATCGCACTTACTTGAAAAGTCTGTGCTTAATTGAGTCATTCACCTAAAAATTTAGCTGCAACTAGTTAGGAAAGGGGAAGCTGTATTCAACTAACACTTATGATAACTTTCAAGTTATTTGCATTAAGGTTTTCTTTCCCAAAGCCAAGAACGCCTTGTATTCTATAAGCCATGTTTAGCATCTCAATAAATATTGCGAAATTGCAAAATTGCGAAATTTCAGCTAGTTACGCAAGAACAGTCCAGGTTAGAGTGCAACATTGAGAAGCAGGCATGTGGGAACCATTATATAGTAAGCTCCGTAAAGTATTTATGTGAGTAGCGATCCTCTTGTTGAATTTTTATCTTATCGAACAAAATGGTATTTCAATTAATTTCAACAATTTCTGTACTTCTCGCGTATGCTATATTTGCTAGTGGCTATGCGATCCGTGCTGAAGACAACTCTTTGGTGAAAGGAGCCGGGTTCCATAAGTTGGATTTCTACGTAGACAGAAACTCTTCTGCCAACCGTGGAACTCTCGCCAAGAGAGGATATGCAAATGTACAAGTGATTCGTGATGGTGATAGATATTTAACAACGCTTAATTTTGGATCCAATTCCCAGCCCATTATTGTTCAACTCGACACTGGAAGTTCAGACACCTGGGTAAACAGTGAGTACTACGATGGGAACCCGTCAACCACTAACAAAAGTCTTAATGAATCATATACTATATATTACGTTACAGGTTTTGCCCACGGAGAGTATGTTACGGACACTGTGACAATCCCTGAAGGACCTACGCTTGAAAACTTTCAATTTGCCGATGTTGATAATGGTACGTGGGTCGGTATTCTTGGACTATCTCATATATCACAAGAATCACTAAAAGGACAAGGACCTCGATACCCCAACTTCCCGCTTGCCTTGAAGAATGCCGGATATATCAAGAAAAATGCCTACTCTCTTTACTTGAATGAGGATGAAGCAACTACCGGGTCGATTATCTTTGGTGGTATTGATACAGAAAAGTATCTGGGAGATTTAGTACCTCATCCTTTCAGCAAACCAAATTTTGAAATGGCAATAATTCTCGGTTCTGTAACGACGTCTGTTGGTAGCCACCACTTTACAAATTACAGTGTAAGTATGGATTGTGGTGCCGATATCATCTACTTGCCAGGTGATATTGTTCAAGCAATTGCTGATGATGCTGGGCTTAACTACAATCAGACATCCCAAATAGTTGATGTTGACTGCAACGATGAGCTTAGTGGAAACCTTGGGTTCACTTTTGGGAGCCAAACTATCGAGATTCCGTTGCAGAAATTTGTCGTGTTCGATGAAACCAGCGGCAATTGTACTTTCGGTATAACAGGGGATGAACAAGCGGACAACGTAAAAACCTTGGGTGAAATTTTCTTGAAGACCGTGTATGCTGTGTACGATCTTGACGCTAATACTCTTCTGTTGGCACCAGCAGTTTACACCTCAGACTCAAACATAATTGCAATTGATTAATATTGAAAAATCTTATTCTATAGATATGACACGTATCAGTCGACAAAACCTATACTTTAATTCTTTTATACCAGTCTACCGTAATTTAATTAGTTCTAACTAGGTCTGTAAGTTTGACGCAGTATTTTTTCGCAGCCATTGAAATATTTTGGGGCGTTAAAAGCTTGAGCTTTTTGAACCTTGGCTGAGGGTTGTAGAAGTTTTAAAATGAAGGCACCTATTAGATTAGTCAGAGCTAGAGGGATCGCTATGGCATGAATGCTGATTCTGGAAACGGGGTCAAAAAGATGATTGTAGAGTAAAAATTTGTGTACATAGTGAGCGAAGTGAATTCCATTGACCAATGAGAGTTTGAATTTCAAGTGTACAATTGGTACTTAGTGATTTCCAGTGGGAAAGTAGAGGTTGGTGATTTACAGTGAGAAAGTGATTTCCAATGTCTTTAAAGTTAGCGATTCCAGTGTAGTGGAGTGTCTTTATTATCTAATATACAATCTAAAATCCTAAAGAGGACATGATACCATAACCAAGGGTAACACAAACAACGTATGCAATCAAAGATGCTGGAACACCTCTGGTAATAAAGGTGTTGACAGTAAGGTAGGGTTTACCCACCTCATCTGTCATACTAATGGCGGTGACGTTGGGGAAACCAGACGTAGGCAACCCCATAGCGGCCGATGCGAGTAATGCAGTTCCCATGATAAGAAGCAATGGGTGTGGTTGAGGCAAACTTTCACCCACTTCTTTGACCAACGGAATGATGATCAATGCTGCGACGGTGTGAGACACAAAGGTGGCCACAACAAGAATAAGGATACCAAAGATAACCAAGACGACAAATACGTCGAAATCCATGATTTTCTTTTGCAATGCAGTAGCAATGGTTTTCAATAAGCCGGAAGACGTGACGGCTTTACCAAGGGCAAGACCACCCATGGCCAACCACACGATGTTCCATGGATAATTGTTCAAGTCGTCGGTTTTCAAAAGACCAGTACCAAAAAACAACACGATTGGAATGATGGAAATGATACCGGATTCACCAAAGGTGCTTTCGATTTGAGATTCAACACACCACAACAAAATGGTGGCTATGCAAACAGCAGAAATGTACAATTGCTTGGTGGTCAACGGATCCTTGATAGGCTTGAAAGCCTTAATCTTGACCTTGGAAATCTTGAATGTAAAGATGAGTTCCAACCAAATCCCAAGCATGGCAATAATGGAGACGGGCAAAGCCACGGCGAACCATTTACCCCAGCCAGGATTAGGAGTCATGGACTCAATGGCAATAATATTTTGAGGAGAGGCGATGGGAGAGGCCATACCTGCGACGTTGGAAGCAAGAGCAATACCCAAAACCAAAGCTTTGGACATGGGCGATTCGGTAGGCAAGGTTCTAAGAACAGGCTGGATCAACGAGAAACAAAGAACAGGAGCAGCCACGTTGGATATCCACATTGCCAAAAACAACGAGACACCCATAATAGCAAGCAACACGTTTCTGGGCTTGGTTCCGGCACCAGCCAAGATAAACGAAGACAAGATCTTGGCCACGTTGTACTTGGAAAGAGCCGCAGCCAAGGTGAAACCACCGACCAAAACCATAATGACCGAAGACCACATGGCACCGAGAATGTACTGAGAAGCCGCTTGGGCTTCCATAGCATTTCCATCTTCGTCTTTCAACACCTTACAAGTCACCACCAAAAGAGGCACCAACATGGCGGTGACGTACAAAGGTAAGGCTTCGGAAGCCCACAACATAGCAGCAGCCACCAAGACCGCCAAACAACGGGCCTGTTCCTTATCGTTAAACGTCTTGACGCAAAGCAACACTATGAACGTAACAATAGTAACAGCCAATTTGACAATTTGCCATGAAATAAACGAAGTAGGAATACCAAGATGGGTATGGCCAAACACCGAGATGTTGAAAGGCAACGGATAGTAGCTCATTCTCATGTGCAACATAGAAGCCTGAGAATCGGCCTCGTCGCCCATTTTCTGGTTCAAGGCCGACGAGTCGAAGTTGAGGTTATAAGACTTCTTTTCAAGCGAGAGAAGGTCTTTCCAGACGGTGTTACGTTCCCACACAATGTGGTCTCTCAAGTGAGACTTCAAGTCGCTGCGGACGTTTTCCAAGTCATGCAAGGTGGTTTTTGGCGTGAGTCTTCCCGACAAAAAGGCGTTGATCTTGACAATTTGGTTGAGCGCATGGTCCAAGTACTTCAAGGTTTCAGGAAGAAATACGCGCGAGGACGAAGGCAAGAAGTTGTTGATGAAGTCCGACTTGATGGAATAGTTACATGTTTTGTCGAACTTCTTACAGATCTTGGTGAACCCGATTTTGTTGAGCTCAATGAACGATTTGAGTTCGGAAAGGGTGATGAAAAGCGCCACCGATTTCTTACGAAGGGTGATTTTCATCTGTTCCTTGACATTGAAGTCGGTGTGGTTGAGAAGAGCGGTGTTTTGCGAGTGCAACGCATCGTCGTCATCGTCGTCGTCGTCGTCGTCGTCGTCTTCTTCTTCTTCCACCTCAACTTCGCGGTTGCCAAATACCACAGGCTGCTTTTCCAAGTCGTAGTCGTTGTCCACGTGATTGATGGTGTCGAATACGGACGCATTTGTGGTGGTTCGCGAGAGAGTGGACTTGATGTTGTACTGATGGTGCGCATCGTTGTTGACCACGTCGTGATTCTCGTGGTTGTATGCCTGGGTGAACTTGTACATGTCGTTGATATCGACATTATTGGCCTCAAGATCCTTGATCAAGTTGTCGTACTCGGCCAATACCTTTGCTTCTTTCTCATTGTAGAACTCGGTCACCTTTTGCAACTCTCCAAGAAGCGACTTGGTGAATGCCTTGAGCGGGTCAAAGTTAGGCGAAGATGGGTCTTCATAGTCTGAAGGGGCGGCACCAGAAGACCCTTCCGTGTCTGAATTGCCTTGCAACCAGTCAGAAAAAGAATTGATGGTGGAGTTGTCGATATCTACGGTGGTGGAGTTGGTGGAGGTTTGTTTTTCGGTGACGTAATCATCCAACTCGATGGTGTCTTCGTTGTCCACGCCCTCCTCGGCGTCGCGCTTCTTGAATCGACGCATGATTTTGGTGCGGAAAAGCCCGTTTTTCTCGTTTTCCTCTGTCTTGACAGCCTGTTTGGCAGCTTTTTTCTTATTGTACTTGGCATTTTCCACCAACTCGGTCACAGTAGTGGGGTTGGTTTGTTCTGTATTGTAGGAACCGTCATTTGGTTGACTTACCTGAAGCTGGTCCTGTTGAAGCTTGTAGATCTGCTTCTTTAAGCCGGGATAGTTGACGTACAGGTCCTGCCACTCAGGCACGGCATTAAACTTTAACGAATGTGCAAATTTCATGGTAGCCTAAAATATTGGCAACGGTCAAAAAATTTCTTAGGTTACTTGTATAGTCCCTTAAACTGTTTCTTGGCTGCGAAGAAATTTGTTGGCGATGACTTGAGTTGGTTGGTATATTAGTTGATTGTGGTGAATGTACTGGAAGTGCTGGCTAACGGAGCTAGTATGGCAAAATTCTCAGCGGAACGATTGATAGCTCTCTAATTAGCAGGTTGCAAGTTGAAGCCTTCTCTTGATTATAGCCTGAAAAAAAGTATAATTCTATTTTGGGTTAGCTATCGTGTGACCATTTAAAGGGAATCTTCTCGTGTGATGCCTACCCTTTCTTGGCTAAAAATTGCTTTTGAGAGTTAATTAATCTGGGGCCCACGTGGGTGTGGGGGGGCGACGTTGAGAAGAGCGACCATCGGGGAAAACGTCGGGGATGGGCGAAGGCGGTGCACGTCGCGTGATGGGCTGGCTGGTCGCGTGACCAGCACTGGTCTTGATACCTTTTTTTTTTCCGAGTCCGAGAACTGTCACGTGACCACTCGAGGGCCGCGGGTTCCCTATCGTGCCCTATCGCTCACGTGACGGACATGGCCACTGTGGCACATGAGAAGATCTACAGAAGCCATACCTGGCCCGCCAGACCCGCTGCCTTTGTTGTTTGGCTGACGACGCTTATGAATGTACATATAAACAAAGCCTGTATAATAACAAAACACCAACATTGAAATACCAGAAAACCATATAAATACGGACCATCATCATTGGTAACTAGACAGTTCCCGCTAGACTAGACAACTGTGACAGACAACTGTGACACTGTCAACTAGACAACCAGATTCTAGGCGTTTTTATCAATTGGCAAGCTAACATGACTTCTTATAGCAGAGATATTATACACGAAGGAGAGTATATTCCCAAACCGTCACGGCCTTCGCTCCCCATCAACAGCACATCTTCTCCAGACCCCATAGGGTACCGTTCTCTGTCATATACCCCTGTACGATTGAACCCACCCAACCTTACAGTTGCCGACTTGTCTATCCACGACGAGTTTGAAGTGCCACCATACTCTCAGGAAGATCTGGCGAACGACCTGGGAAACGACCTGGGAAACGACCTGGCGGATCTGCGTGATCTGCTGTTGACAGGGTTGATTGTTCCCAAACTAGTCCACAAATGGTCCCACACACACTCGATATTATGTGTGATTCCAGCACCTAAAAAGAAACTCTTGTTCTGCGGCACGCAGGACTCCAAGATCTTGGTGTTTGACATGGTCGACTACACCCTAAAGTTCGAGGCTGCTGCCAGTCCCCACGATAACCATTCGTCCATTTTGTGTCTTGACATCACAGAAGACGAAAACTTTCTCTTTAGTGCAGGTTCCGACTCGCTCGTCAAGGTGTGGGACTTGTCGAAACTCGAAGATACTCCCGCCTCCGCCAACCTTTCGCATCTTACCTGTACTCATGTGATTTATTCCGTGGTGGATATTGGCGATATCTTTTCAATTGCATGGAGCGACACCCTCGCAACGCTCTTCATCGGAGCCCAGAACGCAGCCATCTTGTGGTGTCGTCTTCCCCTCCGACCATCCCAAACTTCGTGCCAACTGAGCCCGTTGTCTACAATCGAAAGGCTTCCGCACTTTCGTTACGACAAGTTCTTCGACTCCAAGGGCCCTGGTGGGTCTGTCAACACTCTTCAGACAAAACACCAGTTGCATCGTAAAAACAGCAGCACTGCGCATCCTGAGCATTTGCGGCCTAAACTCATTGAGGTCAGAAATGAAGATATAATTAGATTTGCCCATAATGGGTATGTCTACTGTATGAGTCTCCATACGCCTGAATTGACACATGAACTCCAGCTTATTTCGTGTGGAGGCGATGGTATCATTAATGTGTGGCTGATTTCCTTGAAAGAAGGAAACGTCCAGGTTTCCAAGGTGGTTTCGCTCGAAAATGACGATTCCATCTTGTCCATGTCGATCCAAGACTACTTGTACGTGGGATTAAGTGATTCCAGCATCAACGTATGGGACCTTAGCACGTACCAGATGATCCGGTCGTTTCACTTCTGTGATACCTCTACTGCTTACGACGAGGTCCTCAGCTTGGGAATCTACCGTGATTGCGTGTTCAAAGCCACCAATTTGGGTGGTTTGGTCAAGTTCACCATCAAAAACCAGCCGACTCCAGTCACAGAAGAAGACACCGGTAACAATAAGCATCCCGTCTACAAAAGCTTCAAAGTGCTAGTTTCTGCTCAAGACGATAAAGTGGGCCATTCATTCAGCAATCGCGACGAAACCGGCGCAGTTCTTGCCGTCAATATCTTCACAGACTCGTCAGGAATCACCTACCTACTCTCTGGTGGCCATAAAGCATTGTGTCTCTGGGAAATATCCAACCCTAATCGCATGGACGACAACCAAGAAGAGCTGGCGCTTTTGGCTAAACCGGCAGACCACTTATCTAACGACCATCTCTTGTCGTCGCTCGAAAAGTTCACTTCCTATAAAACGATTTCCAAGTTTCCTACCCAGTACTTGGAACACTCGCGTCAATGTGCCCAGTTTCTTTCGAGACTCTTGAATAGTCTTGGTGCTAGTCATACCGAGCTTTTGCCCGTAGTCAACGGCAATCCCATTGTGTATTCTGTCTTTAGTAGAAACAGCCCGGGTCAACTGACCAAACCCACTAGAGTGCTTTGGTACGCCCATTATGATGTCGTTGATGCTACTGACTCCGAAGCGACAGACTGGGCCACCGACCCGTTTGTTCTCACTGCCAAAGACGGCAGTCTTTACGCCCGTGGTGTATCTGATAACAAGGGCCCGACACTAGCAGCTATATATGCCGTAGCAGAGCTTTACCACAAGCAACAATTGAGCAGCGACGTGGTGTTCATCATAGAAGGTGAAGAAGAGTGTGGCTCCATTGGGTTCCAGAACGTCATCACCAAAAACAAGGCTCTTATAGGCGATATCGACTGGGTGATGCTTTCCAATTCGTACTGGTTGGACGACGAAACGCCATGTCTCAACTATGGCTTGAGAGGTGTTATCAATGCTTCTGTCACCATCAAGTCTTCCAAGCCCGACAGACACTCGGGGGTAGATGGAGGAGTGCTGAAAGAACCTACGATGGACATGGTCCATATTCTTGGCCAGCTTGTAGACCCGGAAACCGACGAGATCAAGCTAAGCAATTTTTACGACGACGTTCTTCCTCTTACCAAGACCGAAATTGAACTCTACAAGAACATCGAAAAGGCTGCGTTAGATAAGAACATAAATAACCAGGACCTTCAAACATTGATGGCTAAATGGAGAAACCCTTCGTTGACCATCCACAAGATCCAAGTCTCTGGGCCCAACAACAACACGGTTATTCCGCAAATTGTCAAGGCCACCATCTCTATCCGTATAGTCCCTAACCAAAATCTTTTTAAAATCAAGCAACTGTTGGTGGAGTTTCTTGAGGCAAAGTTTGCAAAGCTCAAGTCTGACAACAAGTTGCTGGTGAATATCTTCCATGAAGCCGAGCCGTGGCTTGGTGACCCCACCAACCATGTCTACAAGGTTCTACATGAAAAAACCAAAGCCAATTGGGGCCAAGTGGAGCCGTTATTTATTCGCGAAGGTGGCTCGATTCCGTCGATTCGGTTTTTGGAAAAGTGTTTTGATGCTCCGGCAGCACAGATTCCTTGTGGCCAGGCATCGGACAATGCCCATTTGAAAGACGAAAAGCTCCGCATAGTCAATTTATACAAGTTGCGTGCCATTCTCACTGACACTTTACGAGAATTGGGATTAAAAAATAATAATTAATACAAAATATATAGAAGAAAATAAAAGAAAGTAATGAAAGGAGAAAGTAAAATATTGTAGCGAATCTCAAATAGAAATTGAGTTTTAATAAGTAATACATAGAAGTAGAAGAAATCACTATCGAAATTGATAATTGAAGAAGGCATTAGTCGTGATGTCATTTAAATGGGTTTATCATCTTCATGAAAATGGTTGAGTTCGCATTTATGTAGACAAATGGTAATTTGTCATGAATGAGTTAATTCCCATTTATGTAGATAAATGGTTGAATGCATTTATGTAGAATGGGTGAGTGCATTATGAAAAGATAAACGCGTTGAGTTTGGCAGGTTTGTAGGACCGGTTGGTGTAGCACACGCGCGATAAGTGGCGCGGGTTTTTGATGAGCTGGTTAAGTTGTTTGGTGGTGTGGTTTTTCTTGTAACCTGGGTGGTCGTAGTCGTCGTCGTCGTCAGACTGCTCGTGTTCGTGACACAAGTCAAAGTCTTTGTCGTACCAAAGCCACGAGTAGTGGGAAGATATGGCCGAGGAATTGGAAGACGACGAAGACGACGAATTACATGTGTCGATAATCGACTCGTTGTCGCGGAACCGCAATGTCTTGGACACTGGAGGCGAGTTCTCGCCGTTTTTGGACGATATGGTGGTGGAGGTGGAATCGGAATGGATCGACTGGTTCCCCGTAGAGAATGTGGTGCCTGTGGACTCGATGGAACCTATCGAAGGTCTCGAGTCGGGATTAGTCGCAGGGGACTCGGGCTCGTAGTGGCGTGGTTTTTCCTTGGTGCGCGTTGCATGTTTGTTGAGTGAGGCGATGATGCGCAGCAACTCCTCGGTGTTGATTTTGTCTTTGTACGTGAGCTTGAACTGGTGGATCGTTTTGTCGTTATGATACTTGTTGAGATACTTGTTTTTCGACAAGGACTCGGGGTTGTGTTGGTCAAAAAGAACGATGTTGTAGCGCGCCTTGGTGCTTTCCAAGCCCGGCGACACAGAACAGTATGTCGCGAACCGCACTGACTCGTCGCACACACTAAATACAAACACCTGGCTGTACTTTTTCCTGTAGTTGAGTTTTTCGGAGTCGGCCAATTTGGCGATTTTTTTACGGTCTATAAAAGTAACTGTTTTCTGGCTGATCTGAAAGTGCTTGATCACAATCAAAATGTCATTCACTTCTTTGGAGATATCGTTGAGAATAATCAACATGTTGCCGAGCCCGGGCTCGTCGGCAGTGGGGTCTGCGCCGAGATTGTCCATCAAGTGGTCTTTGATGAAGGAGTAGAACGGGAGCATGGTGTCGAGCAAGAAACAGCAGTCGTGTAAGCTGACATGTTCGGGTATCCTGATCAATGTCTCTGTAGGGTTGGGGATTTTGAGGTAGTCTTGGAGTCCGCCGTCAATGGTGCTGCCGTAAATCAAGTTTTCTTCGCATGGATACTTGTGGTGGTACTTGTACGACTTGTAGGAGAGGCTGGCGAGCGAGTGGCTGGCGAGTTTTTCGCAGTTGCGGCAATAAGTAAATCTGTTCTGGTTGATGCAATTGGTATATGGAAACACCAAGTATTTAGCATTGGTATACTGGTTAAAGTGGTCTAGGTCCGGGTGGTTGGATGTCAAGTGGACTTTGCCTATGATCTTGTTGCCAGGCACCAACGCCGAAATGGACTCGTGGCTTGAGGTGGGGCCGTTGGAGCTGAGGCGCGTGAGATTTGTATTGTAGAGCGAGGATGGTTTTTTGAACGTTTGGAAGTCGTGCTGGTAGTTGATGCCCACCATTTTGACTTTGAGAATGACTTCGTTGGCAGTAGAGCTGGTCAACTCAAACTCTTTGGCGAGCTTGGTGCACTCTCGGAGCCTGGACGAGCCAAAGTCAAATAGTCGTTTGGTGGGAAGAGCATTTACTGCTTCCGATATGAAGTCTTCTTTGTATTTGGACGGCATGGAAATTGGCTAGCTGAATTTCACAGGTACTGGGGATACTTATGTATATGATAACCCAGTTATATTTACGGGTCCAAGAGGACAATCAACAATACAGTAGTCTAATCTAGTCAGGGTGAAGTAGAAAAATTGTAAATTGAACAAGATACTAGGTATATCTACTAGTGACATGCGCCAGAGGAAGGAGACATAATTACATGCGGAATATGCACAATGTTGCTTAAAAAATTCCCATTAACGCTTCTAGACGGGTACGTTGGATATGGGCTCGCAAATAAACTGTTTTGCAGAAGTCTAATGGAAAAAATAATGTATTATTTGCGAAAACAATGAGGCACTAAAAACACAATGTGCGAGGTGTTATTTGAAAGTAGACGATGAGAGGGGAGAGCAAAAGAGACCTGAATATATTTATCTTCTTTAGGTGTTCAATGTACTTAAGCATTCAATGTAATCAATGGTTCAATAGTATTGAGAGCACGCCAAGGCGGGATACGGTTCGTTCCGTGCTACCGGGAATAACCACGCTGTACATTTAGCTTACGGCACCAATCATGACATAACGGTTCTGCATGTAGGCGGTTGACAGGGCGACTTCCACGGTATGAATGGGCTTGTGAGCCAACCGTCCCAGCAGAAGCAGAGGTTGACAGCCTAGCCTCAGACTGCCCACTGCACCCTAGCCTGCCCTAAATGGCCGCTACGCCCCCTGTTTGGGCAACAATAAGATGCACCACAACCGCTGTTTGATCACGAGCGAATCTGCATTGTCCACTTGTTCAAGTTTGTAACCACTTTGTTGACGATCGCATTGCGTCCTGCTAAATTGTAATGACAATCCCAAGTAGCAACACCGATATTTGCTTGCCTGGGGAGGTGCCCGAGCTCCCCATTGCCATTTGAGGCCTGGCGTACACTACCATTTAGCCTCGTCCGGTATCAGCGAGGAGGCTCTGAGGCTCTGAGGCTCCCTCGGTGCCACGCTCTCGCGTCGCCCCTGTCATGCACGTCATCGCCTGCGCATAATATCGGTGCCTCCTGAAAAATACCATCTCATCTAGCTCGTTTAGCGTACCCCTTCCTCGACGAAGTTTCATCCCTGAGGCAACCATTATGCGTCTGTTTCTAAGTTTATATGGCGTAACCTCGTTTATAGCTATGTACTTATTTACTGTTGTTATCGGACTTATTTCGCCTCTCCTGCTCATCGAGGATCGACAACCGCATGGCTTCTTCGATCATCCGGTCCTCCACCGTGCGCAAGTGATTGTTGATGCCATTTCCTTGTCTTCGTGTGCTGCTGGGCTCGTTGTACTGGTCCTCGGCTTCTCCGTTGGAGATAAGAAGGTTGGATGCGTGGATGGCACTGGCGGTCGCGGCTTTGCGGGCCAACTTGTTGCGCGCAGAATTGAGTTTTTGTTCCCAGTCCGGCCGGATTGTGTCGGTGGTGATCACACCAGGCGCATCTGCAGCCATCGACGATCTTCTCTTGCCTGATTTGACTGGTTTTTTCATCATCATGTTATCTTCAACGGGCTCCTGCACTCTTGCTTTCGATGTTTCGGTCTCAGAATGGCCGCCCACATAGTTTCCGGGCTTGGTACTGCCGCCCAAACCGGTGTTAATATCGTGTGGCGCCTCGTAGGTGATTCCAAAGTCCGGCAGCGCGCAGTAGGGGCAGCTGGCGGACTCGGAAATGAGTGTATGTGGCAACGAGTCCGAACCGTTTTGGTTCGACGGGTCGTCATGTGGCGAGTGTGGATCTAGACGTTTGATCTGGACAAAACATTCGGTGCATATGGGCTGGAAACAACACCGTGAAACATTGAGGTTGCGTGGATAGTATAGGAAACAGATGGGACACTCGGATGCATTGCGATAGAGTCTCAATAATAGCTCCTTGCTGGGAATCTCCTGCGAAAGTTCCGTTGCAAATCCGTTCTCCTTCACCTGCAATTTCTGTTCCAAGAAGCGCGCCTCTTCGTCCTTTTGAAGCTGCTTCACCCGCTCGATCAACGCGCGAAGCTCGGCCTTTTCTTCTTGTCTCTTGTAGTAATTGGACGACTTGTGGATCTTGTGATTGTCGATATCGTCCTCCTCTTGCTCGTCGTCGTACGCCGTCTCTATGCTGTGCAACGAAAGCTGCGACAACAATATCAAGAGCTCCTCGTCGGTCCAGTCGGCATTGAAATCTTGTAGTGGCGTAAAAAACGGCGCAAGCTGCCGATTAATAATGAGTCTGCGAACAATCTCGGTATTGAAATCCAAGTTGGACTTGTATGTGCCGTACGGTGCTAGGTATCCGCCATCGACGTTTTCATCAAACCTGACTATCAACCCCAAGTAGTGTGTCTCTCTATTCCTGTCCTTCTCCTCTTTGCGCTTGGACTTTCGAAACTCCAACACCGAACTGGTGCCATATGAATGTGGAAGGGTGTTTCTTCGAGAGCCTGGCTGGGCGTGCCTGGTGATAAGCCCGGTGGCGTCGGCTATGTGGGGCGAGTTTCCGGTATAGCTGTACGATCTATTTCTACCTTCTTTGGCTGGAACATTTCCCATATTGGTACACTAGTAGTGGGGTTGCAACACTATGGCAATTACTTGCTTTAGGCAGTTCAGGCTGTTCCCCAGAAATGGTCAGTGTTTGGGCGCGACACGACGCCTTATCGATAGGGGCAGATACCGCAGTTTTACCACAATGCTACAAAGAGGAATAGATAGACACTGACTGTAACAGGAAGGCGGGACACGTCGGTGAACAGGTCTTGGAGTACATACTGGGTACATGGCAATATATAGACTGTAAAGATATCTAGTGCAGCATATCGTGCATGTACCGGGCTTTGCCGGAGATCTGAATGTACTGGGCTTTGCGAGTAGATCGTTTGAACCGGGCTATGCAGTAGTATGTGGATATACTGCATGGTGTATATAGTCTATATGAAATAAGTATGGCGTTGTATGTTTCGCGAATTGATGGGCCAAAGCCAATTATTGGTTTTCGCCATGGAGCCTAGCTGTATGCGGCTCTTCGGTTGCAGCCACTCAATTAGTGCGTATAAAATAACTCTAATTAGCCAGACAGGTCCAGTAACAGAAAATGACTGGCCAAGTGCTAAAATGATTATTTAGTCAAAAGTGTACCATTCAAGAGCAGTTGGGTTGGATAGGTCTAAAAGCTAGTGTATTACGTATTGCTTTCTCTTGTACTTATTGAAAACCGGTGGGAAAGTGATCAGGCATAACAGCCCAGACGGACGAGTCGATGTCAAAGTATCTTATCCAAGAATGTACATAGCTGAGCATCATCATTAAATTGTATTGATAACATCCTAGCACACTCGAGTACTAATGATACCGGTAATTACCGTATGATATTATGCTCTGCCTGACGTTTATGTCCGGGTATCGTAAGGTAGAACTCATATAGAGCTGTCACATTCAAGCAGAGGATAATCTGATTAAATTTCCTAGTCAATCGGCTCTTTCTTCAAATACGACATTTTCTAGCTCTGACTTTTTGTCTGCCAGATTTTGCACCCAGTAATTGTGCAAGTACATACAGTAACTTATGTATATATTGAGTAATAAGCTAGTGCACCATAAGCAAGAAAAGGTTATAAATAATATTACCGATTGGCCTTAAAAATACAGCACATCTACCTTATCCCTCCAAACTACGCTTATGGTGGTCTTTGTGGTACTAATTAGTAATTTCGGTCTTCTAGCACTACAGTTTTTCGGTCTTTTGATGGTATTAATACTATTTATAGACTATATGCTGCACTGGGTATACGTATTAACGGCTCGCTTAAATAGTTCTAGTAATGTCTATTAATTGTGTCTGGTACCAAGCCCTATACCCACGCCAATCATGGCCACCACTATTGCAAACCACAATATTCCTAGTACCAAACTAAGGATCTTTTGAGTTTTGGAAAATCGTTTAACCTGATTTCCTTTGTAGGTAAGCCCGGAATAGAATTGCTTGGTGGTATTGGTGGAGTCGAACACCCCGAGTGCGATTAAAAAGTAGATTGGTGGAATGATCAAGCCTAGTATCATCATTAGCACAAAGTAGAGCGGCAGGTACCATGAGTATTTGACTTGATGGGGAGGGCTTTTCATGTGGCCACCCTCCATGTGCTTTTCGATGTTTTGTTCCAAATCAAACGAGTTTTGGTCATTGTAGTCGATATTATGTGGTTCTCTCACCAATGCTGGCGGTAGAGGGCCAAGACTACCTGAAGATGCTTTTGAAGGTACTTGGCGGGGTTTGTCGCGGCGGAAATCGCCCACATGCTCATTGAAGTTCTGGTCGATGTACTCCTGGTTTTTGGAGACTGACCGGGGTATTTGGGGTGGTATAGCCGGAGTTTCGGGCATTTTGGAGGTGGTGAGAGGAATTTGCGAAAAGGCACTTTTGAACGTCAGCTGACTATTGGATCTTCCCTCCGAAGCATATACTTGAGGAGGTTGAGTAGGTGTCACATCATCTTCGTCGCTACTTTGAGTAGGTGCTGGTGCATGTTGTTGGTCGGATAGTCTCTTGTGCTCGTATACGGACCATCTTTGGTTACCCTCATCGTAGTCTTTATCCTGGACTTTATATAACATGACAGGAAGTTCTGTGCTAGAGTCCAAGCCTGCTGTGAGGTTGGTGATACCTCCCTTGGGGTAGTCCTGACTATTCCGAAGGGTGGACGATGCCTGTGGAGCAAACGACTTGTTGGCAAGCAAGTTTATGCCCGTAGTTTTACGATCAAAACTGGGGTTTTCGAGGTTGTGCAATAGCTCGCCGGACGAAAGCGACGATCGTATTGTGTCTCTCTTTGACTTGAGTTCTGTTTCATCAGGGTTGATGAGCAGCAGTCGGTACGACTGGCGAAGAGCCGTTTCCTCGGGGTCCGCAAACCGCACTTCCGAGAGTCTTTTGCTGCTGGGGCCTGCTACCGGTTCAAGAGACTCGATCTCTATGGTATTTGACGAGTCACGGGCCTTAGCACGGGTTCCTTGCGTCGGGGTAATGTCGGGATCAGGATACTTGACTTCGGGCTCCGAGTCTGAAATGGTCGTCATGTTGTAAAGGGATGATCTATTTACATCGACGTTGGACGATGCACTTATTACTTCCTTCCGATCCTTTCTTACTTCGGTGGTTCTCATCACAGGCTCGATTCTATCGTTTGGCAAGATCCTGAACTTCATGGATTTAGAGCTGCTGCTGCCACTAGTAGGCACAGCACTGTCGTTGGAAGAAGAGCCTGAAGCCCGCTTCGAAGGGAACGGTTCAGGCTCGGTATATGCATTGGAAAGCGCCACATCGATCGAGGGGCGTGGGTACTTGGATCCTTGGGGTGGAGTTGTGCGGATGACTTTTGGTGCTGGTTTGGTGGGGGTTCGTTTGTTGCTGCTTCTGGATGAATCGCCTTCATCGAACTCTTCTTTGAACACAAACTGCAGGCTCGCTGCAGGGGCTGCTGGATCCAAGGTAGGGCCTTCGTACTCGTCTAGTATGGAATTGATGGAGTCAGAGTCGTATTTGCTGCCTTTGTACAGTTCAGATGAGGAAGTATCGGCGAAGTCATCGATGGTGGTGGGCTTGTTGGCTGGAGTTGCTGGTACCGGTACAGGATAGCCGGGATCAGGGATGGAAGAGGCTGAATTGACGGAAGTCTTAGAGCGGCCGAACTTGAGCTGGAGCAACGAATTGAATGTTCCGGTTGATCCCCCGGCAGGAGGTGATGTGGAATGGTGGTGAGGAGCTCTGGAAGGCAGCGCTTCGCTGCCTATGGATATTCTGGGGGTTCTTCGTCTCTCCTTCAGCACTCTCCCCCTGTCGCCCAACTCGGGCTCTTCGCTGATGCTATCAATGGAATATGCTGACGAACGGTTTCTGAAGAAGTTCTTTATCGACTTGCTAGGTGAGGTATATTCGGTGTTGGTGGTGGCCACATTCTCTCCAGGCGGCTTGTCTTTGGCGGGAACCGCGAGGCTTTCGGGCGCTGGCAGAACCAGATGCAGAGGCTTTTCCTTCTCCTCCTTCATAGACTGACTTGAAAACGAAAGAACCAAGGTGGGTGTGTCAGTCTATAAAATCGAATCTCTTAGTTCAAACTACTTCTGTAAAGACTTGATGTAAAGCTAGTGCTGATTTTGCTTGTGTTTGACAATAACAATAATAATAGATGAGGCTTTGAGCGAGGGGGGGAGCCGCAAAGTCGTGCCGCGACCGAGCATTCTGGGCCCATTCCAACCTTTTTTCAGTGTGGGCCGCTCACTTTTGTTCAATATTAGGCCTGTTTGAGAATGAAATTTGGACTGTTTACAAAAGTTCCGAATCAGGCCGCCGTCTAGCCTCGTCGGTTCAAACCCCCCCAGAAGCCGACTTCGTCTAGATGGATGCCATAGAGGTTGCTAGTTGCTACACCGAATCCCCACAGACCAATCGACTGGCCATCGTCTATGGTGCTCACTATCCGCACGGCATCGTATGCCCTTCGTCGCATCGTATAGCAGATGTTCTCTCGTGTATTCAATATATTCTGGGCTGCGAACAAAGTCGCACTGGCTTCTCTACGTCTAAGAATTTCATTTCTCAATCGATTCTCAACTAATCGCAATTGTTCCCCAAATAAGCCAGTGCTAGCAACTGTTTATTTGCCTACTTTTTTTTCTCACTCTACTAGTTGCAAAATCAGTTTCTACAGCAACTGTTGATGCAATCTATTTTTGTCTCACTCTACAAGTTGCAGTGCTAGGATGTTTACTTTATCTGTAAGCAACTCTTTACTTTGTCTCACTGTACTTTTTATATCTACTCTTTGTTGCTTCGAATATGTATTAAGTGCGTATGAGCTATTACAGAAATATTTTCGGCCATTTGGCCCGGTATAATTTTAGACACTGCCCGGCAGCGTTCAGGATATTTCTAGGTGTAAAGGTAAAGTTTTTAGAAATTGTTTAGTAGTTTGATCTTCTCTTTCTTCTTCTCTTACAACCTGGTGCTGGTGGTGCTGGGGAGGTGGTGCTGGTGCCAGAACCAGATCCTGATCCTGAACCAGATCCTCCTGAAGAAGTACCAGAACATTTACCGGCAAATGCTGCGAAAGCATTGACTGCGACAGTCTTAAAAGTGTCGACAGTAAGGATTTGGCTCAACAAGTCTGGGACCAAGTTGGAGTTCTTAAGAGCGCTAATGATTTCGCTGAGTGGTAAGGCGTCATTTTGTATAACAGCCTTGATCAATTGTGTGGCAAATGGAATGGAGTTAGGGTCTGTGATAAGCGACTTGACCACAGAGGAGGCCAAGCCGGATTTGGCCAAGGAATCCAACAAGTTGACTACAATATCGTTATTTATCAAATCATCTCTCTTGTCCACAGAGTTAGCAGCTTCGAGGGAGTCAATGTAACTCTTGGCTTGCAAAGCTTCGTTGTGGCTTCTGAAGGCATCGGCCAAGGCATCTCTCTTGGCGTTACCACTGGCGATCTTTTGCTTGACAAGGTTACCCAAGTTTGAGATTTCTCTTAATGCAACATTGAAGAGGTCAACGTAAAAGTTACAGTCCGAAATAAGCTGTTGAACCACTTGGCCGATCAAGTTCGATTCGTCCAATGCTTGGAACAAAGAAGTCAAGTTAATAAGACCAGACTTTAACACAGCAACAATGGTGTTGATAACAATTGGCTGGAAAGTAGTTTCGCTGGCCAATGCCGACAAAATCTTTGGTGCCAAGTTGGTTTGGTTGATAGCAGCCAAAATATCAGTGACAATCTTGTATTCTCTCTTGGAAAGCTCGTGTTCTGGAATGTCGATGTCTCCGATTTCTCTCTTCTTGGCGAGAGTATCTAATTCGGCAAAGATTTCACGCAACTCTTGAGGAATCTCTCTGGTTTCCAATGAGTTTTCGGATACAGATGGAGCATTAGCGGTGACAGCAGTGGAGCAGGCCAAGATGGCGATGGCAGTGGTGTGGGTTAACTTCATAGTGGCTTGAAAACGATGGAAAAGGGTTGGTAAAACCTAAAAATGCTTCTGCTTTTTTTTCTGAAGATGTGATGTCTATGCCCAAAGCCCCCTCTATATATAATGTTTCCGAAGTAAGTGTTTGTTTGAACTATTTTGGTATTTCGAGTTTTGAAAGCCTCACTAAATTTTGCATTCTATGGTGACGGCCCCAGAAATTACCCAATGCGGAAATTTTTGCGACCTAAATAGTTGCCTTTTTGGGAAATGGCCCTTGAGCTTTTCATAATAATTTCCCAATACGGACGTAATGATCTCTTGTTCATCTCGAGACTTCCGTACGGATATACATATTATAGTCGAGACAAAGCTTTTATTTTTTCTTGGGACCTGCTTTTGGATATTTCGTCTTCCATTGAGGAATGTTGAAAGCTGGCTGGAGATTGTCTATTGGT
The DNA here is from genome assembly GCA_030568675.1 of Suhomyces xylopsoci. Taxonomy (NCBI): domain Eukaryota; kingdom Fungi; phylum Ascomycota; class Pichiomycetes; order Serinales; family Debaryomycetaceae; genus Suhomyces; species Suhomyces xylopsoci. The sequence continues at coordinate 153,399 of JAJMGM010000009.1, forward strand.
TGCTTCGATGATGGCCCATCACTTCCACAAGCCACGATTAATATGAGTTCCCACTCAAGAGCGTAGGATGTTGTACGTTGATACCACTACTTCATCGTTGTTAAAACACCTGGCATATCGTTAAAAGCTTATACACCTCGTCTAGCGCGCATGGCGGGGAGTACAAGTAACGCACCGAAAACTGGCTGCGACTTTCCTACACAAGTTACTACTTCTGGAATAACGTGCTGCACTTGTAGCTTGGCATTTATTCCCCATACTTATAGAAGTTACTAACCGTTTTATGTCCTATGTAACATGGACTACTGTATTGCCTGATTTGACACCGTTTACTTTGCAGAAAAGAAATTCATGAGCGAACTCTGCTTCTTCTTTCCATCTGACTTGTTGGTAGTAGGTGCCTTGACCTTTGGCTTTGTAGCAGGCCGTGCGGGCCTTGATTCCGTTTTTTGCGCTGTATTAGGCTTGGATTTCCGGTAACTGATCACAAATCCATCTTCGTCTACTGTGTCTGCTTTAGTTTCCACGTCCTCAGATGTGGCTCTCTTATTGGTCTGCTGCTCGCTGTCTTGCATCTCTTCGTCCTCATCCTCTGGTACAAACATCGGGGTAGATTCTTTCGGAGTAGATTCTTGCGGTTCCTCATTCGTAGACTTGACTTCCTCTATAACTTCTTTTTCTTTCTGGCTCCCCGCAATATTATCTTCTGTATCTTCGTCTCCGAAATCACTAAAATCACCCATATCGTCGAACATTTGCTGGAGTTTCTCAGGGTCGCTAGCTTTTTTGGGCACTTCTACAGGCTCATCATTATCTTCGTCCACGTTATTCGATACCACCACCCGTTCTTTGGGCTGGGCCTTTTCGAGCTTACGCAGCTTATATTGGTAGCCTGAGGGTTCCTGTATGGTACGCTTTACAGGTTCGGTTTTTGATGCGAAATTGCTAATAGGTGTGGTGGACTTTGCTGGTTGCTTCTTTCTAGATACATACGAAGACGAAATCCCAGCCAGTCTCATTACTTTGGGTTTGCTGCTATTGGCTGGGGTGGGGGTGACAGAAGCACGAGGACTGGCTTTCACCTCAACGGGTGGTTTCGGTACATTGACCGCTTCCTTTACATCTGCGCCTCGTATCATTCCATTCTTGTAATACGCTTGGGCATTTTCAAATTTCAGCGGATGCTGCAATTCTTCGAACGCTATTTCTTGGGTGGTGAATTGACTGGATTGTAACTTCAAAAGGTAGACATGGATAGTGTTGATTGAGTCAAATGCTTTCACGTCTTCTTCTAGTTTAGTCTCGTCTTTAGATACCTTGATGAGAACTCCTTTTTTTGTTCTTCCTGTAATGACAAACGACGCAGTTACTCTGTCTTTGTTCTTGCTGTAGAACTCCTGAAGTAGAGTCTTGGCATGATTGGTGTGTATGCCCAAACTTCGCGATAGCGTATGGTACGTGACGACCTTTTCGTTTTTGAATAGCTCAGTAGAAATCTGTTCTATCTGTGCTTGTCTTGCATCCATCGTGCCTACTGTTCTCAATCTCCTTGATGAATCTTCATATCTATTCGCGTCGCGTCCCAGTCACGTGAAGATGTATCTATTAAGCTGATGCACACTTGGATCTGGAAGTGACCTTCGTCTACTATTGTCACCTGTCATTTGATCGGACATAACAGCAGGACTTATTGTGTTTTTCGATCAATTCTACAAAATGCAATATGTTCTGTTTCTATTCTTTTCTTTAAGTTCACTTGACGTTTTTTGCTATTTTGGCATATTTTTCAGTAAAATACTTCGAAGGTGATTTTTAATGGGATGCGCACTATCAAGGAAAAGTTCAATCCTCACCCACTTGCTTTGTGCGTCCTGCCATTTACTCAATGGGATTACGTCTTCATCTACAAAAGTGTTTTAAGGAGTGCAAAAATGTTTCAAGTATAGACTCGATATATAGAACTAAAAAAAAACCACACTTGGTGGAACTGAATCATGGAAATTTGGCCCAGCCATTGCAGCTGATCACAAATCGGATTTATGCAGCAGATCACGTGGTCGGTAGAATGGGTGCAAATTTACTCCCTTCTCTTAGCAAAGGTGTACATAGTATCCCAGACGACATCAACACGAGTACTGTCGTCCCAACCCATTTCCTGTTTGAGCTCTTCTACGAACTTTTCGGCAATATCGTACTTCGATCCATGGTCTTTCATCCAGCTATGATATGCGCTCCAGCTCTGGACATACTCCAAGAATTGGTTCAAGGTGATAGTTTTCTTGATCATCAATGGAGATTCTTTTTCGCCAATCGGATGTCCTTTGTTGTCTACGAGATATTCGTGTCTTTCAATATCGTAAAATAAGTCCGATGGTACCTCTATCTCCTTCATCAATGTACTCAAATAATTATGACCAGGTTGCTCATAATATGGACCCATCCATTTTTCGAACTCATCATTGGGATTGGCCTCAATTGACGAGTTCCAGCAATAGTTGCGATAGATCTCGTTGGCTTTCGGGTGTCCAATGAAAATAGGATCTTTATAGAACCAATATGCCAAAGTTCCGTGAGGTTTGAGGACTCTAGCTGACTCTTGGAAAAATTTGGGGTGGTCACACCAGTGGCAGCATTCGGCACCGGTGATCATGTCCACAGAACTATCAGCAAGGGGTAAGTTTTCTGCGAAAGCCTCAACAAATTTTATATTATCGGACTTGGCACGTGGATCGCCGTTACACTTTTGTATCATCGTAGAAGAGGGATCCGTTCCAATTACCAGCTTAAAATATTCAGTAAGTTTAAAAGCGACAAATCCTGAACCAGTCCCAAGATCAACTGCAACCTCCTTTTCACCTTCATGATAAGCAATTAACGCATCGTACAACGATTGGGGGTAAGTTGGTCTTGCGTTTTCATAGTGCGCAGCATTGAATGTTGAATCTGAATAGGTAGCCATGATCTTTGTTAATGAAGTGTGCTATGAAAGGGTATTAGAGTGGTATTTAAATACTTTGGCTTATCACTGTGTGGGGTGGAGAGTTTGTGTGGGGGATGCCGGTACAGGCCCGTTACCGGCAAGCCGTTTCTGATTACATAATCGCTCTCATTTACGAGGCCAAATGTCTGGTGCTAGAGATGAATCATTAGCACTGCAATGAGTCAACCCGAAAGGTCAAAAGATGACAAAAAAACAGATCAAACTTCGTTTGCCAGTATCCTAGCGGGGGTAAAGCGTATGCGAGAGCAATATGGGGCTGAAGAAGCTTCCAGCACAGGGCCCTCGCCCGCTGCCACCGCGCAACCCATCGCGAATCCAGCCGCGACAGAACCCCCAAATAGACCAGCTGATTTAAGTATACGAGAAGGTAGCAGCAATTTGAGTAATGTAAATTCACAGTCTAGAGATGTCACTGTGGATGGAATAAAAAGAACAAGGACAATGCTCCTTTCGTCCACAGGAATGCCCAAACCGCGTAACTCAACCTCACCATCCCCAGGTCCAACCAACGTCAGGCCAAATACAGGGCGAAATACAGGCCCATCGGAGATCCTAGTCAACAAATCCCAAACAGGTAACCCGCTATTAAAAGAATCAATGATGAAAACGACCCCGTGGAGGTTTGACACCACCATTCTATCGGATTACTATATCAACCCCAATCTTCAGATATTATTCTTATCATTGAAATATCACAAGTTGAGGCCTGAATACATATGGCAGAGACTAAAGAAGATCAATAAGGGCTCGTCGATAACTGAAACCCGTAATGACAATAACTTGCGTATTCTTTTGACAGTAGTCGATATTGACTCTCACCAGGATGTGTTGCGATCGCTACTGGATTTCTGCATAAAACATGACTTGACTTTGGTGTTGTCTTGGTCTTTTGAGGAAGCTGGCAACTACGTGGTATTTGCCAAGCAACAAGACAATCTACCAGTGCTCAAAGCAACTGAAAGCATTCGAGGTATCAAAGCAAGCGACTATAATTCAAATGTAGTCGAAGCCTTCACCAGTATACGACTGGTAAACAAAACAGATGTTTCGAATTTGTTGGCCAATTGCAAGTCGGTCAAGAATGTAGTGTTGAAGAGTGTTCGGGGAGACGAAGACGGGTTGGGCAGTATAGGCGGTCTCGGGGCCACCAAGCTCCGCAATATGAAGCAGGTATTCCTGGAGCCGTTCATTTTCAACAAGCAGTATGAGGATATATAAAAAGTTTAAAAAAATTGGGGGGAAATCATGGGAAAAGAATTCGCTGGAGTTAGTATGGGGAAAGTAATGGTACTTCATGGTTCTTTCGACTATTCAAAAGGTTGATAATAAAGCACAGTTTTTTGCCTACTGCTGATCTACAAACCACCTGGTCATGGTAAATTTGGTTTCATTTATGTATTGTATGTATTATTATTATAGTCTATAACGCTTCTTGGCCCTGTTGCTTTTCGTACTCCATCATCTTTTCTCGCAACACCAAGTTGACCTTGTTCAACTGATCGTTCTTGTTCACCAAGATGTCCTTCAACTTCTGGCCATCTTCAACCAACTTATTGATTTTGGTCTCGTACACCGCCTTTGCATCTTGAGCATTCTTCTCTACAAAGTATCCAGTACCGATATCGACCAAATATTCATCTTTCTTAACAATTTTACCTGGCAAGTACAACGAGCTCGTCAAGGGTACCAATATTTCCCCGTTTTGTTTGTCTTCTTGTACCTTTTCCAAGTTGTCTATGCTGCCAATACAGTCCTTGAGCTTGGCCTGGGCTGTCTGTAACGCTTGGAGCGATTGTGTAAAATGCTGCACTTCTTGGTCCAACTGTCTACGGACCTCCACTAGCTGCTGCGGCTGGAGCTTTTGCAAGTCGATTCCTTGTGGTTGTGACATGGTTGTGTAGTTCAAGTACGGTGAAAAGTCTGTGATATCAAAAGTGCCCATGAATTTCCAGTGCGGCACGCGAATTCTCCGGCCTGGATCATTTAGTGGGGACTGTGAGATATACTAGGAAATAATGGGTAATGACGGAGGCACTATAGCCAAAAGGAAGGATGTACTATCTTTGTATGAAAGTGACAAACAGGCTGCAGTCAAAGGAGACGATCTGGATCGGGCCTTGCTAGTGACCTGTGCCATCTCATCGCTTCCTCTCTGCACCAAAGACAAGAAGGCTGCCCCGGTGGTAGGCGACTACAAAGGCAATTTGTACCTCAAAGAGAAGCTTCTTGAGTACCTTATACAGAGAAAGATGTCTAGTCAGCCTGAAGAAAAATCCGCTCGCTGGAATCATATTAAAAGCACCAAAGACTTGGTCGACGTCAATATCGCCTGGCGCACTGATACCGATGGCGGTGCAACAATAAAATGTCCTGTCACAGAAGAGACCCAGCTTCACAGCTATGCGTATCTTCGTCCGTGTGGATGTCTAATGTCATATAAAGTGCTACAAGAAATGGGACGAGACCTCAAAGCTTCGAACCAAAAGCCAGTGAAGAGTAATTGTCCCAATTGCAATACTGAGTTCCATTACAATTACGACATAGTGATACTAAACCCACTGAACTCAGAAGCCACCGCCAAGTTTAACCTTGATAACTACAAGCATGTAGAGAGCTTGGGCCTCACCCATTCTAAAAAGCGAAGAAAGAGTCTGGACAAAAAGAGTCTGGACAAAAAGAGCCAGGACAAAAAGAGCCAGGATAAGTCTAATAGTCTTGAAAAACCTGCTAAAAAGCAAAAACTTAAATAGACCGATATGAAGAATAAATGGTTTCGTATCTTTAGATATTCATGTTTCAGCGTGAAATAATTACTTTTAACCTTTTGTATGTACGGTGTACTGTCTGGTTTGGGATGTGTTCAGGATGTCTTTGATGTTCATTCTCAAGATCACTGAAACCTCACATCCTTGAAACATTACTTATGCCGCGGCATATACTATTAACCGATCAGTCTCCTATTCTATGCACTTCCTCTATATTTCAGCTCTAACTTTCACTACACTCACTCATCTCTTGGTTAAGCTTGTATTAGACTATATACATATGAGCATCCACTATTTGATTTATTGCTTAGCTGCTCATTCATTTTTCTCTTCGTTCTTCGCGTTAGGATGTTTAGTTATTTTCTTCCTTTCTACGTGACTCTTCGTACTGTTCCTTCTGGAAAGTCAACTTGTCCTTGTTCATATTGGCATAGTCGGAGTTGGCCCAAACGTTGAAGGAAATGGATCCAATACCAACCACACAGATTCCAACCAATCCAAGTACGGTAAAACGGTGCACCACGTCGGTTGCACGAACACTAAATGGGAGTCTTTCAGCCATGTTGTCTTAATTTCTCTTCAAGTAGAGAGTGCTTCAAATCGCATGTTCTGAAAAAGATGTGATCGAGAAGGTCACGTGGGTGACTGGTTCGCAGGTTCTAATTTTTATTGATACAGTAAAATACATAGCTAGATAAGGTACTTGAGCCACTTGCTATTGAACAACCCCTCTTCCAATAACGACGGGTTGGCGTAGATGGTTTCAGGGAGCCAGTGGCTATTGTAGAGACGGAATATGTTTTGCTCGTCCGAGTTTTCGTTGGGCTCAAGCACTTCCGTCACAATATAATCAAGCAATTCGTGTGCCGTAAGATTCAAAGGACTAACGTATTCCAGGTCTTTGGATATGGTCGAAGAAAGTATGGAGTCGGTCAAGCTGCCAAGTGCATGGTCGAATTTTTCTGGCTCAATGTGACCAATTGGAAGCTTGTAGTTTTCGCTTGGGTTGATTGAACTGACGGGAATTGGTTTGAGGGCCTCGTAGTTTCCCACGTCAATATTGACGGCAAACTGACGCGGCTGTATTCCCTTTATGATAAACTTTTTCTTGGGTGGGTCGTTCCCTACCGGCTCAAGATTCACCACCATGGCTTCAGAGTTGGGGAATGCATGCGATACATTTTTGATAAAATCGACGGCTGGCAAGAGTGATTTATATTCTGGGTGCAGTTTTCCTTCAGAAGAGTCCCAGATTTCTTGGAATTGCTTTTCGTACGCTTTCCAAAGCGAAATTTGGGTCACTTCCCCTGGAATCACGTCTGCTGATTCCGGGTTGCTGGCCACTTGGTGGGTGTATGGTTCGTAGCAGCATCTTAACCAGGTGGTTGCTCTCAAAGGTTCAGGGAACCTGACAATCAAACTGTACAAATCTTCAGGCAAAGTAGGTAACGCCGATGGAACACCGGAAAAGTGTGATCTTTTGGTCAAGCTCAACTGGAAAGTTGGGCGGAAATTGGCGGCGTCGTTCAATGGCAAGTTAGTCACAACAATAAGCGGGAGCTGTTTTACCAAGGTATTGAAGTTGGATTTGGAGTTTTTGAGCTGTAACAAGTATTGTAATCTGTAGTGCTGGGAGCTTTTGACGGAGCTGGAATGGTCGGGATGCAAAGCTTCCGAGTACAAATACAGTTTGAGGAACTCCAAAACCGTATATGTCAATTCGTTATCATTTATGAGAAGCAAGTCAATGTACGTTTCAAGGTGAGTGTCTTTTATGGCATCAATACAGTTGTTGTGCACTCTTTCCATTTCCATATCGACTTCGTCCTGTTGGTCCTGCGAATCCGCAATGCTTTCTTTAAAGTTTTTATCACGTATGATCAACAAATGTGACAAGCATTTCAAAGTGCTGATAATAATTGTCTTGTCCTTAGACACCACCGAAGCATTCAACAACGTATTGAACAAAGGATCGTTCTTCGAGTTGTCGATGTAGTAACACGTCAAAGGCTCTAATAAATCAAGCAAGTAGGACAAGGCCTCTCTGAACTGGTTTTCGAACTCTTTGAGTTTATAAGTCTGGAAGTTTTCTTTGTAGAACCAATTGAACAAAAATTTCAAAGCCTCCACCAAATGTTTCTTCAATGGTTTCACTTGTGAGAGCCACTGTTGGTTGGTGAGGTCCTGTGCTAAGTTACGAAGCGTAAGCAAAGCATCCAAGCTAAAAGCAAATGAAGTTTGGCTCAACTTTGGAGACGATGGGTCCAAAAGCGTATGATATGGACGGATAAAGTACTTGATCAACTCGTGCCCTACAAAGGGCAAGTCTTCCAAAACTATTGATGAATGGACAGATACACGAGTCAAAGTGCTCAAGCACCATCTGACATCCGATTCTATCCCGCATCTCAAAGACATCAAGATCCGGTCGATATCCTCCACGCCTCTATGGTTAGACCCAATAGGATTGAACCCGTAGGTGCCACCGAACCCAGTAGTGTTGTATCCATTGGAATCCCCTCCTAAGTGAGTGATACTACGAGAAGACACACTTATAGGAACGATACCGTTGCTCATGCTAAGGTTACTCATTATTGTGTAGGATGCTCACTTGTTTTGACAATTTGAATTTGAGTTGATATTTTGAGAAAAATTCGCGCGAACGAAATGCGAGAGTACGGTGAGGAGATGTGAGGAGAGGGATTGATTGAAGAGATATACATACTGTATTATGTCGCTGTTGGCGAAGTAGCGTGGTGAATATCACCCTACACTACTGGCGAAACCAAATGCCTTCTGAGTCTCGTAATTCTTGTTTTCTACCAATGCTAATCAATCTGTATGTAACATCAGCAATGGAATTAATTTATGTTTTTGCTAAGTATCAACTTTTGTTGATGTTGTATAGTTTTATTATCAAGACGAACCAGTAGGAATCACGAAGTGCGAGTCGTTGATGCGTATAACATGCGATAAGCTAAAAATTATGTTGCAAAAAATTGTGTTTCGCGGTATCCACGAACATGAAAGACATTACAGACAGCGACCTACAGCTTACACTAGATACATAGGGCACTTCAATAAGTCACATTAATTGAGGTTTAGGTTGTTAGTCTATAGGCTACATCTAAACCTTTTCGTTTTCACTATCTAGGTTAGCGTCGATTCTCAGCACTCCGTCGATCAGCTCAGCATCAATCTCCACCGTCTTACATGGTCCGTGGTATACTTTGTGAGCATAGGCATAGTAGTATATCAACGAGAGGATCCACACACTAGGTGTGATCACACAGGTATAGTTCATACTATTTTTATCAGGGTACCTTGCGGCAGGGAACATCACCATGAAAAATGTGTAGATGATGAAAATGGTCGATGTCCACCCCACCACAGGACTCCAGAACTTACCCAAGTAGAAGCTTCCAGGTCTGAACTTGTCTCTGCCGCACGTCAATCTTAAGAAAGTAGGAGTGCCCCAGGCCACGTAGTTACCTGCAATATACAAGGTGAACAACGCATTCGCAGCCACAGTACCAATAAGTACAAGCAACCCAATGAGAATGGCAGCAATGCCACCAAACCACACGGCATTGAGAGGCACAGAGAGCTTTTTGTTAACAATCTTGACCCACTTTGAGAAAGGCAATCCATTATCACGAGCGAATGCCCAGATTTGACGAGAAATAGCGGTCAATGTAGATGCACCCATCAAAAATTGAGCAAACGCCATAAGGCTCATAAACACAATGGTCCAGTTCTTGCCAAGGCAATCGTAGATTATCTGGGCCATAGGGAACCCAAATTTGGATTCGAGGTAGCGGGTCTGGAAATCGTTGGTTTGCATGCAAAACATGGTCATAATTAATATGACCGTACCAAGTCCCCAGCATACCCCGATAGACCCCAAAATTCCAAATGGAATGGTATCTTCTGCCGACTTGACCTCTTCACTCACATGAATAACAGAGTCAAACGCTCCTATAGTCCAGATCGCAGGAAGCCATCCCGCACTTACCTGGGTCCAACCAATTGGCCATTGCGAATCGTTGGAAAATTGCTGGAATACAAAGTGGGCCGAGCGAAAGTTCCCACTGGCACCGATGGGCAATGCGATGAGGAACAAAGCGATAAGCGCGAGGTTCACGTATATAGACAACGACTGCAAATATGCACAGTTACGGGACGAGAGACATGTGATAATGATGTGGAGCAACACGCACCCGACGAATATACCGTATGTCTTTGCTGCGGTGATGTTGAAATCACCATCTTTGGAAACCACCACGATCGATAATACTTCCTGAGCAAATCCGTAGTCGATGGAACAAAGCGCGCCAATGAGCGCAATTGAGTTTGTGTTTCCGATAAGAAACGAAAGCACCGTCTTTAATTTGGGCGGTGCGTAGTAGTTGGTCCAGTAGTAAAGCCCACCCGAGGTTGGTTGCGAGGACCCATTTTCTGCCATGGAAATACCAATACAAAAGATAAAGAAACTACTGATAACCCATCCCCACAACATTCCCGCGGGACCTGCAATTATACCTTGCGAGAACACCGAAGCTATACTGGGAAGCAATCCCATGATTGAGAAAGCAACTCCAAACGCCTGGATCTTGGAGAACCTTCTCTTCAATTCGGGCTTATAACCGATCTGAGCCAAAAGCTCCTCGTCATTTTGGGTCAAGAGAGCGTTGATCTGAGGCTGTTCCACATTGTGTGCATTGTTGTAGAACAGCTTATGTGAGTGTATCTGCTCAAGTATCTGTTCCTGCGAAAGAACGGGGCTTAAAGGCGAAGGCATTGACTTTGGTTTGATCTGTTCAAGTAAGTCTAACCCAAGTATGCCCTTTCCTTATATATATATAGATCTAATTAATTATTTAGAAACGACATATTATCAGCAATAATGTCACCTAATCTATTGGGGGTGGGGTTCTTCCTTCCTATTTTGACTGGCCGATAAGCCCAATAATGCTTATCGAACAATTTCATGCAGGTCCATATCGCCGAAGAAAGGGTCTGGCGGCATCATGAGGGCTCGACCCCTACAAATGAGGTGATCACGTGAGAAATGCCACATCTTATGTCAAGGCCGGGTAAGCTGATGAAAAAAAAACATCGTCTACCCTATGCACTATGTGCACTCCCCATCGAGAAAATTTTACGCACTGGCATTTCGGTGCGAATATAAAGACAGGTGAAAAGTCTGACAATCTGAATTTAGTTCGACATCTAACAAAATGGCTACGTATGTAATGCCTTGATACCATCATGGACTCAACACAATAAGTACTACATAGTAGGACTAGTATTGGATTGTCTCTAGTGATGATGATTGTGAATATAACCTGTCTTCATGACAGTAGTGGACACCGTGAATAACTTTCATGGAGCCAAAAATGCCGTGGGAAAGCCAGATTGTCTTGCAGCTGAATTTCAATATTCATCTATCTTCGTTATTAGCCAATGCCTGATACATCTGTTTTCCTCTGAGTATTATATTAGAAGTGTATTCTAGTGGGGAATGGAATGAACTTGGCTGTTCAGTTCCATGTCCGTTTGCAGGACCTTTCCGGACCGCATACCACTTGGATCTTTCTGTTTTATATATATCAAGAGGGATGCATATTGTGTTGCTAGACTTGATTCAGTTAAGCTAGTGGCGTATACTAACAGTTCTAGTACTTTAAAACCAGAATCCTTGATCAAGAAGGAAAAGGCTCAACAGAAGGTCGCTGAAGAACGTGCCGCTGCCAAGAAGGTTCGTCAAGCCGTATGTATACATTACTACTAAGGAGACTTTAATTTTTGAAGATGCAAAACAACCACCAGTATATGACTAGTCCTCGGACGATGTTGTCTATCAATTAACCATCTTTCGGGACTGAGAAAATTGATCTCCTTCAAAGATTCAAACTTGAAATACTAACTATTTACAGGCCAACAAGGAAAAGAGACAAGTCATTCACGACAGAGCTGCTGCTTACCAAAAGGAGTACACTGACGCTGAACGTTCTGTCATCGAAGCCAAGAGAACCGCCAAGGCCGAAGGTTCTTACTATGTTGATGCCCAACCAAAGTTGGTTTTCATCATCAGAATCAAGGGTATCATGAAGATCCCACCTAAGCCAAGAAAGGTTTTGCAATTGTTGAGATTGACCCAAATCAACGCCGGTGTTTTCGTCAGATTGACCAAGGCTACCTCTGAATTGATCAAGTTGGCTGAACCATACATTGCCTACGGTTACCCATCTTTGTCTACCATCAGAAAGTTGATCTACAAGAGAGGTTACGGTAAGGTCAACAAGCAAAGAATTGCTTTGTCTGACAACTCCATCATTGAAGCTAACTTGAAGGCTTACAACATCTTGTCTATTGAAGATTTGATCCACGAAATCTACACTGTTGGTCCAAACTTCAAGCAAGCCAACAACTTCTTGTGGCCATTCAAGTTGTCTAACCCTAACGGTGGTTTCAGAACTAGAAAGTTCCAACACTTTATCCAAGGTGGTGACACCGGTAACAGAGAAGAATTCATCAACGCTTTAGTCAAGCAAATGAACTAAATTCTTTAGTTATGGGTTTCGTTGGGTTTTTTTGTTGGTTTAATCCTTTATTTCTTTTCCTCTGAAGGGTTATATAAAAAACTTCTGTATATTTAATATAATCTTTCAATTTACTATTATTCTTGTTCGCAAGATGTACCAATACATATCGTAACACTAAATCTAAAGTAGAAAAAAAATGTTTTCATCGCGAAATAAATACAGAGTTTGCAACCAAATAAAATGACTGAGTTATATTGCAAAGAAGTCGCCGTTGTTAGGTTTTAAATAAGAATTGAACTAGTACTTGGGCAAAAGAATCAGAATAAGAAAAGAGTCTTGCCGCGATATCAAGACTATGTTTCGTAAACTCGATTTTTGTTCCTACCTTGCTTTATCTCACACCAATTTGAGTCGCGAAAATGGACGCAAATATTAGTATTAATTCTATTTTGTAGTGCGAACAGAAACTAAGTTTAACCCTATACCACTTATAAGCGATTGCTGGTAAATTTGTATAGACGTGTTTATCAGCTTCCCTGAAACCATTCTTCTATACTATACACCCAATACTCTAGCCACTCGATCTCTTTCCACCACTCAAACGTATTACGGACGCCAAACCAGCTGGTTCCGTAATCGTCATACACATATATATTTGCCTTGGACAATCCAAATACTCCCCACACCGCATATAGAATTGCCTGCAAAACGTTGACCACAATTACGGCTGTGAGAATGAGAACCACCACATTCAAAAACACCATTCCTGCATTCTTGGTCTCTTCCTTGTAGTTGTAATATGCATAATACTGTTTCAAAAAGGGCAAGTTGACAAGAAACTGTTTTAACTTGTCGTTTTTGGATCCCTGCACAGTGAACTTTCGCTGCAAGCTCTCGTTCATATCGAGCTTTTTTCTGAGCTCGCTTATTAACTGGTCTTGAAGCTGTATATCATTAATCATCTCATTCAATTGGTTTCGCTTTTGCTCGTCCCGGCTTCTGGACTGGGCCAAATCTCTCTGGTAGTCTCGACATAACTTGTCCAAGTTCTTTATTACCCTTTCTCTTTCAAGCAGCCTCTTTGCAGACTTGTCGGGTTTTTGCGAGAGTTGAAGCTCGAGACTGCTGATGTAGTTCTTGAGACTGGCTATTTCATCTCTTAATTCGTGGACACTTTCGTGCTGTAGATTGTTGTATTTCGAGTTTAGATTGCTTTTTATGGGTGGAGAATAAGGCGGTGACGGAGGTGGAACGCTCTGAAACAGGGTTGGGGCAGGAATATACGAGCTGGTGAGTTTGTCTGAATTTCTCAACTTGATTCTCAAATCCGACGGTGAAATAGCAAATCGTTCTCGTAGAAATACCTCGAAGTTGGGGAAGTGCACGAGCCGGACCAAAAACTCCTTGATTTCTCTCTTGTATACTTTCATCCTCGGCGTGCTCTGTATCAACAGCTCCAACAACTTGAGCTCAGCTGGAACAAAGAGCGATGGGATTTGCAACGTCGATTCGATTTCCAGTATTAGCCTCAACACTTGTGTTACGTATATGTTGTCGGCATCGCTCCCACTCGCCACTTTGCTCCAACATCTATCTAGTAACTCATCTACTGTGCTGTCCATCATCGACCCGTCGAGAAAAGATTCGAAGATCGACCGCGTCTGAAAAATGTCTCGAATATCGCGATTTTCCCCAACTAAAACGGGGGACAGAAATAAGGTATTTAGAGAAGACCTGCGTGGTTCTTCAGATATTAAACTTCGGGGTTATGTGTACAGCAATATGGACTAACAAAAATGTGATTCTTCCTATGTAGCAGTAATTGCGTAGGGGTACAACTATGGGCATTTGTGGGTTACGAGTGGCTAATCACTACAATAATGTACTTGTGTAATTGTCTATTTAGGTTCTACTGTATTTTGGTGGGTTTAGGTTCCTGAACAGGGTCGCTTCTTCCGTTAGCTTGTCCGTTGACTATTGTTTCAGTACTGGGTGTTGCTTTTGGCACACTAGTCGCTCCTGTCTTTAACTCTTTATTATCAGCTTCGGTAATCGGTATTGAGCTTTCGGTGGTCTTTATAGATCCATTGAGACCCAATATGTCATTGGAGACGGGCTCACTGGAAACTTCAGGAAGTATCTTCAAAGTTTCATTAACTGGTTTATCTGTAACTTTGTTGGTTTCTTTTCTCACCAATTCATCAATCGTAGGCTTGGAAACGTTAGTAATATGATCGGTACTTTCCAAAGTATTCTTTGAGTTATCAGTAACATCATTTGAAGGTACATTGGATACTTCATGAAAAAGGTTGTTGGATTCAAGACCAAAGGCTGCCGCTTCCAAAGCAAATATAGCTTCAGGTGCCAATTCAACAATAGGACCCTCCTCTGCTGTCGCCTCGGGTGCTACTTCAGCAATAGGAAGTTGCTCTCTCGATTTAAGTGAGTCCGTTCCAATATGAACGAGCTTCTGTGGAAGTTCAGCCTCGATTGACTGGCCAACAGGACCTGGGGCAGCATTAACCGGTTCTACAGTCAAAGGTACTTCCGAAGCAGTTTCGGGTTTTATTTCGGGAACTGGGTCTGGTTGTATAGGCTTCGGAAGCTTTGCTTCTTCTTCTCGCAAAGTCTTTACCAACACATCCAACAAATCAGTCATGACAATTCCACTTCCATAGACTTTTCTTAAGTAAAACCGGTATTTATCTACTTTATACTCAACCAGGTGGCTACTGTTCCTCAAGGTACTAATATCTCGTTCAATACTTTCGTGGTACTTATCAAGCTCTTTGCAGGTTTGTTCAAGTACACTTAGTTCGTTGGCACAATATACCTTGAGGTTTCTTCCATCCTCCAACATTCCATGAAGTCGTTCAAGGGTTATTTGCAGCTTGAGATAATCGTCTGCCATCTCACTTGAATCGAGCAATTTACAGACTGGGCATGTGTAGTTATCGTCTTCTCCTTGGTCTTCTTTCTCGTCGACACACACAATATGGTACCACTCATTGCATCTGTCACATTCTATCATGGTCCCAAACTCATATTCTCTACAGTTGCAGTAGAATTTGGGCGAGGCTTCTTCCTTGCCTTCTTCTTGTTCGGCAAACTTCAATAGGTAAGAAGATGAGATTTCGTACAAATCCTCACTGGAAAAGCTGAATTCCGCCTTTGAACCAAACATTATCAATTTTTCAATAAGCCTTGCGTTCAATGTTAGTTTGGGGTTCAAATCTTTTCGAGATATATCGTTAGTTATAGTCGTGGTTGGTTCCTTATCTCTAAACTCGTCCCAGCATCTGAAAGCCCATTCTTCAGCTTTGAAGAGATGGGCAACAAGCTCGCCAATGTTGGCTCTAAGTCCAGACTCATTGAGATTGACCTGAAGCTGTCTGATATCGGAATAGCTGAATTGCTGTTTATTATCTTGAGACTTGAGACCGCCCAAATACTCTTTTAAGTCCTTAATCAACTTGGAATTCAAGTGCACTCGAGAAAGCTCTTCGTAATTGGCACCACTCAAAAATAGCTTTCCAGCCAGAAATCGGTTCACATACCGAGTAAGTTCATCCATATCTATTTCATCGGCTGATTCATACTTCAAGAATTCACTGATCTCTTCGTTGAACACGTCACTTTGATTGAGGATATTTTCAATAGAATTGATCTTTTCGATATCGTTTTCCCCTAGAATTTGAAGACCCTGGTTGAAATAGTCTCGCAAGTTATCCAAGGTAAAAACCTCTTTTTTATCGCTGAACGGATCGTCTCCATTTACGATCAACTTGTACAACTCCAACCACTTGAGACGATCACGGACTCTGCTCAAAAACGTTAGCGAAGGAATTTCAATGCCGAAACTTTCTCCAAGATCTATCAAATCGTCTAGCTCCTTAATTGGTCTGGACTTCTTGCTGAGCAATACCCTGGTTGCTTTGTCAAAGTTCTCGATTTCCGCTTTGAACTCCAAGATCTGGTCAATCTCAGGACATGAGAAGTTGAGTGTAGGGATTCGATCCACGAGCCTGACTAGTTCCTTTATTCCCTGAGATTTCTGAGTGTCGTTACCTGAACGTATTCTTTGTTGGTGCTTGATGGCCAAGAGATTTTGACAATCTTCAATGAACTGGTTACAGTCACTGATGAAAAACCTTAGATTCTCGATGTAGCCTTTGAACTTATTGAGCTCGTTCATTTTCACCTTGCGATCTTCGTCTGTGGCAGAACTTCCGGTGCCTCCAAGCACAAAATTGGCAGATGATATTGCTGAAAAAATTCGCTCTCCCTCTACAAGCAAGCTCTTGTAGACCTTAAGGGTGATTTCCGCGTTGGATATCATCAACTCTTCGTACTTTTGGGTCCATTGCTTGTAGTCAATAGAGTAGGCAGCCAATATTTTGGAAAACGCCTTGAGCTTTTCGTCCGAAAACATCACTTGCAACTCCACCTTGTACTTTTCAAAGTCGAGTGCTTTCTTTTCGTAGTGATCCAAAAACGACTCCAACGACAAAATGAACGACTGGCTCGCCGCCTTATCTATCAAGACGATTTTGGAGGGGAACGTGTTGGCAAGCTCGTCGTCGGAAACAAAGTCCTCGTTGTTGAAATCACTCAGAACACCGTTGACTGCGCTTTCGATGGCTGTTTCCTTGGCCACACTCAAGCTTCGAACTTGGTCCCGCAACTGGATTTCTCGTTTATACATCTCGTCGTAGATCTCTCCCACTTTACGATGCACCAGAGAATTGAAGCCGATACTCTTTCCTGAGTCGTATAATTGGATCAAATTCACCAAGAGTTTGAAAGTCAGGAAATTGGGGAGAACGCTTTGCTTTGAAAGCCACTTTTCTCCTTGCAATGCGTACGGCAACCACACTTGCGAGGCAAAGTTGACTTCCTCACTAAAGTTGAGCCCAAACGACAAAGTCATGGAATATGTTTTGGGGGGTTTTATGATGAACTCGCCCGGTTTTTGTATGGTTGTGGTATACCTTATTCCTCTTTCTGTCAACATAGCAGGGGTTATCAAGAAGTCCTGATTGAATCTGATTTTCTTTTTTCTGATATCTATGAGCTTTTGAAAGCTTGGATTCAGATGGGCAAGACGCTGTTCCTGGAACGGGAGAATCATGTTTTCAAGTGAGTTGACTAGGGTATCGTACTCGAGGCCTCCTATTCCTGACAAAGTGCTTATAATCGCATCTTTGGTGCCTATTTCGCCTTCTGCAGTATCGGGATCATCGAATTCCATGAGCTTGATAAGCTCCTCTATATCCCAATTGTCATTATTGATACTCATTCTATCCTTGTTGGCCTCGTTGACTTCCAACATTAACAGCTCGAACTTTTCGAACTCCAGCTCGGGAATAAAGTACCACTTCTTGCATGCTCCAAAGAACTGGTAGTTGATCAATTGGGTGAAGTGGTCCTCGCATTTCCAGTTCTGAGTACTAAACGTCAGGCCAATATTGATTCTGGTATTGGTGAGATCCTGGTTACTGAGGTCTGTTTCTGACAAAGCACCAAAGAGAGAGTTGGGAAGCACAGGAAGGTTATGGAGGTTCCATGGGTTCATTGCTGACTGGAGAATATTGGATATGTAGTAGTCAGTATTGAACAGATCCACATCATTAGGTGGGTTAGGCGATATATTGTTGACAGCCGGTGGATCTTTTGCTGGAGGAGTTACCGTGTCTCCATTAGATGGTATTGCTGGTTCTGTCATGTTGAAGATTTTTGTGGGCGATGCACTGATGGTTAGATTGTTCAAGTTGTTCTTGTAGTTGGTGAGATCGTCGCCTATCCTAGCGAATCCCGAGCCATGAACTAGTCCTAGCAAGTTTTCACCGTGTTCCAACTCTAAACCACCACTAAGCAATGTGTGGGAGCTATCGTTAAAGACAAACTTCCAGTACAAGTCCTCGTATTTCTCGAACTTGATGAAATTCCGTTCGGGTATAGGCATGGTGGCTTCGTTAAAATGGAAAAAACTGGGGTAATTGGACGATACCTTGTTGAAAAACTGGGCGTTGTGCTGGATAATAAACTCTTGGAACTTAAGGTCTTTTTCCATGAATTGCCTCATGGTATATATAGAGGCTATTTTTGGTACCGACTTCAAGCCGTTATCGTCCTGGTACGAGTTGTGCAGCGATGGAGAGGTAAGCATGTACGACAAAGCGTGGTTGAGCTGGTTCTGGGGAAGAATGGGCGACTCGATGATTTCCGACGACTTCTTGACCTTTTTATTGGAGTCGTCGAGTCTGGCCGCAAATGATATAGGAGGCTTTATATCGATCAAATGTGGAGTATTGGCTAGTATACCTTTGGCTCCTTTGGCCTGTACCGATCTCAGAAAGTGGCTAGCTGATCCTATAATCAATGGACTGGAAGAATGCCGTTTCTTTGGACTTTCTTCAAAATCCAGTGGCCTCTTTTCTGAAATACCGTTTTCGGAATTTGGTTGGGCACCAAACATTTCCATGCTCTTTTGACTTAGCTCAAGTTCAAAAGGGTATAATATACGCTGGTACGACGATTTGAGAGAGCTGCTTAGGCTGGTCATGATCTTGCCCTTGTAGCCGAGCTCACGCCCGATTTGAGCCCAGAGCTTCTTATTGATTACCTCGACGAAACCTCCTCGTATCACCACTGCTCTAAAGAGCTTGTACAAGTCTATGGGTCTTTTATCAATCATCGGCAACTTGACAAGAAACGACGGTACTCTTTTCTCTTTGATTTCTGGATTCTCTCCTTTGACTTCACTTCTGAGATCCTGATCAGGTTCATTCTTGACTTCTGGAACCGTCTTAGTCAGTTCAGAGCGAGACTGGTCGTCCTGAGCAGGTGGTAAATCGATGGGTTCGCCATCAGCTGAAACTGAAGCACTAGTTGACTCCGGACTCAAAATTGCTGGAGAGTTCAAGATATTACTGATAGACGATAGAGGCTTCTCCTTTTCTGGATTTGCCTTTTCTATGCTTGCCCTTTCTGGATCTGTCTTTTCTGTGCTCTTGTCGTCTGTCTCTATATCATTTAGGTCGGTCAGATCTTGGTTCAAACTCTTTTCATGCTTTATATGAAACTTTATAAGCTCGGTATGAAACTTCAATCTATTTTTTATCTCGTCTCGTGGTGAGTTGTACAACAACTTGTTACTCTGAAACCAAAAAAGGTCCGAGTTGATCTGAAAATTCGACCTCAAAAGGTTATCCTGCACTACGGGAATCTTTACTTTTATGGCGCCAGCATGTTTGGCTTCTTCATGTACACTGTCTATGAATCTTATGGGATCTTTGGCCTGGTTGTCGTCCAACTTGTAACAAGGAATGGAGGTGGGCTCCTCGTTATCAGAGTTATTTGGCAAGTCAGTCAAGAAAATCTTGTTTGGTAGGTGAAAAAAGTCCAAGGGGAAGTTGGCCTTGGTCTTCAGTTGGGGAAAGTTGTAAGGATTATAGTTTATATTGGACTGTTGTCCATTGAATGCAACCTGGCGACCGTTCTTGACGAGCTGGAAGGTACGAAGATCGGGCAATGTGGTTTGGTTGAAGAACCGAGACGACTGCGGGAGCTTGTGGGACTCTAGCGCATCGGAAAAGGTCGACATTATGGTGTTTCTGACTACCTCTGGTGTGGCATGCCAATAATGCTAGTCTAGGTAGAAGAAAAATTGAATTCCATATTGGACTGCATAAAGGGGGACTGCGGGCATTTCGTCAAAAGATAAATGGTAAGAGTGTTGGGCCGGCACTAGTACCCAACCCAACAGTTCTAGTATAGGGAGCTATCTTGAGTGTTAGTAGTATTGCTTGTACTCAGCTTATACAGTTTATACGCTGCATTCTTATCCCTGACCATTTTTATTCCTGTGCATTTGTTTGTTCATAATAGTCTAATTTTTCAGAAGAGTTGCAAAAAAGTGGGAAATTGAAATGGTTCAAACGGGCTGAAAATGCGGTGAGATAATAAAGTACATGAAAGCTCTTCACATTTGTTCTACATGCAGCACTACAACTAGTTCATTTGTATATATGTCTTTACTAATAGTTTCGGTAATTTCTCGCAAGGAGTCGCATTTTCTCGGCGAAGGGTTTGCCAAGAGTCTTATTTACAGGAGTTAACCTACGTTGCTAACCTGTAGCATATTTAGTATTTTCTTCTACTTACAAGAAAATAGCAGCAACAGCAGCCAAGGCAACACCACCGGCGGCGTTCATGTTAGCAGCACCTTCAAAAGTGCTGACTGGAGCAACGGTAGCTGGGCCAGCCTTGGACTTGGAGTGGCAAGCCTCGTCATCACACGAAACAACGTCGGTCTTGGTGGAGTGTTCAGTTTTGGTGACTTCACTGTCGTCAGCCTCGGTCTTGGTAACGTGGTCATCGTTGTGAGCCTTGGTGTAGGTGGTTGGGACAACACACTCTTCGGTGATAGTGAGGGTGGTTGGTTCGGTGACAGTGACAGTGCTTGGGTGACAGACATCCTCAACACACTTGGTGATAGTCACAACTGTTGGTTCAGGACAGTAGGTGGTGTAGCCAGTGACAGTAACCTGGGTAGTTACCACTGTTTGGTTGGCAACAGCAGCCATGGCCATGGCCGAGAAAGCAACAGTAGAGAAAGCAGTAGAGTATTGCATAGCGAATGTAGTGGGTTGGATTGATTGGTAGAAGAGCAAAATATCTGGGCGGGCTACCTCGTCCTTATATACCTAATTCTTTGCAATACAGACTCTCTCGTACCTTCGTGCCTAGCTCGTGGAGTGACATTTTGCAACTATTATTTCCTTGGAATCTAGTTGCGGCAACGCAACTTCCCAAACGGGAAACCTTCGCTTCAAACCAGTTTTTTTTTTTTCTGGGGTAGTCTGGGTCTCGTAGGCGTTAGCGAACTCTAACAGCAACGGGCACCTAGAAAGTAGAGGTATGGCGGAGCCTCGACCCGCATAGACCGTCCCCCTGTTGCCAGCAAATACCACCAAATGCCGTACCAAGCGAACTGGCCAAGCCAATTTCAAGCTACAGTTGCTGTTTCTACAAGCCAAGTCTCTCGTATGCAATAACTACAAAACTCTGCGAAAATACTACATAACCTCTCGTACTAGCGCGACAAGACTCGCGACAAGACTTCGCGCCCAGAAATAGTTCCTCATCTACATCAAAACAGGTTGGGAGATGCGTTATTCCCCGCTAATGCAGGCGTGTTGAAAAGCAAACCATTACATTCTGGGCTCTACATCTTTCTCTACATCACAATAAGATTTGACAATTACGAATTGAGACCTAAACAGAACATAAATGGGGATTCGGGCTGCTTCGTAAATAAGATAGTGCTAGCCCAACTGTATCCAATTGATAGAAAATAGAGGAGATGCGGTACTAGACCGTCTCCTTCCCCGCTACCAGCCAATCCAGATCAACTGGTGGAAAAATAACTCAAAATATCAACACTGCCGCATCAAGCTTCTTCGGTGTATCCTTCCAAGTCAGTAAAGTCCAACTCGGAAAGATCGATCTGACCAAAGGTATTCTCGCCTGAATACAACACATACAAAAAGCCATCCTCATCTTTGTGTTCTTCATAAATGGTGCTGATCAAGGCAGCCGTAGGTGGCAAGATGTCATTGACAAAAATAAAAATAGCCTTTTCGCTTGGAAGCTTGATTCTCTTTCTGATTACATACACGAATTGGCCCACAGACAAATCTACTGGCACCAAGTATTTGCGCTTGTCGATCTCGGGTATATCCGAGTTCTCTACCTTTTCACATATAACAGGAACACGATCGCTGAATCTCTGGGAGATTCTGGAGGCTTCGGCCTGTCTCTTTTCTGCATATATTAGTAATGTTGTCTGGCGCCGTAACCCAAAAAAAAGTACATACCAAAAGAATGTTCGTCTTTAAATTGTGATCTCATATTTGAACTATACGTTAGTATTGATGTATAAAGTCAATTGGGTGTTTGTAGATGTTCCTTTCGCCACCAGGGGTATCCCTATTTGTGAGCGATCGTTCCGAGAGAATGGATCCAGCGCCAATTCACTCAGTAAGATCTGCACTCAACAGTCCTTTCTATGGATCTCCATCTCCCAATCCTCTTACTTACTATATATTCTGGGAATTGATTGTATCTCAAACCTAGTTCTCGCAGGGGTCACTTACAACTATTATCTTATCGCACCTCCCTGGAATTGTATGACAGGGGACGTGCACGCACCGTCACGTGGTGCTATCGGCGCGCCACCGCGTTAGGGGTCGTGCGCGACGCACACACAAGTCGCTTGCACTTTTTACCACACATCGCCACTAAAGGACTGAAACAGTACGCGTGTAGCACCACCCCAACACCAAACATGCTTAGATCAATTCGTAACTTTTCAAGCTCAATTGCCAGACCCTCGTTTGCCAGAGTGCAATTGCTCGGAACTGTGGGTAGTGTCAACTTCAGAGAAACCAAAGATGGCGTGAAGTTCATCAACTATTCTCTCGCTGTCAACAGATACGCTCCAAACGAAGAAGACAACAAGGCCACCGACTGGTTCAATGTTTCCGTTTTCAACGAGACACAGATCTCTGCTTTCGAAAAGTTCTTGAAACCAGGTGTTCAATTGTACGTCGAAGCTGACGCCAGACAACGTTTGGTTGAAAAAGACGCTGAAACCAGATACACTTTGACCAGCTTGAAGCAGAGAAGTTTCGATGTCGTCAGATACGCCAAGGCCACTGAGGAAGTCGAAGACCAAGAATAAACTGGGAACTAATTGTATATACAGTTTTAAATCGCTATCTTTCTGTTCTAACTATATTGTTTTATTAATATATCTATGCTATGACACTGTTACCAAGTTCATACAAGTAGCCCACGGCCAATTTCACGTGCTCTCTCAAGTGGACAAAATCAATGCGGTCCACCGTATCCAATTCTGTGTGGATCCAGCTTGAAGTTAGCTGGGCCTCACTTTCCGTGAGGAACGAAGAAGGGTATCCGTGTTCGAGAGCGGAAGCGTGGTCGGAACACGCGTAGCCGCACGAGGTCTCGTGATACGGAATGTTGTTGTAGGTATCGATGATCAACTTGATGAACTCATTCAAGTTCTCGCTCACAAAGTCTTTCATAAGACCAAAATGAGGCTCGATTCCATTGGCGATCGTTTTCTCGCTGGATCCCGTTTCGTCCAATTGCATCATACCAAGGACAACCTCGTTGGCAGCCGCATACTTGGAAAAAACGTCAATCGAGCCTAGTAAACCTCCTTCTTCTGCTGCGTAGAAGTGAAACTCCACCGTATTGTGGGGCTGGAAAGTGCGCTCTTTCACACCG
Organism: Suhomyces xylopsoci; assembly: GCA_030568675.1. Classification (NCBI taxonomy): domain Eukaryota; kingdom Fungi; phylum Ascomycota; class Pichiomycetes; order Serinales; family Debaryomycetaceae; genus Suhomyces; species Suhomyces xylopsoci. The sequence goes on from JAJMGM010000009.1 coordinate 177,032, forward strand.
CCAACAAGTACGCGGAGAGCTTCTAGAACGGTGATTGTACCCGAGCCATCGTCGTCTGCTCCTGGTGCAGGCGAGGTTTCTGGGTGTATCAAGTTGGTGGAGTCAATGTGCGAACCAACAATTACCTTGGAAGTGGTCTTTCCAATGATACGCACCACTATACTATACTGGTCAAACTCGTGGCGGAACTTCTCTACTTTGACGTATTTTTTTACCGGTGCGACTATCTCGGTAATTTGGTCGTGGAGCCAGTTGACACTAGTCAAGCCGTCGACCAGCTTGTAGTAACGGGTGTAGAACGAAGAAAACTTGGTAAGCTTCTCGACCAAGAAGCCGATACTGATTTTGTCGAATCTCTTGCGAACTTGCGGCTGGTAGTGTGCCTTCTTAGGGTACTTGTACACCGCCGGTTTAGGAGCTTTACTACCGATATCGCTAATGTCCCAGTGGACCTCTTGGTTCGCTTGGTGAGCAGCATAGTTGGAGTCCAGAGATTTGGACAAGGAATCGTGGCCTGTGATATCAATGAAATTGATATTGGCCCGCTTCAATTCCCATTTCTGGTCCTCGGTAACGGTTCTAAACTCATTGGGCCCGAGCTTGATTAGACGGAGCTCCTCTAACGGAAAACACACTGCAAGAGCAATGGAAAATACTATCGATAATTTCATGGTGAACTGATGCTTATCAAAGTTACAGCGAGAAGCCGTTGCATTAAATAGGCTATTCCATATCCTTATCGTCAATTTATCAAAGCCCCGTTGATCACGAGGTTACATTGAATACCTGGAACTTGAATTATTGCGAACTTTTTCGCAGCTATCGAGGTGCCATCAAATGCATAGCGTCAATTAATTACAATAACATTATAGATTGTTCAATCCTGATCATCGCCACGCACTACTCAGTCTTTACCTCTTCACCTTTATTGACTACCCACATATATATACTCTCTTTCTTTCTCTCTCTCCCTTCCTCTCCTGTAATATTTTTTCACTTCTGCGAGGTCCAATTGTAACAACTACTCACCACTACGTCCGCCTACCATACTCTTTTCACATATGATGTACACAGATTGTACTGACCACACCAATATTCTTTCTCTTCCTTGGTACTCACTTCACACACCCATCAACCCACTAACTTGAACCTCCCATTTTCGGTATACCCTGAAAGTCGTGTCTCGCCAAACTCTTCTTGAAACTTTTTCGTAAACAAAGTTTGGTGCTTCAACAGTTCTCTTCTTCAACCAGCATGACGGTTCCGTTATTCCAATCTAACTCGAACCATTCCACCAACAAAACAATGGATTCGAAATTCATAACGCCCACCGTGAATGTCAAGGAACCGATTGAATCCCTCCAATTCCACCAAACCTCGTCGGCGCCCGACAATTCATCCAGAGGTAATTTGTCCAAGAGGTTTTTGGATCCTTTGAATCTCGACAAGAACCATCAGGTCAGCTACAAAATAAATGTCCCTAACTTCTCCACATTATCACCATTAGAGCTTGGCTCCAAATTCATCACCGATTTGACCAAGATCGACTCCATGATTCCAAATGACTTATACCTTGGCGAAACCATTGACAAATCTACCACGGGGCTTGATAATTACTACTTTGATTACGAAAATGGGATGGGAGAATTTTCTTCTTTCGAAAGAGTAAATCAATTCAACTTGCCTGATAAGTTTTTCGACGAATATAACTCAACAGAATGTGCCACCAAATTGGGCTTATTTCACGAAATCGAAAGATGTTGGATAACTATTGACAAGAAGTTGATTCTTTGGAATTACAAGTTGCCGCAATCGTCATTCAACCACTCCAGCCAGTTTTTGACCATCGATCAGATCAAAAACACCATTCTCCAAGTGAAGATTGTCAAGCCAAAGCCAGGAATATTTGTTAAGGAAGTCAATTATCTTTTGCTTATTGCCACCACCATGAACATCCAGATCTTTATCATACAGTACGACGCTAACTTGAACAATCTTGAGGTATTCAATCCTGATCTCCAAGTATCTACCCAGGGCTTAATAGTAAATAACTTCATTGAAAACCCAAAAACAGGCGATATATACTTTACCGGTGAAGGTGACGGCATAAACATATGGAGACTTGACTATTCCAACAAGTCCTCTTTCATAAAGAACAGATGTGACAAAGTATGCTTGACCAAGAGTGGGTTGTCATCGGTGATTCCAAACAAATTGACCAATTTCGACTTGTTCAACTACTCAGACTCATCTGCTAATTCGAACAAGGGCCCTCAAATCCCAGAGACAATCACCCAGTTGGAAATCGACTCAGACAGAGACATCTTGTACACATTGTCCAACAAATCTAATATTAGAGTATACAAATTACCCAACACCACAGCTCCAGCCACCGGTATAGCCGCACAGACCCACTCTCACCAGCTCCAAGAATCAAGCAGATTGTTGCCCAGTCAGATCTATAAGTCAGCACACAGTTTGTTTGTGGACATCGCTAACTTGAAGTTGTTTGAAAAGTTCAAGATCATCCATATCGAGGCAATATCCAAAGCCGAATCCAACCTGGTTCAGTTGATAGCAATCACTTCAAATGGATGTAGAATTTTGTTGAAGTTGGGTGGCTCAACCAGTACGTTTGGGCTCTTCAATCCTATCAACTCCAGTTCTTCGCTTAGACTCAACTTGGTGACTATCAAGTTCCCTCCATCGCGAGAACTTCCTAAAGTCTCAGCAGAATTGGATGCATACACCACCAGCAAACAGCATTTATCACAGTTAATAGAAAACCAGCAAAGGTCGCAGTTGTTGAAGAATACCAAATTTGCCAAAATCATCAGTCCTGGCATCTTTTTGTGCGTCAAGAGAACGAAAAAGTCAGACAAACTCTTTATTTCGACGCCCAACTATGGATTCCTCAAGAAGAATAACAAATTGGTGGAAAATGCTGAGTTCATCAAGTACGGAAACTCTGACGATACGAGTGAAAACTTCACGTATATCCATGATATTGTGCAATTGACACCTTCGATGAACGCCACCAATTCTCCAAATGGATATGCAAATATCTTGGCTAGCCAGTACACCAAGAAACCGTTGAAGTTTGCCATTTTAACCAACTTCGGGATTGTCATTTACCAGTACAAAACCTCCGACCAAATTTTGAAGTCATTGAATGAGTACACACTCGAGAACTTCATTGAAGAGAACGGATTCGAGGAAACTTGCTCGGCATTGCTTTATTTGTCATGTTCGTATGGCCACTACTCGTCCAACGACTTGTTCAAAAGAAAGGCCCAGATCTTGTTTTCCACCTACGGAAATAATGCCAGGTTAAGCGAACAATCGGGTGGAAACTTTAGTCTGATCCACCATAGAATCCCCAGCCAAAACTCCAGTGAGGCTCATCCAACTGTAGATCAAGTTGTTCTTAGTGACAGATTCTACGGGACTAGTTTGTTGATTTCCAGATTATTCAGGGAATACTGGAACCTTCGGGTGTTTAAGCCATTGCCATATATCAAGATCCTCAACAATGGCCAGATAGATTCCAGCTCGATCAAAGACGACAATCTTTTAATCCAGGGCCTTAACATCGACAAAAACCAGGTAGAATTTTTCATTGGCTCAATCATCGTATTGGTGGACTTTTTGGTTGAAAATGGAAACCAAATACAGGGACTTAACGCACCCAACTACTCGTCTGATCCTAACCAGTTTGAAAATGAAGTATGCTTGAGGGCTGAACATATAGCGTTCACATCGATAATCAAGTCCCTAAACTCCATGAAAGAAGCGTTGTCGTTTCTTATGGTACTTATTGAAGAAAACCAGAGTAACTTCAACGAGATATTCAAGTTCTTGTCTTTGACCAACCAGCTGAACTTGTTGGTCTTGTCATTTAAGGATCTTTTATTGCCAACCAACGATATCAAGAACCTCATAAAGGACCTTTTGTCGTCAATCATCAACAAAAACATCCTCAAAGGTGGCTCCATCGACTTGATTGCTTCTTCTTTGCAGGGACGCTGTGGCTCTTTCTGTTCCACCGACGATGTATATATATTCAAGGCTATTGAGAACTTGACCAGAGCCAAGAGTATTGGGTCCAGAGATAACGAGTTGAAGGTGAAGTGGTTGAAGAACGCTGTGAAATTATTTGAAGAAGCTTCAGATTCATTGACCTTGGAAAACATCGAAAACTCAATCGATATCATGCTGGAGCTCAAGTTTTATAGCGGAGCCGTTGATTTGTTGTTGAAATTGGCTCTTAAAACCAACAACAACGCTGTGAATGGCACAAAGAGAAAGGTACAACTCTACCACTTGGTGTTCAAGATTTTGAGCAAGGTTGATTTCGAAGCTCTCAAAATCACCGAGACTTCAAACCAACTTGATATCAACGAATTCTTGGAAATCAGAGACTTGACTTACGAAACATGCTTCTCGTCTCAAGATAAAGCTTTCCACTACGAATTCTACCAGTGGTTTATAGATCAGGGTATTTCTGAGAGATTATTGGAGATCACCACTCCGTTTATCCTTCCATTCTTGCAGGAGAAATCACAGGGCAACTTGTCGTTGAGTGACTTGTTGTGGTTGTACCACGCCAAGCGTGATCATTACTACGAAGCGTCCAGTATTCTTTACTCTTTGGCCATTTCCGAGTTCCAATTGGATCTCACCAAGAGAATTGAGTACTTATCGAGAGCCAACGGATTTTGCAACTGTGTATGTCCTCCGAACTTGAGACAGAAAATGATCCAATTGTCGTCGGTGATTCAAGAATTGTTTGATGTGGCCAACTTACAGTGGGACATTTTGCTCACCATCAAGAACGATAATAGAATCAGCAGTGCCAACAAGGAAATCGCCGTAAACGCATTGAACTTTAAGGTTTTAAACATCTCGGATCTTTTCAACGACTACACAGATCAATTGGGCTACTACGATTTGTGTTTAGAAATCTTCAAGATCTCCGACTACAAGAACTCGGATGATATTTTGAAGAGATGGGAGCTTTTATTTGAGAAAATCTACTACGACTATTTGAGTGCCAATAACGACGAAGCATTCTACATCCAGCTCGCCAACCGGTTCATTGTGGTGGGCTCCAAGTTGTCGTCTAATGACTTGGTATTCCCAATAGACGAATTGATCAAGTTAATAGGAAAATACTTCAAGGAGTCGGGACAACAGAAATACCCCCAGGGTACAATCATCGATATGTTTATCAAGTGTGGTGTTGCATACGACAAGTTATACTATGTAATCAAATCGTTGATTGAGCATAACAACTTTGAAATCAACAAGGAGTTCTTCGATGACCTCAAGTCTAGTGAGATGGTTTACTTGATTAAGAACTGGTACGTGAGCGACAAGAAATTGAGAGAGTTTATCTCCAGTGACAAGATCGAGGGCCTCGACCAATACACCATAGAAAATGACCCCATCAATGAGTTTATAAAAAACGGGTAGATAAAAAGGATATATGTACAATACAAATAATTTTAGCATTTATAGTATTTGATAGAGAGTGTAGTAATTGAGAGCTGCTAATTCTTATAATTGTTCTTTAAATTTACTGTCTAGGGTAAAGATCCATGCTATTCATTGGAAGCGTATTGATCTTTGGTCTTTAATTGATATTGTAGTAATTGTTCTTTTGGGCATCGAACTTCTCGGTGTTGAGATTAGTAGGCCTGAGATGGCCGGTCTTGATCATTCTGTCTGGATGGATCAAGTGTTTGTCTTTCAAATGGGCCAATATACCATCGAATATCAACTTGACGGCATTGCATTCGGCACCACGAGGCATGATGACATCGGCAAATTCCTTGGTGGGAAATATAAAGTCGTTCATCTCAGTCCGTGCTCCATGCAAATAGGCATTCACTACCACGTCCAAGCCCACTGGGTTTGGGGAGTTGATGATATCTCTTCTGATCCAGCGAATGAGTCTTGTATCGGGATCGCTGTCAATAAAGACTTTAATTTGACTCATCTCCCTCAATTCTTTGTCATACAACCCATATAAGCCGTGAATAATAAAGATCTTCTGCTTCTTGTCCTCTGTAGGTTTCAGCTTTTCAGTAATGTCTGATTTGAGCTGGGCAAAGTTAAATCTGGAAGGTTTCAATGGCGCATAGACGTTTTTATTAACAGTAATGGCACTGGTTTGGGGATTGACTAGGTCGGGCTTGGCTATTGTGCTTTTGTCTTCGTATTTGGCAATATCAATTAGCTCCACCAATATGCCTTGTACTAGGGCCGATTCGATCTCTTGTTTCAACAAGTGAGCAGTAGTCTTTTTGCCTGCAGCATGTCCACCACCAATAAGAACAACAACAGAAGACATGGCACCAAACGAAAAGTCAATAAACCAAGGACTTTGCTCACGCAACTGATCTCCTTATCTGTCAGATGAGCCTGATTTTTCAGGCATCGAAAAATCGCATCGCGAAAAGATGAGAGAGCATTATAGAATAGACATAATCACTTTAAGACTTCTTTAAAATGGATGAGTTTGATAGAGAGCTCGATGATGAGTTGGAGTTTACCCAAACCTCTGACAAAGTAAAAGTCCATAGTACTTTTGAAAGCATGAACCTCAATCCTTTGCTACTCAAAGGAATCTACGAGTATGGGTTCGAGCAGCCATCGGCCATTCAATCAAGAGCCATCATGCAAATCATATCCGGCAAGGATACTATAGCACAGGCCCAGTCTGGAACAGGAAAAACAGCCACGTTTTCCATAGGAATGTTGGAGGTTTTGGATACAAAGGTCAAGGATTGCCAGGCCCTAATTCTTTCCCCCACGCGAGAATTGGCTCTCCAAATTCAAAAGGTCGTACAGCAGCTCGGTCAATTCATGAAAATACAAACGTATGGATGTATCGGAGGCAGTTCGCTTAACGAAGACCTCAAAAACCTCAAAAGTGCCAAGAAGCAAATCATCAGTGGGACTCCAGGGCGGATACTTGATCTTGTCAAGAGAAGAGCGCTCAACCTCAAGAACTTGAAGCTTTTGATTTTGGACGAGGCCGACGAACTATTGACCAACGGGTTCAAAGATGCCATCTTCGAAGTATTAAAGACTTTATATGCCGGTATTCAGATCGTAGTGGTGAGTGCCACGTTGACCAAAGAGGTGTTGGAGATGACCAACAAGTTCACCAATAACGCGGTGAAAATCTTGGTCAAAAGGGAGGACGTGACATTGGAAGGAATCAAGCAGTTTTATATCCAATGTGACAAAGAAGACTGGAAGTTCGATACGTTGTGTGACTTGTACGACTCGTTAACCATCACCCAAGCGGTGATCTTTTGCAACACCAAGGTCAAAGTTAACTGGTTGACAGATCAGATGAGAAAACAGAACTTCACTGTAGCATCCATGCATGGAGATATGAAGCAGGACGAAAGAGACGAGGTGATGAACGACTTCAGAATCGGAAGCTCGCGAGTGCTTATATCGACAGACGTCTGGGCGAGAGGAATTGATGTTCAGCAGGTGTCGTTGGTCATCAACTACGACTTGCCCTTGGACAAAGAAAACTACATACACAGAATAGGACGTTCGGGCCGGTTTGGAAGAAAGGGTGTGGCCATCAACTTGTTGACCAAGGAAGACAAAAAAGAGTTGCGGGTGCTTGAAAAATATTACTCTACCAAGATACGAGAGATGCCTTCCAATATAAACGAGTTGATGTAAATAAAACCAATGCCACACGATAATAATATACACAAAAGTATGTACCATAGTGAGTACCAGAAGATACAATTGTAGCTCCAATAGTCTGTCGTAGGTGCTACACTAATGGCTGCGAATTAGTTAGCGAGCTTAGCGAGCTCTGCGAATTGGGCTGCGAATCAGTAAAAGCTTTACGAATACAGCAGAGGTATATACAGGGGAGGTGGAAAGATTTGTACTTTAGCCAATAGTACCAGTCCTCCAAACCTCAGTTGTGTCACCATGTCCCTAGTACTTCCCAGGAAACTAGAAGCGTATCCCGTCTGTCTCATCGTCTGATACACGACCCACGTGACATCATCTCAAGCTTTTTTCAAATCATTTTGACGCCAATTTTTTTTTTATACTTACATCTTTACTGCCATCCAAAATGGATAACCAATATCTTTCTTCGTTGGAAGAAACTTTAAGAAAGACCTTAGTGCCTGACTCGTCAGTCATCAAACAGGCTGTCCAGTCTTTGACCAAGGATTTCTACTCCAACCCATTGGCATTGCCTGCCTTGTTTCAAATCTTGCAGGGCGCACAAGATGATGAGATGAAACAATTAGCTTCGGTTGAAGCCAGAAAGTTGGTTTTGACTAACTGGAACAACGTTGACGCCAGCCAGAAGCCTTCCATCAGAGAAAACTTGCTTTCCAACACTTTCCAACAACAGTCCAAACTCATCAGACACTCCTCTGCCAGAGTTGTCGCTGCCATTGGTGAAATCGATTTGGAAAACAACGAATGGCCAGATCTCTTACCTACCTTGGTCAACGGTGTCAACGATTCCAACCCACAAACAAAGGAAATGGCTGCATACACCTTATACACCTTACTTGAAACGCAGATCCCAGCCTTGGCTCCTCACATCAACGACTTCTTGACCTTGTTCTCCAACTTGTTGGTCGACAAGACTTTCAGAGACATCAGAGTCAATGCTGTATTGGCCCTTGACGTTATCTCTCAATTTATCGAAGAAGACAGCCAGATCAACCCACAATTGGCTTCTAAGTTTAGAGAGTCCATTCCTCACATGGTTGAAGTGTTGAAGGAAGTCATTTTTGCTGACGATTCTGAAAAGGCCAGAGACGTTTTCAATGTTTTCAACAGTTTGATCTTCTTGGACACCAAATTGGTTGGTGACTACTTGATCAACTTGATCCAGATCATTGCTGAAATTGCCTCCAACACTTCTTTGGATGAAGAATTCAGAATATTCGGTTTGCAATTCTTGATCTCTTGTGTTTCCTTAAGAAAGTCCAAGATCTCATCCAACAAATTGGGTCCTCAAATCACCCAAATTGCCATTCAAATCGCCTCTGAAGAGGTCGATGTTGAAGCCGAATTGGAAAACGACGACGAAGAAAACGAAAACGAAGAAAGCTCGCCTTCTGCCTTGGCCTTGAGGTTGGTCGCTATGTTGGCTGCCGAATTGCCTCCTTCTCAAGTTATCAACCCATTATTCGAATTGTTGCCTAAATTCTTGGGTAGCTCCAACCAATTCGAAAGAAGAGGTGGTTTGTTGAGTATCGGTGTTGCTTCTAGCGGTGCCCCAGACTACTTCTCTTCCAGAGTGGACCAGATCATTCCTGCTATTGTTGTTGGTTTGAAGGACTCCGAAATCATCGTTAGAGTCGCTGCTTTGAGAACCTTATCTCAATTGACCTCTGAATTACAAGACGCTGTGGCTATCCACCACCAAGAATTGTTGCCATTGATCATAGATATCATTGACTCTGCCACTTCCGTTGTTGTCTACAAATACGCTACCTACGCCTTGGACGGTTTGATTGAATTCATGAGCCACGAAGCTATGGGCACCTACATCGAGCCATTGATGAACAAATTATTCCACATGTTGCAACAAGCCAACACTTCTTCGCTCAGATCCGCCATTGTCTCCGCTATTGGCTCTACTGCTTTTGCTAGTGGTAAAGCATTCACCCCATACTTCAACAACTCTGTTCAATTCTTGGAACCGTTCATCACTATTGAAGAAAAGGCCGAAGGTTTGACTGAAGACGACATTGAATTGAGAGCCATGACTTTCGAAAACATTTCTACCATGGCCAGAGCCGTTGGTTCCGAATCCTTCTCGGTTTACGCCAAGCCTTTGGTTGAAGCTGCCTACACTTCCTTGAACTCTGAACACTCAAGAATTAGAGAATCTGGATTTGCTTTCATCTCCAACATGGCTAAGGTATACGGTAAAGAATTTGCTGGATTCTTGGACCAAATCGTGCCTCAAATCTTGAAATGTCTTGAACAAAACGAATACACCTTCAACGTCGAAGACTTCAACGAAGATGACGAAGACGAAGACTTGGGTAACGGCTTGAACGTCCACACCGGTATCACCATCGAAAAGGAAATCGCTGCTGTCGCCTTGGCTGAATTGGCTACCGGAACCGGTGCTGAATTCGCCAAGTATGTCGAGCCATCTGTCAAGTCTTTGAGCGACCAAATCGAAAACTCTTACGGTATGAGAGAATCTGCCATGAGCACTTTGTTCAAGATCACCAAGGCTATGTTCAAGGCCCAATACGGAGACGATTTCAAGGCTCCAAAGGGTGTTCCTCAACAACCTTACGTTGACGAATCGATTTTGCTGTTGGTTCAACAAGTCAGAAACATCGCTGTCAACTTGTTGGAAGAAGAATTCGAGTTATCAATGGTTGCTTGTATATTAGACTGTATCGCTGACAGTGTTTTCACCATTGGTTCCGTCGCATTGGTCGACTCTGCCAACGACACCACCACCTTGGAAAAGGTTTGTGTGCAATTGATGACCATCTTGAAGAAAGAACACCCATGTCAAGTCGAAGACGAAGAAGGTCCTGCTGACGAAGAACAAGACTCTTCCGAAACCGATGCTTTGTTGTACGAATCAGCTTTGGAAGTCTTGGTCAACCTCTCATTGGCCCTTGAAGGTGACTTTGCCAAGGTCTTTACTTCTTTCAAGGACATCATGTTGTCCAACCTTTCATCCAAGTCCAAGAGCATCAGAGTCAGCTCCACAGGTGCTTTAGCTGAAATTGTCGGTGGCCTTAAGTCTGCTAACCCATTCGGTGAAGAATTGTTACAAGTCTTTATTGAAAAGGCCTCTAACGACAAATCGTTGGAAGTTAAAGGTAACGCTGCCTACGGTATTGGTTTGATTGTCGAATACAGTGCTGTGGATCTTTCTTCTACTTACCCTACTATCTTGCAATTGTTATTCCAATTGTTGAACAAAGCCGACAGAAAAGCCAACTCCGACGACGCTGAAACCAAGGATGTTGTCAACAGATCATTCGCCAACGCTGCTGGTTGTGCCGCTAGATTGGCCTTGAAGCACCAACAAGCCGTTCCTTTGGAACACGTTCTTGAGCCATTGTTGAACCACTTGCCATTGGAAACCGGTTTCGAAGAAAACACCCCTATCTTCAAATTAATCATACAATTATACGAATCCCAGAACGAGGTCGTTATCTCTCAAACTCAAAAGATTGTCGAGATCTTCTCCAAGGTGTTTGTCTCTGAAGCTGAGAGAATCAAGTTGGTTAACGAATCTACTTTGGGTAGAGAAGAGAACATTGACAGTATGAAGCAATTTGCCAACGATGAGTTGAAGAATAAGGTTATCGAATTATTGAAGTACTTAGACGGCAAGTATTCTGGCGTGGTCAGTGCTGACCCTGTCTTAAAGAGTGTTATTGCTTAATAGCCTCTCACCTCACTTGTCATATTTTTTTTTCTTGTTCCAGATCATCCGGTCTATCTATTTTTTAATACGTTGATTTCTAGTCAATAAACTTGTATAGTATAAAGTGTAACTTCTTAGGCTCTGTAAAGAACCTAACTCATGTAAGCAGAAGTACAATGCATCAGTGCACTGGTCAACTAGTATCTAGTGGCATACAAATAACCCTTCCTTATCGAAAGTATCATGACCGCTTAGCTTGCACTTCGATCTTAATTTCATGCAAGTAATATGCTCGAACAAGAAATTTAAGTCAGGCAGCAAAATATTTTCGTGTGTATCAAGTCGTATTCTCACTCTAAGTGAAAATTTGTTAGCGGTACTGAGAATATTATAGCTCCACATGGGCACATCAAGTGGCTACCGATGGTACTGTGTGGCTATTATTTTTTCAGTGCGTTATGCAGTTAGTGTGTGCCACTCATTGGTTCGTATCTGACCCACAGTTAAAATTGTGCAGCCTTCAGTCGCATTGGTTCCTTTGCAATCCGCATTAGGAAACTTTCAGCCGATTTCCCAATGAGTGTGTCAAAGGGTCTGCTACACACATGAGAGTCAATCAATAAGTGAGTTAGTTTCTTACATTATATAAGAAGCCCCTTACATCTGTTGGAATGTTGGTTTTTGCATCTATTTTCAGGGCGCAAGTCAATTTTTCAATTTAAAGTTTTTTGCACCCAAAGTATTATGGAATCAGGAGCAGTAGCGGTGGCAGTATTTGCCTTTCTCGCAATAGTGTGCTTGGTACCCCCATTGATCTGGCACTGTCGGTGTAGAAATATACCTCCTATTTGTTTAATTATGTGGCTATTGTTAATGGACATCAAAACCTTTGTGAATGTCGTAATTTGGAATGGGGAAAACTTCTACCAAAAGTGGAACGGAGAAGGCTACTGTGATCTTATGGGAAAGCTCGAGGTGGGTGCATCTTCTGGAAAGGTCACTGCTATCGCAGCTTTAACCATTAACCTCTACATGGTGTTGTCCGCTAAAAATTCTACTTTCTTGCAATCTCATTCGCCCAAGAAAATAGCCATCGAATTAAGCATATGCTTGATCACGCCAATACTTACCATGGCATTCAACTACTTCATTCAAAGTTCCAGGTATGTGCTAGTTAGATACCAAGGATGCATTTTAACTTTCGACCAATCGCCCAAAGCCATACCTCTTCTTTACTTATGGCCACTTCTTTGGTCGATTGTGGCCTTGGTGTTTGCTTCCATGACAATCTTTTCGTACATTCAAAAGAGGAAGGACATTAAAGATCTTTTGAAATGCACAAATTCCAAACTTGATATCAAAAGATTTGCCCGGTTATTGATATTCTGTGTGTTGATTATCATGGCTCTTTTACCATTATCTATATACTTCTTCGTCTTCAATGTCATGCTCATTCAGAAGGCTAAAGGCTTGGACACAACCGGTGACAGAAGTCAGATCTACTACTACGATCTCGGAATGAAGCAACTATATGACAAATTTGTCAATATCGGTTTGTCGTTTATTACGTTTCTAATATTCGGCTTGGGGTCAGATGCCCTAAATATGTACAGAGGCTTTTTCGGACTTAGATCCAAAGACGACTCCAGCAGGTTCAACAACACGGCTGTCAAGGTACCTACCGATCAGTCAGGTACATCTCAAAGTACCCTGTTGTCTAAGTTTACTGATGCGTCGACCATGAGAGAGGTACACTATGAGTACGCCGACTTGATGTCCAGCAAGGAAGATTCACCTCTTTCGCTCAAAAAGTCAGTATTTCAAATTGCCGATACTTCTGGAAAGTCATGGAGTCCCAGCACGCTAGAAGACTTGGAGATGACAGTTGAAATAGACGAGTTGAACAGGAACGAAAGCTTGATGAGTTATCCTGACGAGGGTATTGAGTACAATTTTCAGGTTAGGCGCAACTAATTATAGGTTAAGTAATTTAGTAAATGTTTTAGAAAACTGGTCAGCTTTGACTTTACCCTGAGTTTCTCTCATACCGAGTCCCACCAAGTACTTGAGGGAGTTTTTCTGGCCGTTACGGATCTTGGCCACGACGTCAGCATTATTTTCAACGATCTCCTGGCATATTTCTTCCACAGCTTCATCCAATTCTGCCTGAGAGAGATCCTGGGGATTGGCAAGGTCGTAGTCCGAAATCAACTTTTCTATAGAGTTCGATGCCAATTCATGAGGATTTTGTATAATCTGAGAAAGCAAGATTCGAGCTGACGTTAACGACAACTCGTTGTTTTCAACTCGTATTATAAGCTCCCCAAGCTGGGCGGGCGATATTATGCTCAAGTCTAGACTCTTATCAAGCTTTGAGAACGAGCCTATGAACTCATGAAAGAGCCAGTTGTTCACTATTTTAACTGGCTTGCTATTCTTGCCCACTATCACGTCAAATAGCTCATTGTAGTACGCCAATATATCCTTGTTATCTACCAAAAATCTTGCGTATTTGAGCTCAAGCTTGTAAGTCGAGCCGACCAATCTCTGCAATATTTCCTGGGGCAATTCAGGTAAACGAGACCGGATCTGCTCGCCTATTCTGGGATCAAGGTTAATACTGGCCAACTCGGAATCGGGAAAATACCTGTAGTCTACCGAGTTTTCTTTGGCTCTGAGCGAAACGGTTTCTGTGCCGTTCCAGCCTCTTGTTTCTTGAACTATTTCTTCATCCTTAGCCAAAAGATTCTTTTGACGAGTATACTCATACTTGATAGCATCTTGGATTTCACCGTGGCTCCCCAAATTTTTGATTTCGACTCTGGGGTGATTATTCACACTGACATTTACGTCCACCCTAATGGCACCTGTCTCTAAATCACCCGAACAAATGTCCAAATGACGAACCAAAGATTGGTATTTCTTGACAAAAGCCCTTACCTGTCTAAGATCTTCGAAATCTGGTTTGGTGACCAATTCTATTAACGGGGTGTTGCTCCGGTTGAGATCGACCTTGACGGTGCTTCCAAAGTCATCGTACGTAGTCTTGCCTGTATCTTGTTCTATTTGTATCTGCTCAATATTAATGAGTTTAGAGTCCTCGGCTATATCATCAAAAGCGCCATTGAGCTCCAAATATCCTTCTTTGGCTATAGGATGATAATGCTGGGTGATCTGGTACCCTAACGGTTGGTCCGGGTAGAAGTAGTGTTTGCGGTCGAACGAAGACTTTGGCTGTATCTCACTATTCAATGCTACTGCTATCTTGAGCGCAAGGTACAATGCCTCAGGGTTAAGTTTGGGCTGTGTACCAGGCAATCCGCAATCAAAGTAACTGACCTTGGAGTTAGGTTCCAGATTGAAGCTGGTGGGCGATAACGAGAAGAGCTTGTGCTTTGTTTTGAGCTGCGTGTGTATTTCTAGTCCACATTTGAACTTATACAGCGGGTCTAGCTTGAATTTGGTACTGAGCCATCTCGTTCCTCGTACTACTTGGCTCTGCAAAACCATCTTGCTTTGACCTTCGAATCTTCGAATCTGAAAAATATGGAAACCATTTGAATAGTGGTTTTGGTTGTCTCCAATATCATTTCTCCGGATTCTAGACTTACAAGGAAACCGGCTGCGTGGCCAAGTTGGCTAAGGCGTAAGACTGTTAATCTTAAGATCGTGAGTTCGACCCTCACCGCGGTCGTCCTTTTTTTTCGCTTGCGAATCTATATATTAGAAGCCACTTACTAAGTGCTTACAAGTAATAAAAATCCACCCACGATGTGGTTGAATGGCAGTAGATCTTACAGGCGGATGCTATAATCTCTGTGTAAATTTCTTGTCTTTTTATATGATATACAATGTCAGGTATAAACTGTAGCTCTATGTATTGATTTGTAGTGTCTAATTGAACTTGAGGGCCATTTCAACGGCTGCAGCACCCCAGTCTTCACCGTGGTTGTGCATTTTGCCTTCGATTAAACCAGCTCTGGCTTCGGCCTGTTCGTCAGTCAAACAAGTCAACACTCCGAAAATCACAGGCAATCCCAATTCAAAGTTGGACTTCATGATCTGGTGAGTGACGGAGTCACAGATGTATTCAAAGTGCATGGTAGATCCTTTGATCAAAACACCGATTGGAATAACGGCATCCAATGGCTCGCCAATTCTCTTTTGCTTCTCAACAAACAATTTGGTACCGTAAGGCAACTCGAATGAACCAGGTACCGATTCTATCACGATATCTTGCACTCCCAATTCTTGCAACCTTTTGACGGCACCGTTGACCAAGGCATCAATAATTGTTTTATTCCATCTGGCGTGGAGAATTCCGACCCTCAATTTGGATCCATCGTATTGCTTATCTATTTGTCCTAATCCTTTAACAGCCATTTTGATTGTCTCGTATCTGCTAAGATAGACTTTACTGGCGAAATTTCAGACTTCGTCCTCAACCCTAAGCCTGCATACTAGTCTGGCGGTTACCCGGTCGCGTGGCGATCGACCCGGCTGAAACGGTGCGCCGACAACGAGCGAAAATAGCTTTATAAAAAGGTGACCCATTCCGCGTAAAGTGGTAGTGGAACGGTAAGTCGCCGAGAACTAATGCGTAAGTGACAACATGCCGATTCGTTGGCAACTAACTCTCGTACTGGTACCGGATAATTGACTTTGCTAGATGATGATACCAACTTATCATATATTACTAGTAAATGATGTTACTTATTATTTTGAAATTAGTCTTTCACCCCTATCTGATTTCCAGCAATGTCACATTATCCGAGAACGGAGCCCGAAAAAAATTTATGGTGGTATTTCTTAGTGAGGTCCGCCTGGGCTAGAGAGAACAATCGTTAGGAGGTATTCTGCCCCCTTCGTAACTATAAAATGGAATACTAACTAAAATAGAGACCTAATTATAGATGGATCGCGTTTGACACCAGTCACCTATCGAACACGCAACTGGATTTCTGTAGTAATTTGTAGTGCTAGCAACATAAATGGTGGGTCGCGCAAGTGGGGACGAGAGTCATCCAGCATATTTGTTGGGGCTTCGTTCGTGAAAGCCATCGATCGAAGGACTTGGTGGGCCCAAGCCCAGATTCACCTTTTGCCCCCAACTCTAATATTGCTCGCAATTCCATGCAGTTGCAGCTTGGAGCCGTTGCTAATCTGATCCAGCCTCTGCCGTGACTGCCGCCGCCTACGCCGGATCTCAGCCACCGTTTTTCTCCTTGTTTTGGCTCACGTGACCTTATCGGAGACGTTTCTTTTTCTCGATCGTACTAGCGTATATAATAATACCGATTTGCCAGCTTTACGATATTACGTGAGGATTAGCACCATGTCTACTATTCCAAACGTACAGTACACAACAGTTTCATATAAGGCGCCAGGCGCCCAGCAGGGCGGCGTCGCCAAACGCCAAAAGCTGGAAAACCACAACAGCAACAAATCCACCTACTTTAATAAACAAAACGGAGACAACTTTGACGCCACAAGCAGTATTCTCAGCGACTACGAGGATTTAGAGTTTGTGGAGGGCGAAGAAGATGACCAGTCGCTGTACGTGTTGTTTAATCCTGTGAAATTGCCCAGCAATAACGTGTCGGATATACTATCCCTTACAAACACCACGAATACGAATTTAGTAGAGGAGGATTATGAGGAGGATGACGAGGAAGAAGAAGAAGAGGAAGAAGAAGAAGAGGAAGAGGAAGAGGATGATGACGAGATCCAGCAACTAGAGGATATCGCCCCTTCAGTGCGTCAAGTGCCCGTAGGACGTTCCCACAGTGGAAGCAATCTCTCCAACAAGATCAACAGCTGGTACGATTCCAACTACGTGTCTTCGGAACACTTTTTGGATGACAACATCGCCAGTTGGAACCTAGACGAAAACTTGATGGAGAGCACCACCGACTCATCCACCAGCGAGGAATTATCGCGCAAAAACCACATGTTGTTGAAGCAGTTTTACGGTGACGAATTGTTTAACTACTTTGACCAAGACGATCTCGACAAGTTCCGCAAGTTCCACAGACTCATAGATATCAAAAACTATATACTCTCTAAAGATGAACCGGTTGTTTCCGGCGAGTCTGGTTCGGTGCTTCGCCAACTCTTACTCTCCAGACTCAAGCACCAAGTGCCGCCCCAATCGCCTATAGCTGAAATGAAGCGTCCTGAGTACTTGGTCGGTTTGGGGTGTCCTAAATTGGATACCTTTGTTGCACCAGGTTCTCTCTCAGACACTACCGGAGGGTCATCATTGGTGATGTGTGGAGGCGTTGGGTTTGGCGGAAGTTCATATCGGGATGACATTTAATGGGCAGGTATATAGGAAGGCAATAATTATAATTAATAGTAACCCGTAATCGTAGATGAATTCACACTCAAGCTACTTTCAGCGTTGGGTCGAAGTCGATACCACACAGAAATCTATACCTGTCAGTTGGCTAAATGCCGTAAGGCTATTTCGCAGCGACGAAAAAAACGTACTAAAGATCGATCTGTGAGAAGTTTCCTTGAGAGTGAAGGGCGAGTAGGAACGCCACCGACAGTGCATTGCCTATGAAACGAAGACAACGAGAACAGCACCAGTATGAACAGCATCAGCATTGATGACACTTTATTAGTATAGTGTTTTCATTGAGTTACTGAGGGAAGTAGAAATGGCTCTATTTTTTAGTGACGGCATTTACCACTATTTTCGCAGCCAGATTTTTGTCCCAATCGCCACAGTCTGTGCTCAAAATTAGTGTGGTGCGGAGAACGAAGGTGTGAGCACCGGCCTTTTTGAATGACCAGTTACTTCCTCCATTATACAACTACCTCCATATTTAGGTTACAAACAGAATTTTAGCTAGAGAAGGACAATATACGTATCTGGAGTGTATCGTGTTTATCTACTGATAAATAGTCTGACTTTTTAATTATCTCATGTGCTTCTCAGGGAACCTAGATTGAGTCATGCTTGAGAGATTCCTAATTACTCTGGCTGCTGGTATCTTATGAGCAGTATCCAGCTGTTGCGTCGGCGCTCGCCGCGCCTTCGCTGTATACTACTATACCGCCGCACAGTCGCTGGATATGGGTGCACCAGCTCTTATCGTTAAACGACGCCGCGCGAGAGATCCCCACGTGACCTGCGTCGACGATTTACGATGAAAAATTCAGGCGGCGACGGTTAAATTTTTCTACGTAGAGTGGTTAGTGATAGTACAGTCAAGATGAGTAGATGTATGTACAGCCTGATATTTGGAATATGTTTGTTACTAACTCCCAGTTCGCCTTCTTGATTTAATCAAATTTTTCTTGCCAATCTTACCCGAAGTTGAATTCCCCGATGAAAAAATCTCGTTTGATGAAAGAGTTATATTCACAGTCGGAAGTGGTATAATCTTTCTTTTCGGGCAAATTCCGCTTTACGGGCTTGTTTCCAATGCCGAATTCAAGATTGTCGACCCGCTCTTCAGTCTTAGATCCATATTTGCCATGGAAAAGTCCACCTTGCTCGAGTTGGGCTTGTTACCCATTATAACCTCGGGGTTCCTTTGGCAATTGGCCGCAGGCTTGAGATTGATCAACATCAACTTCAACCTTAGATCCGACCGTGAATTGTTCCAATCGGGCCAGAAATTGACCTCCATCTTCTTATCAATTGTATACTCTTTTGGTTTGATCGCTTCTGGTTACTACGACAATGTCATCCAGAAATTCGACCCACTTCACGACTCAAAACCATTTGGTTCCTATGCTTTGATTTTCCTCCAGATCAACATCTGGTCGTTCTTGTTGACTTTACTTATCGATGTTTTCGACAAGGGCTATGCCTTCGGTAGTGGTGTCTTGTGTTTCTTGACTTTGCAAATCGCTACCAATTTAGTCAGAGACTTGGTCGGCTTGGAAATGTTCCCATTGATCAACTCCAACAGAGTCGAAAGCTACGGTGCTTTGCTGAACTTCATCAGAAGCTTGTCCATTTTCGATTTCTCCAAGTTGAGCTCCAATATCATCAACACTTTCACCAGACTTCAGTTGCCAAACTTGTCTCAATTCTACATCTCGCTTTTGACCATCGTTGCTATCATTGGTTTACAAAACTTTAGAATCGAAATTCCTATCAGATCCACCAAAGTCAGAGGCATGAACAACGTCTACCCAATCAGATTGTTGTACACCGGTGCTTTGCCAATCTTGTTTGCCTACACCGTTATTGTCAACTTGCAATTGGTTGGTTACTTTGTAGTCAGTCTTATCCACAGAAACTTCATTGAATCTAGCTCTGCCTTGGCTGTGGTTAAATCATTGATTGGAAACTTCAACAACGACTTGGCCACCAGCAACTTGGTCTTGAAGTCCGGAGTTTTATACTACTTCACCAACTCCACCTCCTTCTGGGCTGCCTTACTTTCTCCTATCAAGTCTACCATTTACTCTTTACTGGTGGTCGGATTGAGTGTTTGGTTTGCCAACAAATGGAGCTACATTTCCGGAAGCTCTCCAAAAGACATTTCTAAACAGTTCAAAGAACAAGGTATTTCTATCACCGGTAAGAGAGATGTTTCCATCACCAAGGAATTGTCCAGAGTGATTCCTGTGGCTGCCGTTAGCGGAGCCTTCATTTTAGCCGTCATCGCCGTCGGTGGTGAATTGGCTGGTGGTTTGGGTAAGGGAATCGCCACCATTGTTGGTGTTTCTTCTGCCTTTGGTATCTTGGAAGACTTCATGCTTGAATACCAACAAGCTGGTGGTAACTCTCAATTCAGCCAAGCCTTTGGTCAATAGATTAGCTTAATAAAATAAAATAGCATTATAGTAAATCAAAATTATAGTAAACTAGTCGTATAATTAACTAATATAGTGATTAGAGTTTGTTCGCTAACGTAGAATCAAGTTGAATAAAAATATAGATTCACTGAGTAGTGAAAACAAAAATAATGACTCCGACGCGGTTCGAACGCGTGCATCTTTACGATAATAGAACTTGAGTCTATCGCCTTAACCACTCGGCCACAGAGCCACTTGATACAGCTTAGGCGAATTTCAAATGGTATGAAAATAATTTTGAAAATTTACTATTATCTACATTTTAGAGTTGTCTTATAATTTATTAAGAGACTACTTCGGAGTGAGACGCTTTAGCTTCATTCTAAACTCTCTTCAAATGTTGCCCTAATTAATTGATGTCGAAAAAGTTTTCAAATTTTTTTGAGAATTTTCTACAATATGTAAGTAATGTTGCAAATTAATTACAAGTACGGGCTTAATTATTCGAAAGAGTTTAAGTTCAAAACAGCACAGCATACCAAAAAGAAAAACAATGAAGGAGGGAACAAATTCACCAACCATAGGAAGACGATTTGTCAATCTCAAGATTGGACTATACTAAGATAAAAGAAACAAGAATGCTGGTTGTGACCCCGGTAACCCTGAAAAGATCGTTCGAAGAGGCCGCGGACCCAAGCAACGCCTTTTCTGCATCAGGTGCTAATGGATTAAATTCTTTTGGTCAAAATTCTAATTGGATTAAGGTAACTCAATTGCCTGTTATTCTTTCGTGCTCTTGTCTTCATGAGTGGGTACGCATCTATCAAGGTATCTACCTTTACCGGTCTTTTACCGGTACCTATTAACTAATAATTTTAAGTAAGAATTCGGAAGAAATCAGTCTAGTGTTATCCGTCTTGTCTAGCTTTGAAAGACAATGACTTTAGTTGGTGCCTGGATGCTGTTAACAAACGAGCCGATTGCAAAAGTTCCAAGTTTTTTTCGCAAATTAGCTCTGGAGTTTTGGTCGGCTCTGCTCTACAATTTCGGTTCAAGTGCTTACTTTTTGGAGGTTTATATATAGTTGTGGTGGAATTTGCAGCTATTCTATTTTATTTCATACGTCAAATTGTAGCTGAAGTCCAAGCTCATTTTTCAACAAATAATCCGAGATAGTTTAGTGGCTAGAATCCCCGCTTGTCGCGCGGGGGACCGGGGTTCAATTCCCCGTCTCGGAGCTTTCTTTTTGCATCTTTTTACCTAATGCCAGCTGTCTGACAATAAGCGACACATGCTCGTGTGACTATCGTCAGGTCAAGCTCGTTTTGAGATTTCTCATTTAATTCACCCCTGTATAAAGAGCCTATATACTCAGCCAAAAATGCGTTGCGCTCAAACTTTTTTCAAAGCCACTCTAATCTGATCTTGCATTTTACTGTGGTGTGGTGTCGGTCTACGTACTTCTTGTGTAGAGCAGTCTCCCTCCTGGGCTTGCAACGAAACAATGAACAACTCTTCCAATTGCAAAGCAATATGCACCTTCTGTTCTCCATTCACATTCTCCTGCTCCCGGTAATTCTTACTCTGTTTCCTGTTCTCTTTTCTGTCACTATCAACGCACTTTAATATTTTCTAGGAAATCGCGTTGGTGATCTCGAAAAATTAAGATCACTCTTGAGTGTAGTAGAGTAAACACCATCGATGATATGAAAGTGGATGAACTAAACTTGAGAAACCCCATTGGTATTGGATACTATGATCCATTCGACATCTATTCCTTGATTCAAAAGGATCTCGAGTCCAAGTTTCCCTTGACAAACCTCCACTGGAAATACCATGCCACCAAACCAGTCAAATCCATACCGTTATTGCCAGTCAAATTGGTAGAAGAGGTGCCCAAGAACCCCAATCGCTTGTCACAAGCCCATCCTACACCTGCTTCTGCAGCTGATGCTTCGTCACCTTCAAACTTTCCCGCTGCCTTGACAGCCTACAAAACTCCCAACATATACTCACGCTTGATGTTCGTCAAGTTTGAAACCATTGAGACGTATAGATCTCAAGTGAGACCGTTGATCAAAGAATGGCTCAAAAACTTGGTTCTTCCTTCCAACCTGGAGTGGATGATCATACTCTTTGTTCCTGCTACCAGCAAAGACAAGCAGTCGACCATCATCAAAACGTCTACATTCGACAAATTGAAGCATGATTTCGGGGTAGAGGGCAAAGAACTCAAGGCTTTGGGCTTGGACGGGTGGTGGATCAACGAATTCACAGATGTCGAGCGGTGTTTCAAACTCAAAGAGACCAAAGAGTCAAACCTCGATAGACTTGAGTCTTATAACGAGCTCATCAGCTTGATCAAATCCTTGCTACTCACAACGTTCGACAACAAGTACCAGGAGTTCAGTGACCAATTGTTGGCTTCTTCTCCTAAAAACTTGGATACATTTATTATGAAGTTACGCTACGCTGATTTGCTCAATGATATGAGAATACTACAGGATTCTTTGAATGTCTACAACGAATTATACAAGGACCTCGACCGTCTTTGGCTGGCCCAGAAAGAAAACTTTTCAATGGCCCTTCCTAACGATATCATCCACTATTCCCAGCATTACGACGCATCCACGTATGGGCCCAGCTTCGAGTCTCCAGCTCTTATAAACCATATCAAATCCGTATTACTATCGGAAAAGACCATCAATCTCTTTGGAATGAAGTGTCTCATCTTCATCAACCAATCCATATTGCTTCAATTTTTGGCCAACTTCGCCAACACCATCTCCATCTCGGCCATCTACATCTCCAACTTGTACCAAAAGCTCATATACTTCCTAAACGACTTGTCCAACACTTTTGTGGAGTCGGAGCTTGGAGAGTTCATTTTCTCGCTCATCGATACCTACCTTGATTTGCCCATATGCCATAGACTCATTGAGATCAACAACATGAACAACGAGAAAAGCGATACTCCCTACCAGTTAAACGAGATATTGGAGTTTCAGGGTGAGCTAAAGTTGTTCAAGCGGTCTAAACTCATGAAGATCGCCAGGAGTTGCGGGTACACTCTTAGCGGATTCAACTGCATTCTAGACGAGGTACTGTTGAATGAGAATGAAAATGGTACTTCAAAACCCACCATAAAATATGCTCCGCTCATGGAGTCGCTTAAGTCAGAAGAGGCGTACTTTTCTACTTTTGAGAAGCTTACTGAGGACATCATCCAGCAATTTGTTTCGTGCAACAGATCCAAAACCATTGATATTTTAAGCATCGACCTTGCCCTTCTCAGTTATCAAAAAGGGAAATTGCAGGAGTCGTTAAACATTTTACAGGATTCGTATGATTTTTTTATTTTGAATGGTTGGAATTTTATGGGAGGGGTCTTGCTTGAGATATACTTGGATTGTATCGAAAAGCTCAAGTCTGACGATCACAAGTTGATCTTAACCACATGTCTCAAACTCTTCTCAAGCTTGATCAATAATAAAAAGAGCCAAGTAGGTATCGATATCAACAATTATAAACTGATCAAGAAAAAGGAGCAGGTGCTCGAACTATACTCGAAAATCCAGAAACATTCACTGCATTTGTCTGAAAAATTGGAGTTTCCTATAAACGAAGTATTCAGCTATGCTATATCGCCGTTTATCAAAAACGATGAAAATGACAAGTCCGACCATTACGACATTGAAATAGAACTCAAAAACCTATTTGGGATTGAGTTTGAGTTTGAGAGAATTGAGTTGGACTTGGCAGAAGTGAAGGCCAATGATTCACAATCTCACAATATTCTCTACATTCCTCATAGCGAAGTCAAGTTTTCCAAGTCAAATGTCAAAATCGACGCAAGCAAGACTCACAAGATCAGATTGAAGTCGAGTAAATTTGTCTTGGGAAATTTCGTGCCCATAAAAATATCCATACACCTCAATAGCATTGTCACATTTTCTCAGTCCTTTGATAGATTCAACGGAGACTGGGGAGTACAAGATGGTGGTGACGTTACGGTTATCCAATACGAAAATGGCCATGCCCACAACGAAGTCGATACCAGTGACTTGATGGTACCATATTACCCACCTGATCCCAGTAGACCAACCAGTGGATCGGTTATTCCTTTCTACCCCGATCTTTCTAATTTCCACATCAAAGTCGAGCCGGCTTTGTCACTAAAGCTTGGAACCACCGACTTGGTTTTGACCATATATAACGGCCAACAAGATATCAAGAACGTCGTCATCGAACAAACTTCCAGTAACAAAGGTTTGAAGATAAAGAACGAGAAGGTGACGATAGACAGTATCAAATCCTTGGCCTCTCACGAGATATTGGTTCCTTATACTTATTTAAGCGAGAACAAGCTCGTTAACATTCGAACCAAAATCGACTACTCCTACGAAAATGGCCAGACGTTTACTCATATTGTCAATGGAGAGGTCGATACCACTCTCCGCATTTCAGTATCAGTACAGGATATATTCAAAACCAACTATATATACTCCAAGTTTCAGATCGGCACTTCGAGTCCCAAATCACCCATTCGTTTGCTATCTAACGAATTGACCACTTCTAATACCAATTATGAGATTATCCAGCCGAGATTGCCGTTGAAATCTGGATTGGTTGCGTTTGGCGAACAGCCGGCTTCGATCTTTTACAAAATAGTCCCTAAAAGTGGATATCGTATTGGTCCCAATGATAATTTAGACCTCAAGATAGAGTATTCCAATCTCAAATGCGAGTGCTATAGCCACTACGAGAAGTTAGTCAAGCTGCGTTTAAAAGACCACTCGCTCTTGAACTATTGGTTCCTTTTAGACTCCACAGTAATGCAATTGCTCGAGTTTGACTTGAACAACTATGCTATCAACCTGTTCATCAGAGTTGTCAATGCAGTGGAAATCAAGGCGGTGTGTGAAAAAGAAGTAAGAAACTACGTGGAATTACGTAAAGACCAGATCACATTGATGGGGATCTTTACAGAAATGCTCCAAGACCAAAAGATAGAACCCAATGCAGCCGTCGAAAAGACCTCCAACCAATTGTTCATCACCGTACCTATTTCAAGTTTAAAGTACTTGCAAGTGGTGCGGTTTGACTATGAGAAGAAGGTAAAGTATTTGGTGGGAGAACCAATAGAATTTAAGCTCAATATTGAAACCATCACCAAGTGGTTTATCGAAGAAACTGAAGAAGAAAGTAAAGAAGAAAAGAAGGAAGAAAGCAAAGAGGCGAGTGAGGGTGGATTGGTTCATTTTCAACTCACGCTTCACAGCGATGACAACTGGCTCATATCCGGGTTCAAGAAGCATACATTTTCGGTCGACGAGCACCAAAAGACTTCGGAGTTGAACCTCATACTTATCCCATTAAATGTAGGCAAGTTGTTACTTCCTAAGGTATTGGTAAAGTGTTTGGCATCAGACACTGGAAAGAACTTTTTCATGGACACAGACGTGGTCAATGGGTTGGAAACTGTCCTTGTTGTTCCTGACTTGGAAAGTATTGCATTCTCTTTCTAGTTGCAGCCAAAGCAACAGCCTAGCATACTGAGCAAGACAAAATCAGTTAAAAAAGAATGATGTACCTTCGTGCATTAGTATCTACAGATAGAATTAATAGACGATAAAAGTATCAGAACTAAGAAGTAAAGTACCAGACCAACGTGTAGCATCACCAGTTGTCTAATGGTGTTGTATTATTGGCCCGCGCACGACCCTCTACATCACTATTTTTAGGCGTGATAAGAAGACATCATTAGAACAACAGCAAAATGGTCAAAGACACAACATATTATGACATTTTAGGAGTGCAGCCGACAGCCAACGAGACGGAGTTGAAGAAGGCGTACCGTAAACAAGCCATCAAGCTCCATCCCGACAAGAATGGCAATGATCCCAAGGCAGCAGAGAAGTTCCAAGAGCTAGGCGAAGCATACGGAATACTCCAGAACAAAGATACCAGAGCATTGTACGATGAGTTGGGAGTTGAGGGAATGAAGAACGACCGTACTGCTGCTGAAGCTGCAGCCGATATCGATCCCTCTGAGTTTTTCAGCCAGATCTTCGGAGGAGCTGCCTTCAAGGACTGGATTGGAGAGCTTTCCATGCTCAAAGAAGTATCGCAAACTGCAGAGGTGTTAGGAGACGACGATGAAGAAAACGTAGCGGAAAAACCAGAATCCGCGGCTGCCGAAACCACCTCCCAGCAAGTTGCAACCAACGACCCCAATACTTCCAACCAAGCCACCAAACCCGCTGAATTAACCAGTGAGCAGATCCAAAAGAAAAAGAAGCAAAAGATGACTCGAGAGCAGCGTGAGGAAATACTTCGTTTGCATGAAGAAGCCAAGCAAGCCAAGCAAGAACGTGTAGACGAGTTGAGTAAGAACCTTATTGGTAAAATCGAAAGTTTCCGTGCTGCTGCGGGCAACGCTTCAGCAATTGAGCTGTTCACGAAGAAGTTGCAAGTGGAATTTGAAGACTTGAAGATTGAGAGTTTTGGTATTCAATTGTTGCACTTAATCGGTAAGATCTATACCAGCCAAGCACATGCTACCATCAACTCATCCAAGACATTTGGAGTTTCTAAGATCTTCAGCAGTGTCAAGACCAAGAGTGGGACGGTGAAGAACGGATTTTCTATCATCAAAACCGCTTTGGATGCCCAGACCTCCGTGGAGGAAATGGTCAGAGAACAAGAGGCATTGAAACAGGCCATGGAAGCAGGTGTAGAGATTCCAGAGGCAGAGAGATATAGACAGGCAGAAATGGAAAGATTGGTGACAGGAAAGTTTTTGGCCACGGCGTGGGCTTCGACCAAGTTCGAAGTTACAGGTGTATTGAACAAAGTATGCGACAAGGTATTAAATGACAAGTCGTTGGGCAAAAAAGACCGTTTGGCGCGTGCAGAGGCCGTGTTATATATCGGTAAGCAGATGCTTTTGGTCCAGAGAACGCCTGAAGAGGAAGAAGAGGCCCGGGTGTTTGAAGAGATGATGGCCGATGCCACGGCGAAAAAGTCCAAGAAAAAGTCCAAGGTCAGAGACGCCGACATCGAGGCCTTTGTGAACAAGGTGGCCGAAGAAGAACCTGAAAAATAGACTCAGACAGTGTTTTAGTTCCCTTCCTATATAGACCTGTGTAGTGAAAAATAATTACGTAAGCGAGACTTTGATATCAAAGCGAGGTGGCGAGCAGTAGAAGCAAGAAGAGACAACTATCATGGCTACACAGAAAGAGGTATTAAGTTTGTACAAGCAGCTTCTCAGCAAGGCATACAAGTTCGACAACTACAACTTCAGAGAGTTTGCCAAAAGAAAAGTCATACATGGGTTCAGAGCAAACCGGGACTTGAAGGATCAGGAGAAAATCACCCAATTATACGAACAGGGGATTTTAGACTTGGCACAATTGCATAGACAGACCACTGTGTCTCAGATGTTTACTTTTGACAAATTGGTGGTCGAACCATTAAAGAAAATGAAGAGAGCCTAACTTTACTCCAGTATATGTCAGGCTACGGTATCATGTATATAAGTGTAATATGAATACTACATAAGTAACGATCCTACAGTAAGAAAAGACAACCTTCAGCGCTTTTCTCTTGTAGAGCAAGCAATGCTTAGCGAAGTAGCTTCGTAGTGCAGTTGGGAGCAACTAGAGCATCTTTACCGCATCTAGATGTTACTCATCATCGTAGTATTGAGAGAATGCGCACCAGTACGAAAATGAGCAGTGCCTATTAATAAGCTTCATGTGGGTGTTTAGGAAAGTACAGAAAATACAGTACACTTTAAATATGGCTTATAAATACATTCGGGTTACTGTAGCATTGACGTTAATCGAGGTGAGCCAAACTTTTAGTATCAGTTAAAGAGTGCCAAAAAGAGAGGATGAAAATATTTCGAAAAAAAATTAAGCGACCGCGGTGAGGGTCGAACTCACGATCTTAAGATTAACAGTCTTACGCCTTAGCCAACTTGGCCACGCAGCCCACTTTATAAAACTTTTAAACTAGAAATTTGTCATTATCGGTCACCTGACATGTTTCCAGTCGAGTGCGGAGACGCAATGACTTCGACGTATCCTAATCTCTTCTTAGACACCTCTATTGGCATTCAGCGTATGAAAAGCCGATCATCAAGAGTCTTTTAAATTTCATTAAAGCAGCCAGGCTGACCGGGATCTGTCGAGCCAGCAAATTGTAAACTATATAGTGACTACTTTTCGGCCCACTCCCTGATCTCAATTTCGGCTGCAAAAAACTCATCTTAACCCCAAGGAGCGTTTGAGTGCGTAGGTCTGATAGATATTTTATAGTAGTTCAAAGCCTTCCACTCTCAATAAAATCGTATACAATCGCGATCAATCCATATACAACAATTTTGCGTGCTTGGGCGCGCTACGAATATTTTCCATAAAAGCTGCAAAACTTAAAACGTAATATATATTTTTGTATAAATATGTGCTGGCTAAAACGAGGGATAAGTGAACATAATTGGGCACCACTGTAACTATGTTTTCTTCCTCTACATCAGCTATAACAGAAATCAAGACCAAAAAAAATAATTCAAAAAGAAAGCCCGACGCGGGAGTCGAACCCGCAACCTTGTGATACCTTCAAACCAAATGATTTAAAAGTCACACGCTCTAGCCATTGAGCTAGCCAGGCTCTTTCTTGTGATACTTTTAATTACGAAATACTTGAGGGGAGAACCACCAGTTAAAGTAACATAAACATGGACATTTCTGGTTTGTCAAATTCCCATCAGCCCACTTCAGGTGTATATTGGTGGTCGCAATACTTAGGGCCTCAAATAAAATGACCCTTTCATATGAGCACTTGAAACTTTTAGGAAATCCTTTCTCAAAACACGACTTAGACATCTTTTTCTGGAAAATGGTCTTGTTGATTAAATAGTCTACAACGAATGGTGCTACTGTACAATAACCTAGAAATACAAAGTTTAGCTAGCTAGCTATGTAAATGCTGATACATAATATAAATAGGGTCAAAGTTCGTAATGAATGACTATTGGTCATGTATGTATGACATCAAGCCGAATAGAATGTTCTCGTTACTGCTATAGAAATCACAGTAATCATTCACATCAACATGGTTGTTACGTAAATCATATTGGATCTTTTCATTCAATCTTGCCAATTCAGTTTTTGTTTCCAAAGTCAATGGAATCGAGTTAACTGCAAGCTGATTGTTGACTTGATTCAATGAATCGATAATATCATCGTTTCCGATGTCCTGGTCCTGACGATAATTGTTATTACGGTGAGGTATAATTGGTTGCGGAACAGTCATCGGATTGAACAATTCATTCAAGTTCACGCAGTTAGAGATCTGGTACTCGAAATACTCAAAGTTTCCGCTAGAGTCCTTGATGCCATTTTTTTCGATGAACTGGCTGATCAAATTCACAATGTTGTATCTCTTTAGTATGAATTCCCATGTCATTCCAGTCAAACTGAGCATTCTCTTATATTTTTCATTTTTGAACCATTTTCGGTTGATAATAAATAATGCCTTGTTGATAAGCTTGGTATAGATGCACAATTCGCTCAACGTCATGAAATCGTATTTGAATTTGACGCATATAATAATCAACATCAATATGATGGAATCCAAAGGAATGGTCCGTTTGATATACCAGTTGAATTTCCCGAGCTTGATAAAGTCGTTGTACTTCAAAAAGTCATTCAAATTGTGTAGAACTGACGGAATCAAATTGGTCTGAATATCTTCATAGCAAAAGTTGTCGAATTGATTAAATTTCAAAGAAGATATCGACGAGTTGTTGAGATTCTCAATGATATTTATCTCCCTAATATGTCCGAAAGTATCTTCGTACTGACTTAAAGAAAGGTTGTCGACTGTCTTCATAGATTGACTGATAGATTGACTTAATTGCAGTGCCGATTCAGGGTTATGTGGCCTCGATATCTTCAACGCAGAGCCGACCGGTTCATTCATCAAGATGATTTTATGTAATATCATCAATGCTCGATCAGCATACGTCCACGAATGGTTTTTTATAAAATTGAGCAAATTGGTCTCTTGAATAGATGATGGAGGGTTAATGATAGAGTGATGGTCAATTCTGGTGATTGAATCGTCGATAAACGTGGCTAACTCAACGATCATCAGCTTAATTTTTTGGATGTTTTCTGGAGATATCTCGTTGGATAATCCATTATGCATGTAGTAAACCAATTCACTTAGTATTCTATCGAACCTGAATTTTATGTTGATGGACAAAATACCGATATTGAGTTTTTTCTCATTGAACTGATCTTCGGTAGGTTCTTCATCATCGGGGAAAAGCACATTGAAATTATCAATTCTGCAGTGGGGAGCCAAGCAAAAGTTGTGAGACGTCAAAGCATCCAAGCCAAAAATCGTCCACCATAAAAGTCTCCTGAACTTGATCACTTGCCACTTCTCGATTCCAAGAGTAAGCACGGGATCTTTATGCAATTGTAGCAACTTTGCATATCTGATAATCTGAGACATTTCCATCGCTGAAGGATTTGGAGAGGTTGACTGTATGATAACGTTTCCGAGCAAAAGGGGAATTGTTCTCAAGCCATGGGGATAATTGTAATACTGACATATTTTGTTGAACCCCTTCAAATACTTACTGATATCCTGATTCAAAAGTAGATTATCGTATTCCTCAAACTCCGAAATGGTTGATGCATACAATACAGGGAAATAAAGGGTGAAGAATTGAAGATAGTCTAGTTCCGATTCATGACCCGAGAATGTGGAAACTGATGACCTGGAAGATGTGGAGTTTTCAGAGTTTTCTGCTCGATCGTCAGAAGTGTGTGATGATTGGGATCTCCAATACAAGTGATGGGACCGTAAAAAGTCCTCTAGATTGACCAATATCGGCAATAAGAGGTGTACTGAATTGATGTAACGATCCACAAGCTCATAACTTCTTTCTTTCGATTTAGGCAAGTGCTCCTTCAACTCGTCGATCAAATTGGAATTGCCATAGCTGGTATTTGTTCCAAATAAATAATTGACGACGGTGGCAGGATTGGAGGAAAAGGCACTGAGTGGGTTGTTGAGCGTCAGGAAGTACAGTTTGGAGTTGTCTGCATCGTTTGTAGTATTGGAATTCGATGCGTTGGAGGTGTTGGAAGAAGATCTGAGGGTATTGAGATAAGCTGTCGATATTTTCTTTTTTATCGACAGATTCTCACTCTTGTAGGTGAACGAGCTCAAGTTAAATGCCGGCTCTTCGATTTTCTTGTCTTGAGTTTTCAGGGCTCCGTTGAAGAAGTTATTGGTGATATTGTTGGATGCCACATTCATGATAGGTGTTTGAAGTATACTCGACGGAGAAGGAACACTTGAAAAAGGATCAAATTTGTCAAAAGGCCCAGTTTCTGTCAATACGGCTATATCGGTCAGATTGGTGTTTGAGTTCATATAGATGTTTGGATTGCCAGCATTTTCTATCACCACCAGAGCGGGAGAAACTTCTCCTTCAGCAGACAGCGACGAGAAAGACCCGCCTTCGCTGGACGCCACATCCAATCTTTCAGTTGTGTTCTTGGATAATGGAGATGATCCATTGAAGTTTGTTTCGCTTGGTGCCAGATGACTGGATCTGTTAAAGTTTGTTTCGCTTGCCAGATGGCTCGACTCGGTGTTTTCTTCGAATGCAAGATCGTTTGTGGTAGTCGCGCTGGTGCGCTCGTATATGCTGTTCTGGTCGGACTTCTGGTCGGTCTTGGAGGTATCTTTTTTCTTGCCCCCCCTGCTTATACGCTCATTGACAAAGTATTGGCACTGGATGCCCGTCTTTTCGCAGTTGTTGCAGATTGGCGATTTACGAGAACACTTGATCTTTTTGGAGTGGCAGTATACGCAGCTGAGGATTTTACGCTGCCGGGTTTTCTGAACCTTCATCACATTTCCGTTCTTGAATACCTTCAAGTGTGCTCTGGCCAGCGACTCTGGGTGGTACTGCAGAATTTCATCGGAAAACTGGTCGAGTTTGGAAAGCGTACTCCCAGATTTCAAGACCAGCTCATCGATTTCCATAGATTATGATTGCTTTTGTTTGACTATGATGCTGAGGTGTAAATGATGTACGAGTTATACAGCTCGGAGTAATGTGAGGTAGCCGTAATTAAAAGATTTATGGCCTTGAGAATATACTTGATGTTGTAAAAAGAGAGAAATTGAGGAAAAAAAAAAATCAAGGAGTTAAGACAATCGAAGGCTTAATTGTAATGATCAGAGGGGGAATTTAGACAATGCCGAAAATTTGCGGGGTTAAGACTACGCGTACAGGTAGGGCATGAAGAAAATTCCTTTCTCCGCAAGCGAAATATATGTTTGTTGGAAGTCCTCTCGGCAAAGAGTGACTGTATTCCGGGTCGGAACGAAAGTTTGTCCAGCATACCTGGGGATAGATCCTTTCTAGGTTTTTAAATTTCGGCCCAGATTAACCTTAGTAAGGGTCAATGCATGAACAATCTTGGCTCGACGCCGATGGGGAGAAGGGGTTACGAACTAATGCTACAAGGAGAAAAAATTGGATTGTTGTGACCACAAACATTTTGCGGAGAAAAGAGAAATTCAAAAAAAGAAGCTCCGAGACGGGGAATTGAACCCCGGTCCCCCGCGCGACAAGCGGGGATTCTAGCCACTAAACTATCTCGGATTTGCTGATGGAAATCGTGATCGGTCACGGTACTCATGGTGAGTACGATCTCTGGAGATACCGGACTCGTCGGTGATTAGCACCATTATTCAGGCTAAAAAAAGGGTGTTAATTTTTGGCTCACTCGATTTGTTTTTGCAGCCAAGTACTCATTGTATATCCTTTTGAGATTAATAAAAGTAGCAGGTTATGTATATTCGATTTAATGCAACTTTACTCTCACCATAGACTCACTACACTGGATACTTTTTATTTTTTCAAAAATTAAAAATAATGATTTTTGTTTTCAATTGAAATGAAAGTTCTGATAGGATGATCCATGAGGTTGATGAACATCACGAACTTATCTCTTTAAAAAAATGAACTGATTAGGTGTTTATCGTCATAGTTCGATCCGTCAAAGGTCTAAGCTAACCTAATAATTTGTATTCAATCTGTCTGTACACATTTTTCGTATTTCGATTCATGTGGAGCAATTTATTAGTCGCACCAAAAACGAGACGCGCTCTGGGTACACCTCTACCACACGAACCAGAAGCCCTGATAATAACGCTGAAAAACACTCATTCTTAATTAAATACAACCATCACTCACATTCCTTCCCTTTTCGCTAGGTCGGACCTCTCTGCTAGCCTCTTCCAGTCTCTACTAGTCTATTCCTCACCCCACTCTTCACTTTCTACACGTTTAATTTAGTACATCACGTGCACAACGCTGAGTTGTCCTTTCGCGAAAACAATTGACGAAATTCACCCAAATCATCGTTGTCGACAAGGAATAACTAGCAGGTTCCAATCACAGGATGAATTTCGAAGAAGCCGAAGACATTAACGGGGTCCGCTTTTCGTGGAATGCGTTTCCATCCACCAAAGTCGAAGCAGGCAAGATTGTCGTCCCCACCGGTGCTTTGTACACGCCGTTGAAGTTCAGAGAAGACTTGCCTATCGCCAATTACGACCCGATTTTCTGCTCCAACCAAAACTGTAAAGCCGTGTTCAACCCATACTGTACCATTGATCCCAGCGGTTTCTGGCATTGTCCCTTGTGTGTTTATAGAAACCCATTGCCCGTCCACTACCAGGGCATTACCCAAGAAAACTTACCATTAGAACTCCAACCATCCAGTTCTACCATTGAATATATCACTGCCAGACCAGTCCAAAACCCACCGATCTTCCTTTTCACCATTGACTTGTGCCAGGATGAAGACAACTTGAGGGCCTTGAAAGAAACGTTGGTGATTTCTCTCAGTTTATTGCCTCCCAATGCTTTGGTTGGTTTGATTACCTACGGTGCTTTGGTTCAGGTCCACGATTTGGGCTCCGAAAAAATCAACAGATCGTACATTTTTAGAGGCGACAAAGAGTATACCGATAAGCAAATCAGTGAGATGTTGCACAGACCGATTTCCAGTCCTCAGGGCCAGCCACCGCAGTTTTCCAACTCTTTGACTCGTTTCTTCTTGCCTGTTGAAGACGTAGAATTCCAGTTAACTTCTTTGTTGGAAAATTTGGCTAAAGACCCATGGACGGTGGCCAAGGACGACAGACCTTTAAGATCCACTGGTTCTGCTTTGGCGGTGGCTTCGAGCTTGTTGGGCTTGACGTACGCCGGCTATGGTGCCAGAATCATGTTGTTCACTGCTGGACCCGGTACGTTGAACCCCGGTATGATTGTGGGTCCTCAATTGAAAGAACCAATTAGATCCCACTCAGACATCGACAAGGATAACGCCAAGCACTACAAAAAAGCCATCAAGTTTTACGACTCCATTGCAGCCAAAGCAGTCAAAAACTCCCACACCATCGATATCTTGGGTGGGTGCTTGGATCAGATAGGTGTGTTGGAAATGAAGAACTTGTGCAACCAAACCGGCGGTACGCTTTTGTTGTCTGATGCATTCACCACTTCCATCTTCAAACAGTCGTTCTTGAGATTGTTCAACAAGGACAGCGAGGGCTACTTGTTGATGGGCTTCAACGGTACTTTTGACATCAAAACGTCGCGTGAATTGAAGATCAGTGGAGTCATTGGCCATGCGTCTTCCGCAGGTGTCAAGAGTGCAAATGTCTCTGAAAACGAGTTGGGTATTGGCGGAACTTCGCAGTATAAGTTGTGCTCTATTTCGCCGCAACATACCTACGGAGTGTTCTTCGACGTGGTGAACACCCAGCCTTTGCCTCAAAACTCCCAAAGCTATATCCAATTTATCACCCACTACCAACACTCTTCGGGTACCTACAGAATTAGAGTAAGCACAATCTCCAACTTCTTGACCAGCGACGAGCAGACGCTTACCAACTCGTTCGATCAAGAAGCCGCTGCTGTGTTGATGGCCAGAGTCACACTATTCAAGTCTGAGCAAGACGACGGAGCAGATGTGTTGAGATGGATCGACAGAATGTTGATCAGATTGTGTCAGAAATTCGCTGACTACAGAAAGGACCAGGACGAATCGTTCAGACTCGGACCCCAGTTCCAGTTATATCCTCAGTTTATCTACTACTTGAGAAGATCGCAGTTCTTGCAAGTTTTCAACAACTCGCCTGATGAAACAGCATTCTACAGACACGTGTTGTTGAGTGAAGACACCAACAACTCATTGATCATGATCCAGCCAACATTAACATCGTTCTCTTTGGACAGCGAACCAGAACCTGTTTTACTTGATTCCGTTTCCATCAAGGATGACAGAGTCTTGTTGTTGGACACCTTCTTCCACATATTGATTTTCCACGGTAAAACCATTGCTCAATGGAGAAAGGCGGGATACCAAGACCAACCAGAGTACGAAAGCTTCAAGACTCTTTTGGAAGAACCAAAACAAGAGGCCGCCGAATTATTGGTTGATCGTTACCCATTGCCTAGATTCATTGACACCGAAGAAGGTGGATCACAAGCAAGATTTTTGTATTCGAAGTTGAATCCTTCTACAACCTATAACAGTTCCGACTTTGTTACCAACAATGGAGCCATTGTGTTAACAGATGATGTCTCTTTACAAGTTTTCATGGGTCACTTACAAAAGTTAGTGGTTAGCGGTTCTAGCTAGTCTGGAAAAGTATGCATAATAAAAAAGATCCCAGTTTTACAATCGTAGCCCACTGTAATGTAACTACTCGTAGCCTTCTGTATAACCTAAACGCCGCATTTCTACAATAAGGTTACATTAAGCTAAGCTGTCAAATGCAAGGCACGAAATAAGCTTCTAAAATTTGGGTGCGAAAAATTTTTGCGAAAGTTGAATCAGCATAACTGTCAATTTTGCAACCTCGAGGCTGACAAAGAGTACAAGAGGAGGCGACGTGCCTTTTCTGATCAGTAATGTCTACGCAACTCACTTTCTCTCTCGATTTACGTATTGGCTCAAACAAACAACATACTACAGTGTAAGTCGATACTGGTAGGTCCGATTTGGTTATTGTGAAAAAAGGAGAAGTTTGTGCATTGTGTCCGAACTGTCACTATTGGGTAACCTATGATCCGTTTACATCCTCTAATTCCAGAAGACTTCAAGTGTTTGAGACATAATATATTCCTGGGCAATCTTTCGCAGGATTGGGACGATATTACTTGGAATGGAGGTCCTAGACTCAAACAGGTTCAATTTGCAGCTCTAAATGAAACCATGTCCTGTAATGTAATTTTGGGAGTTGGTTTAAATCTCACAAAGCACCTTTCACTGATGGCCACCTTCAAAATAATTTTTGCTAATTATCCTTGGGCCTTAAGGATCAGGGCTTTACTAACAAAGCAGCCTTCTCTTTGTATTTGAACAGCCCCAATGTCACCGAAGGCACCGTCTTATTTGGTGGCATTGATAAAGCAAAACATGACAGAGATTTGCTCACGTTGGTGCCTGGCTTATAAACTGCGAGATAAGAAGTATGTTTACTTAACTTTGGAGACGGTCAAAAATCAATCCAGCTTACATACTCACATCTCGTTCACGAACACCGCATATCAATACATGTGATGCAGCAATCGGAGTGATATGAACAACGAGCCTACGTGGTGTGGACAGTTTGAGTCAACGTATATTGTATATGATATCGAGGAAAACGCAATGAGCATTACCCAGACCAAGTACACTTCTGACTCGTACCAATCGAATGATTTGTCAATTGAGAGATTATATTATTTATGAAAATATGAACTTCGTAACTAGTGTGAGTAATTACTCTAGGCTTAGAACGAAGTATGAGAATGATTGAGACTTTGAATGTCAATTGAGTGCTATTACTTTCATTCATTGAACCCATCTTCATTAAAACACTACGCTAAAAAGTGTTTGGATTGGTCTGTAATTCGAAATGCTATCCTATAGTTACGTATTACTAGAGCAGTGGGGTGCTTATGATGAATATAACATAATTTGCAGCAATTACTCAAACAGCCCAATGTCAACAAACTTCAATTCAAAGTAGCATACAACTTGGGCGTGTGGCGTAGTTGGTAGCGCGTTTGCCTTGCAAGCAAAAGGTCACTGGTTCGATTCCTGTCTCGTCCATAGAGTTAATTTTTTTGCCTTTTCTACAGCTTCATTATTTGGCCTTGAAGCAGTCGAAAGCTATCCTTCCGAACGACAAGTGGATGGAATGTTGAGAAGTAGTCATGTTTACGTATTCTCTTTAGTAGTGTCTATCCTATGTCTATCAATGACTTCAATAGAATACGAAATTACGTCAAAAAAAAGGTTTTGAAAAAGACGAAAATAATTTGAAGATAAAAAATTGGCGCAAGGTGTAAGCGGTACTTTTTCATTGTCTATAATTGATAAGAGTATGGTGCCTTCCAGTCTCATAGGGGCGTTGACGGTGTGGTCGACTATGGTGAGACCAATCGCAGGCTCACATGGAGACGATCTCTACGCTTTCCTGGATTGCATCTATCAGTGTGAACAGATCACATGCTACAACAACCATTACTACGAATTCCAATGGAGGTTTCAGCACATCTTGCAGAATGAGCCTGATTACGAGTTCATGTACTACAATGGAGACTGGCACTTCACCCCGATGCCATTGCCCAAACATCTTGAGCGCCTTGGCTGGACATGCGAGCTGAACTGCGACTACCAATGCCAACGGCTCATCCACGGGCTACGCAAGGAAAACAAGGAAGAGTTGTACCAGTACCATGGAAAGTGGCCGTTCCTACGGATCTGGGGTATCCAGGAGTTCGCGTCTGCGGTGTTGTCGGTGGGTAACTTTATTCCGCACCTTCTTGGGTTCTTAAAGATCCGCGCAGCCCTCAAATCGCCAGATTTCAATCGCCAGGTGAAATACGCTCACTACGTGGTGCTATCGCTTTCGATAGTGGCAATGCTGGCATGGACCTTTTCGACGATCTTTCATGTTCGGGACTACGACATCACAGAAAAACTAGACTACTACTTTGCCGGGTTGACGGTGTTGGCGGGATTCCACTATATGGCCGCGCGGCTCATGGGGCTTTTGAGGCCGCACAAATTTTGGGCGCGTTTGATCTTCGCTTTCTTGTGTGCGACCGCCTACGCTCTCCATGTTCGCAAACTTGTCACTGATTGGTCATATACCTATAACATGCGGGCCAATGTAGCTGTGGGAGTTCTTCAAAACGGATGTCTCTACGCCTTGGTATACCAGCTCTATAGCAAGTACTACGAGAGAGAGACCCAGAAACGCCCCGCAGTTTTGCAGCCCAAATACGCATCAAGCAGCAAAACCATTCTTTCCTCTTTTTTCTTGCGCTCTCCCAAGCTCTACACTTTGTACCCCATCTTATTGAGCACAATTGTGATATTTGGAATGTCGTTGGAACTATTTGATTTTCCGCCTTTTTTCTATGATTTGGTCGACGCCCACGCATTGTGGCATTTGGTGACGATATTTCCCGCATACTATGGTTGGTACGACTGGATGTTGTGGGATATAAATGAGAACATTATCGAGACAGTTGATGAAAAGAAGAATGAATAGACACTAATTTCACATATATATTCTCAATTAATATCAAGTATATGCTAATTCTACGAGATTAAATAGCTCATGCTAGAAGATAATGGAACGAAGCCATTCCACGTAGACACAACGTGGGGGTTTTCAAAGTTATTTCTGATTACTTGGGTTCGATAGACTCGCTCAGATACTTGAAACCAGGCTTAAGCAGAGTAAGACAGTGGCCTAATATAATTTTGAGATCAGCGAATTTGGGTGCAAAAAAAGGACATCTAGATAAAAAGAGAAAATAAAGCGTTCAGTGAATAGTTACAATAAGATACACTACCTGTTCTATCAAAATTACAATAATCGAAATAAATAAAGATTTTCAACTAACCTAATGATAATTTTTTTTCTAGAATTGAGGAATTTTAAGACCTCATTATTTTAGTTGAATAAAGGAATCAAAGCGAGTAAAATAGAGAAGTAAATGAGCTCCATGGGCAACACGTGGGATAGTGAATCATTTTACTTACTTTACTTCCTGTTTTTTTTTCACATATATCGCTTCAGTCGCTTTTCGCTCATGAAGCTCATGAGTCAGTGCAATAGATCTTAGTGATTTCCTGTGGAGTCCTGTGTAGTATTTATTTGTACAATTTATTTACTTAGTCCTCATCCTCTTCAATAGGAACATATGGAGGAGGCTTGAAAAATTCCTGGTCTTTTTCCACTGCCTGCTTGAACTGAGCCTTGTCTTCAACATACTGGTACAAGTACTCCAACTCCAAATCATGTACCTGTCTACCCAACATGACCAAAGAGTGCAAAGGCTCTCCTGAATCATATTCACTCAATTCTTTCAAGGTACCAGCTTTGAACGTTTGGGTGGGCGAGCCCAATCTTGACACGGCTACACAAGGAGTGTCCGGGGTATAGGCCTGTTCTTGTCTGAGTTCTTCGATTTCGAGCAACTGCTGGCATGCAGTGGCAATATCCATGTATCTAGGAGGCTCGTATATCAATCTGCCACGGGCCATATTCTCTATACTCTGTTCTTTGACCTTGATATCCAACAACAAGAGGGTGTGCAATCCGATCTTTCTGTTCTCCATGATCTTGTTGTAGAATGAGTCTGGTTTCCAGCTGTCGGTGAAGAACACCAACGACACAGTTTGGCCAAATTGGTATAATTGAAGACCACATGCACCTACGGCGTTCATCACCGAAGCATTGTGAATGGCTTCGACTTTGATGTTCAATTCTCTGGCTCTGATGATAAGGTCAGTGTGGGTGGTAGCACCAAAAGGATCTCCAACAACCAAGAAGGCAATATCTTCGGTTTGGCCATCTGCCAAGATCTCGTCCGATCCGCCTTCGACCAACTCTCTATCAGCCAAGATCACTTCTCTGCCGTAGAACTTTTCTAACGATTCCTTATCGGCGGCCATCAATATGGATGTATACGCTTCCAAATATACTCTCTTACATTTTTTGACAATTTCCAACCCACGGACAGTGATGTCAGATTCATACGATAAGCCCAATCCAATCAAGTACAACATTTTGCTAGTGGTTGACAGCTGTGATGAGGGTAAATTTTTCAATCTGTTCGGATAGCTGGTCACGTGAAAATATCGAATTTAGGCGATGAGTTCCAGCGATGGGAAGATCAAGCACAAGTATAGACTACTATGGACGAGGTCGAGATATCTGGCCTATACGACACACAGAGAAGAAAGAAAAGAACAGATGCACAGATTCAACAGGATATAGAACGGTACAATGAGCTTCTCCGTCTGAACCTCGACATGGAAAATGACATTCCACCACGGCGAAGTGAAGGGAAGGCCAAGATAGAACAAACATCCAGAAGAGCTCTGACCAGAACTAGCACCAGATCCAAATCGAGGAGAGTTGATACAAGAGTTAAGCCAAATACCAAGACCAGAAATGCTACAAAATGTTCTCCCACCTTGACGAGACCGCAATACACAGCATCCAATTCTGTCGCAAAACCCACACCCTCATGTTTCAGAAAAGGTCCCGTGCCGGTGCCATTGAAAAGCTACACTGGAAGTAGCTACGAGTCCCATGTATCCCTAAACAACAACTACGGCAATCTTATTGCACTTGTGAAACAGCACACAGACAGGAAGTCCGAATCAGATGCCATTGACATCCCCCTCAGTCATCACTTCGTGGCCAAGAATATCGAGCAGGAGGCATCTAGGTTCAGTGTGACTGAGGACTATTATGACACAAAATCAGCGCTTCTGATGCCAGCCTTTAGTCGTACTGATCTCGATGCGTTTTTCCTCAACCTAGGATCTAACCCTGGGAGCAGTATGGAACTGATAGATATGCTCAAGAGAATACCCCTTGCATAAAAAACACTACATAGCAGAGGATAGAATGCAAAGTATATAGTTGGGCTTTTGATGAACTTTAAGTGGCAGTGTCGTGCACATACCAATCCTCATAACTTTACGAACAGAACACAGTGGCAGAGTCGTTACATACTGAGTTGATACACTACGGCAATTGATGGATAGACTAATAGCTTGGGTCAGAGAGATACCTCCCATCACGCGATATTGGTTGGCTGCCATCATCACCACCTCTCTCCTCACAAAGCTCAAACTCGTGTCCAAAGTCAGCCTAGTGTTTGTGCCTGAAAAAGCATTTGGGCCCCAGCCATGGCGACTTATAACCCCCTTTTGCTTCTTCAATGATCTATCCTACGAGCTTATAATAAACGTGTGGTTCATATTACGATCCAGCCGTGTTTTTGAAGCAGAATTCTTGACGAGACTGGAGTTGTTTCCACTGAGCTTCCGCTCATTGAACGAGCGTCAGCAGAAAGTGCTTCAGGACTATATTGATAGAAACAAATCGCTTGATTACTTATGGTTCATGATACAAATCTGTGCATCCACATTACTTGCCGCGACCTACGGATACTATAGATTTGGGTTCAAGTTTCTTACTTTGGGTGCCATCATGGATGACATATTATGGTATATGTGGTGTAAAGAGAACCCCAATATTGAGGTCAATATTTTTTGGCTTACCAACATAAGAACTGCATACCTTCCATGGTGCTATACAGCAATCAACCTTATCGTATTTTCAGGCTTCAGCCAAAACATCTTTGCTATCTTGTCGGGCGATTTCTCTCAACGTCTTTCGTTTGATAAGAAAGCCCAATTGTGGAAAGTAATAATTTCTTATACTTCTGCGCACTTGTGGTGGTTCGCAAGAGACGTTTTGCTCGCCAAAATTTACCACGACAAAAATGCGGAAAGACGCAAATTGAGACAATCCACCTTTGAGCACTATAAGGTAAATAGGCCAAATGTTATGAGGGAATTCGTGGCATGTTTATTGCTTCCACCGTGGTATTGGGCAATTGGAAGCAAGATCAGAAGAATGGTTAGATAAGTGTATATAGAAGGAATAGGAACTTTAGGTAAAGCAAGTACTGGTGTATTATTAGCCTTGAAATTTTGGGTGCAAAACTGTGCGAACTTTTCGTGAAACTTGTAGTAAGAGCTAAACTGAATACCATGGGGTAGGAGTAATGATCACTCCTCATATAAACACACCGTAGATCAAGCAACAAGTATATACGCAATGTAATTTTCTATGAGGTAGTAAAGCAGCTTTTCGATGGCTTGTAAAATTGTCCAGTTGTCTTACAGAAGTGTTTGATTGTCTAATGGTCGTTAATGTTTATTAGTCTTGTAGTGTTTCTTATATGTTTATATATGTTTATTCATAAATAGCTGCATAAGAGAATTTTGTCCGTACGTCGTTCACTCATAACATACATTACTCTATAACCCATTCTATCACTTTTTATCAAGTCCAACGTCCTTAAGCTTGTCGATTTGTTCACTCAAAAGTACCGGCACTTCAACGGCTTCATGTTCAAGTGGGTTAATAGCTGCTGGCTTCTTGGTCTTTTCTGCTTCCTTTTCCTTCTTTTCACTTGGAGTCATGACAAGATCAGCAAAGTTGACTCTGGATCCCTTGTCGTCGTCGTCGGAGTCGGCAGTTTCGTTCCATTCGGCCAATTCCTTTTCGTGCTCTCTTTCGATGGCATATTTCACGGCTTCCAACACGTTGTCACACAAGTGCTTTGGCTGGTACTTTGGAACAGTTCCTTCTTGGTAAACACCAGTCTTTACCAAAATGGAGTGCCATGAAACATCGTGTGAATTGGCGAATCTGGTACATAGTTGATTACTATACAAAGTCTAGCATATAAATACAGTATGTGAACTAACTAGTAACTAACTAGTTAGATGAACTGTATAAAATACAGTTAAAGTAAACCGTATAAATACAGTTAGTGTAAACCGTATAAAATACAGTTAGTACAGTTTGGACAGTCCGTAGAAATGTCTAGCATAGATTACAGTTTGTTTGCTACACCTCCTTTGGAATAAGTCCATGAGATCCCACCACGTACTCCTTGAGAAAGTGGTTGGGTACTTTGGTCAATGCAGAGTCAGGCAAGTTGAGTCCGTTAATTTCCTTTGCTGAAAGGCTTTTTTTTCTGCCTCCATTTGAGTTCATGCTGGCCAAACTGGAAGAGCTGCTGGAGTTGGAAAAGAAGGACGAAAAGGTCGACGGAGGGCTATAATTGGCGGCGTTGTTGCAGTATTTCACCCTCAAGTAGGCAAAGTTTAGTGGCGACATCGTGGTGGGTCTGCACAACGATTTGTTGACCCACGAATCGTCCATCGTCAACGGCTTGATACACCTGATACAGTTGCGGTAGAACTTTCTCTTGCTTTGGACTCTACTATCAAGAGGCTCCCATTTGTGGTCTTTGGAACTCTTTTTACCTTTACGTTTATCAGTAGATATACTTGTTTCTTGGAGATCTTCCAAGATTTCTTCGTCCAACTCGTCGTCTTCTTCGTCTTCGTCTTCGTCGTCTGAATGGTGAAGATCGCTCATGTTCTGAATATCGTCCTCGTCATAATCTCGAGGGCTATCATTTTCATTGTCTCTTCTGGTTCTTGCTCTGTTGGCTGCAGTGTGTAGGGAAGTTCTGGCCACGAGCTCAAGAGCTTCTTCGTCATCATAATATTCATCATCATCGTCGTCATAATTACTGTCTTCCATATCAGATCTCGAGACC
The DNA here is from genome assembly GCA_030568675.1 of Suhomyces xylopsoci. Classification (NCBI taxonomy): domain Eukaryota; kingdom Fungi; phylum Ascomycota; class Pichiomycetes; order Serinales; family Debaryomycetaceae; genus Suhomyces; species Suhomyces xylopsoci. The sequence continues at coordinate 220,999 of JAJMGM010000009.1, forward strand.
TCGTCAAATAATGCAAAATGGTCCTGACTATTCAAGTTCAACCGGGCCAATTCCAAGTTTGAAACTCTTGGAGTGGTATTGAGTTTGTCCAGTGAAATAGCAGAGTTTTGTTTGGTTTTAGGCTTGGAATCCGGTACTCTATTCGCAGCAATAGAAGTAGTCGAAAGTTTCAGTTTCAACTTGGATAACTTGCCTTTTATGGTAGAATTAGGTTCGGAATTGGACCGGTTTCGATTTCTCTGGTCAAAAGTGGAAATGCCTCTGAACATACTGGAAGATGGAATTGCTGACGACGACGCAGATCTGTCTCTTCTTCTTCTGGGAACTGTTCTGAAATGAGGAAGCTCGCGTTCGTTCAAATCAAGAGAAACGTCTCTTCCTACCCCCAAAGCCATATTCCATTCCACCAATTCTCTTATTGACGGAAAATGGATGAGAAGCTGCTCACTTTCAAGCCTGAGTCTCAACACATTGGGTCTCTTTTTATAGTCTGTAGCCAAACCTATTCTGGAGCGTTGCAATGAATACGAACGAAGCAACTTTTTCGATTTCTTTGCTACTTTTGGATCAAACTCTTCATCCAATTTGACCGTATCGCTCAAAAGATTAAGTCTCAGACAAAACTTGAAAAACTGGAGATCGGAATCGGAGGTCAAGTACGAGTTGACGTAGCTCAACTCCTTGGCTTCAAACTCGTTGTATGTACGTGCAGGAGACTGTGAGATAGGCTTGAAGTTCATGAGATGAGACTCCAAAGCACTGGGAATATGGTAGAAATTGAGCTGCGTAGAGTTGAGTTCCATAATCACATTCTTCCATGATCTGGTCGGAGCAGGTTCGTATGGAGTAAGCCACTCGACTTTTTTAGCAACCACTCCTATTTTGTAGATAGAAGGTGTGTATGCCGGTATAGGTCCGTCGTTGGTAGGGGCAGGATCATAGATAGGATACTTCGGACATCCTCCAGGAGGAAGAGTAGTATAGTCTGGAGGAGAAACGGGGTTTGGTTCGACTAGCTGAAGAAAGTCGTCTTGGTTGGTAGCAAAAGAAGCGATGGAAGGGGCTATTTTAGTAGAAATGGTTGAAATGGGTTTTGTAGCAATAGGCTGTATTTCAGAAGGAATGGGTTGTATTTTAGTTGATGGCTGTTTGTAGTATTCAGTGGAGGGCGGTGTAGGGGGAGTGTTGGATCTGTCTGACTTTGCAATAGGGCTGTTTGCTCTGGATGTGGGCGGAGAGCTATTGGAAGATCTCATACTGGAAGAGTACCCGGACGAAGTATCCGAAGCCAACAACGGTTTGGTGCTGCCAGCAGCGCCAGATACTATGGGATGGACCATTTTTGAGTCCACCGCTGAGGAAGATGCAGTCAAGTTGTAGCTTTGAAGGGATAAGCAACCGTTATGCATCGGGACTAATAGACTAGTAATATAAAGTAAATATAATATAAAGTGATACTTATGATATAGTGTGATACTAATGAATCAAAGCGATGCTAATAATGATGTTGATAGCCACAGTTGATAAGGGTAGTTTTAGTTTTGGTTTTAGTTTTGATTTTGATTTGATTTTGGTTTGGTTTTGGTTGTTACGAAGGATTCTTTTAGAAGTAGTCTATCTATTTTAACTCAAGCCGCAAACAGATTAAACACAAACTTGCTTTCCGGATCTATAAAAGTAAATTTCACAATCAGAGGCTTTTAACAATCAGTGTGACAGTTGCGAGGGGGATCGAAGCCGAATGCAAGCCGAATGCGCGCAGTGCTACTGTAACCGTGGAGAGACAAAAGAAGTTACGACTGTGGTGTCACAGGAGAGTATTCTGCAGCGTGAAACTGGCTCATATCGCCTGGCCTTATCCGACCACAGACGGCAGATGCATCTTGTGCACTCATAAGATTGCCCAATCTATACAAGCCCCTATCAAAAAGGGGTGAAATCTCTCGGGACTATCACAGCATCAACAGCTTGCGATCGGGTGTTCGGGTCCGCGCGGTTAACGGTGGAGAGTAACGGCCAAGGTGTGACGAAAAAAAAACCCGGTACGTTCGGAGCCATGGTCGCCTGATAGAGTTAGAGTGGTGCTTAACGGTGGGTGCACCCGCTGATCCCGATAACTGGTCCAATCTGGTGCGCCAGGGGCAATTTGTGTCAAGTCGTTGCCTAGTACTGCAAACGAACAAAAGTAGTCTTCTCGGCAAATGGGAAGGACAGGCCCGGCGAGGGCCCGGACGATCTTCACCGAACACTGTACCGAGTGCTATTGGTTGATGACGGGATGGTTTAGCCGCCCGTACCACGAACGTTGTCATCGAACGTTGCTGGTGTTCTCCGCTTTTGTCCAGCGTCATGTTCGGAAATCGCTCTCGGAGCTGCCTGAGACTGCGAATTTCTGTGCGTCTTCCGTGGGTCATATGAGATAAGCATCGGATAATAGGAACACAAGAGAATAATAGAATAACCCAATGAAAGAAAAACAACAAGTGTCGGGGCACATATGCACCATGTAGAGGATGACCGCTGATGAAAATGATAGGTTATACTGTAATCTATGTAGTCTATATAATCTACTGAGTGCCTAGTTCGGCTTGTTCTCGTGGTTTGTAGCTTTGATCTATGGAAAAATAAGTCTGAAAAGTGCGATGGATCATCTCATTACATCATCTCATCGATGGCAGCCAACATCACCGGTATCTTGCTGGAATTGCAAGGCATACTAAACACACTCTCGGATCCTTCAGCCTTGGCCTCGGACTCGTGTTTCCAGAAAAGTCTCGGTTTTTTGGGCTCAACTATCGCCCATACTGGTGCCGATGAGCACGCAAGAAAGGCTCACTGTAATGATGAAGTATGGGAGATCTTGTACCAAATAATACAGAATTCCACCAGCTATCCATTCAATGAGCTGTCACCTCACGTAATCGAGTATACCCGGCTATTCAGAGGGGTTTTGTTGTACGCCCGTAACTTGGTAACCTGTAAGCCCCAATCACTTCCGCTTCAAATACTAGTTCTCCAGAGTTTCAAGCACTTTGCAGAGAACTTTTCGAAACATAATGACCTATACGAAAAGACTGTTGTAGTGTTCATTCAGCTTTTGGCTAATTGTCCGCCTTTGGCTCCCGAACTAGCCCATGAAACAGGGCTCGATTCTTTGGCAAGCACTCTAGTTCAGTCCGATGAAACCTCCCACGCAGATATTCCAGACTCCAAAAGAATTGTTATAGACTTGGATCTAGCTTTGAATGCCGTGCATAACCTCGTTCCTTATGAACTCTCCCTTTTGCATTACTTCAGTACTATTCTCTCTGAAGACAAAAGTAACCAAACCAGTCACAATGTGATTCTATATCACGTATTGAAGATCTCCAACAGCAGAAACGCCATAATGACTTTTATGCTCGGTATTTTTGAAAAAATCGACCTAAACTCGGAATTATCCAGCTTTCAACTTACAGTTATTCGATTACTTTACGATATAATCACCCATGAGAGCTTTGGCAAGTGGCTCATTTCTCAAGACACTTCCACATTTTTCTCTTGGATCAAGCTCTGCCAGCTCATCGTCACCTCCAAGAGCGATTGGAACAATTACCAGTTGATTGCATTATTATCTTGGTCCCACGATCTCTTTGTCAAGTACGCCAACATAAGCATAGAGTACATCGACAGTTTAAATGCTGGAAACGTAAGTGATCGAGAAGGACCACATGTATACCAAGTCTTGATGATAATATTGGATATCATATCCGATTTGAGTAAATTTCACCAAGCAAAAGAGTTCTTGACACATTACAATACTATAGAACCGTTGATAATACTCTTGAGAAAATTACATGAAAACATAAAGCCTGTCACCATTAAAGATAGGGAGAAAAAGATTGTTGAATTGGGTGACAAATACGACGATTCCATCAATTACAACCAGTTTCCACAAGCAAAAGCATTGATTATCGAGATAATATCATTTTTGGCGCACGAATCGTTCGAAACCCAGGAAAAGGTCCGTAACTTGCATGGTTTAGAAATCATTTTATCCAACTGTGTGATTGACGAAAACAACCCATTTATAAAAGAAAGATCTATTGTGTGTCTCAAATTTTTGTTGGCAAATAATCCAAAGAACCAACAGTTTGTTGGTGAGCTAGAGGCAAAGAGATCATATGATGACAGCGCATTACAGGAAGCAGGTTACGAGTTGGAAGTGAAAGACGGAAATGTATCTGTCAAGTCAAAGAAAACTGATTAAATAAACATTAGGTAAGTTTTGTAATCAATGGTTTATAATAAGGTAACACGGTATTTCGTTTTTTGCAGCCATTGTGCAGTGAAAAAGTTATACTATTTTGACACATTTTCCATTTTCCTCTCTGGTAATTAAAGCATATACCTTATGGTGTAGCGTAATGTATGCGCATTTCTGCTTTAGGGGTAAAGGGCCGTCGCATAAGCGTAATCCACCTGAGAAATGTGCTTTCTACCTTCACACAAGTAAGCTTTGTTCTATTATGTTATTCATTATCTTTACAATGCTAGCAAGATTTTTTTTCTTTTTTTTCTTTTTTTTTTTTTTGTAACTTTAATACAGATCAATATTACTGTTCGTAATCTCTTATTGACCGATAACATTATCTTTCGTGGTAACTATCCGGCCAATTCTTTCTTTTCTCTTTGTTTTTCTTCAGAAAACCTACAAGCGACTCTAGTATTTCACTGGCTTAGATTTATTTTGATTTACTCACAGATTAAGATAACAGATTTTAAAATAAAATATGCTACGATATAGAGCTCAACATATTGTAAGTTATAAATATCATTAACATGAACGTATCAATATTATATGATTAGAAGTTGAATTTAAGCGTGATAGAATTATGATTTTATTATAAATATCATGAACAAGATCAATATCACCTCTATCATAAAGAAACATTGAATTACACAAGATTTTAATATGTCAGAACACAAACAAATGTCTGTTGATGAAGAGGAACGCAATGTGGGGCTTCCACCTGATTCCTTTAAGCTAGAAGTATTTAAACGTTCACTCAACCTTAGTGTACTTCTTTTTACTACTGGTTGGATGATTTTTGAAATTTTCTTCTGTACTATTTTATTAATTCTATCATATTTCGACTTGTCTAAATATTGACCAAATTATCACGAATAGTTTGAATACCATTACTGTAACAGAGACGAATACAACAGTGTTTCTAAAATTCATGTCATTTGACAAAAGAGGATTGGGTCGAAAGGCAGTGGATGGAGCAGTCACAATGTTTGCTAGTCTCATTATTACAATTGATGACCTTTATCGAAGTTGAGTGACTTTTGCAACCAATAAGATTGTGGAAACTTCGTTATAAAAGTTGAATGATTTTTTTGCAACCAACTAGGTAGTTAACAATGGACAAAAGTCATTGATATCAATAAGCCTTCTAGCAATCGACAGGACTTATTGCAATAACTGATAAGAAGCCTATTCGGAAGATCAAGAAGATTACAACTAATCATCATACTCCATCGAAGGGAGTGCTGAACAAGTAATAATAAATATACTATGCTCTTGAGTAGCACGAAATTGATACGATATGATTCACGTGACCAGCACGAGAACTGAGTCAGGAGACACATGGAACCATCTGATAAGAACTTGAACTCAAGCGTAATGGACACGTGATTAAATCATGACGAGCACAAACAAAAATCTATAAATTTTGCAACAATCGCAGAAACACAGAAACATATATCATATTCATATATTTGGAATTAAAAAAATGTCTCTTAATAAAAACAACCTCATCTTGGTTTCTCCACCTGAATCTCCCGATTTAAGATCAAAAAAACGTACAATTTGGATTATTTTTATTCTTGGCGCTATCTTATCATTAGCGCCAATTTTTTATTTGGTTGCAAAATCATCTAATCCAGTCATTTATATGGACAGAGTTTTGTCTACTAGTCAAGAAATTCAAACTAGTGCAACAGGGACCATTGTGGATTGGCGAGAATACAACGGTGTTTACAACGACATCGTTCAATGCAAGTCACTGAACAAAGGAGGCTGGCTTCAAGATTTTTTGGATGAATTTATCCTAATTTGTACTGGTGTAGCAATTGCTTTCTTTGAAATGCTGTTCGTAGCATGTCTTGTAACAGCCCAACAACATATCTTGGGTTTGCCACACTCAGTGATATTGACCGTACCAATATGTTCAGTCTTACTAGGCGTGACGGGAGTTCTTGCATTAGGAGGCAATTTATGGCATGCTCACCATACAAATGGTCGTAATAGCTTATTTGATTGCTCTTAATAAAAAATATCGCTAGAAGAGAGATGTAGGCATATATATATTGGCTGTGGAACCGTGAAAGAGCAACGATTGTAGAAGGTTCCAAATAGTTTTCTTATCAGTTATTGCATTAAGTCTTTATCGTGACTAGTACGAGACCGGAGTTAGGAGACACATGGAGACACATGGAGACACATGCTGACACATTTAGACATGTGATTAATACTAAACTCAAGCGTAATATAATTGTGATTTCAATACTAATACTTGAACAAGATCAATATGACGTCTATCACAGAGAAGCACTAAAATACACAAGATTTTGATATGTCAGAACACAAAAAATTGCTTGTTGATGAAGAGGAACGCAATGTGGGTTTTCCCGCTGAAACCTACCTATCTCTAGGAGAACAATTACAATATATCGACTTTAACTTCGTTATCCTTGGTGCAAGTTGTATCTTCGTGGCTATGGGGATAATTATTTTTGCGTTCGCTTGGATCTTTGACCGCTAAAGATAGGGCTTCGAATACTAATGGTGCGCCAACCGTGTAATCAACAGGTCATCAAGAGTCGGCAACTTACTTAACAATACTTGACAAGAATGCTAAAAGATAATGTTGAAAAACTATATCATATATTTTTCTATAAATAGGTCTCCATATCTCCCCAATATCATGTTCATTAGGTCAAACAGGGCAAGATCACTCTCTTACTTCAATCTCAGTGAGCCTAATATACATAGGCGTTTCCAATCACTGAACTAAATATTTAATACTATGCAACTTCAAATAACAACTTATAGGCTTATACACGGGATAGCTGTGCTAATACTACCGATAGGTTTATTGATATAGTATCTCTTATAGTTACTATTTACAGAGAAATACATAACTTCCTATTTCAGCTGTGGCCCGTGCTCAACAATATAGAGTTCAACAAAGTGATTTTATTATATTATTGGGCGTGTGGCGTAGTTGGTAGCGCGTTTGCCTTGCAAGCAAAAGGTCACTGGTTCGATTCCTGTCTCGTCCATAAAAAATTAACTTTTTTACTCTCCAAGCATTATTTTTTAGATGTCCAACATATAAACAGCTGATAGTCTCTCTACCTAAGAGCAGTCATGTATCATACTTGAATTCCACCCAAAATAAGTTCGCCATATCAACTATTTTTTTTTGTTGAGATTTTTTAAAATTTTGCAAATAAATTGCAAAACTAATAAATGGAGTTAGTCTGCTGCACCGAAAAAAGTAAATATGAATCATGCTTTAAAAAGGTATTAGGACGGCTACTTATAGATTGCCACACTATACTTTACAAAATGCTCTACAACTTCTCTTTTTTTTTTTCTTTTTAAATCCAGTCTTATTATTTTGTATATTAGTTGAATTAAAGTGCAGTTTAGATGTTTAAGGCAGAAACAATAGCATGCTTGACTTTTTCAAGAGATGGTTCGTCGATAAGCTTGATTCTCTTTTCTTTTGTGCTTAATTGTTTCAAGTCCTCAGGAATGAAATCAACATAGCCTTCCACCTGAGCCAAAGCTTCACGAACGACTTCAGAAAATTTGGCAGGATGGGCAGTGGATAACGAAATGTACTTGATTTGATCGTCCTTGTTGTCCTTAGCAATGAACCTGTAGGTGGCAGCGACACCAACTGCAGTGTGTGGGTCCAAAACATATCTTTCATCATTGCTGGTGTATACTTTTTTGATGGTTTTGACGGTATCTTGGTTATCAACTCTTTCAGAACCAAAGATGGATCTGGCTTGGGAAATAACACCCTCTGGAACAGTGACAGAACCGGTTTCTTTCAATTGTTTCATCCATTCGTTCAATACTGAACCGGCCTTGCTGTCGTCTCCGTTAGCAACGTTGTCTCTGGCCAAGTACCATAAGAGTCTCTCGAAATTGGAGGAGATCAAAATGTCCATGGCTGGCGAGTGGGTGGCCTTCACAACACCTTCAGCACCGGTTTTCTTTTCGTAACGACCGGACTTGAGGAATCTGTCCAAGATATCATTTTCGTTGGTGGCAATAATCAACTGGTCAATTGGCAATCCCATTTCTCTGGCATAGTAGCCTGCTAAAATGTCTCCAAAATTACCGGATGGAACGACGTATCTTATCTTGTCATCGGTACCCAATTGCTTTCTTAATTGAAAGTAGGAGTAGAAGTAGTAGGTTTGTTGGGCCAAAATACGAGCCCAGTTGATGGAGTTGACTGCTCCAACATGGTACTTTTCATTGAACTCGACGTCTCCAAAGATCTGCTTGACAATATCTTGACAGTCATCGAAGGTACCCTTGACGGATAAAGTGTGCACGTTGGCGTCTTCAACAGTGGTCATTTGTTCTTCTTGGATAGGAGAGATTCTTCCGGTTGGGTATAAAATGAACACAGAAACGTCTTTCTTGCCTCTTAATCCATAAATAGCTGCAGAGCCAGTGTCACCAGAGGTGGCTCCAACGACAGTAATGACGTCTTTAGGTTCGTCAGCAGACTTCTTGGCGTTGCTTCTGGTCAAAAAGTATTCAAACAAGTTACCTACAAACTGCAAGGCAACGTCCTTGAAGGCATAAGTTGGACCATGGAATAATTCCAATAAGTGGATATTGTCATCGATCTTCTTGATTGGGGTGACTTCAGAGCTTCTGAAGGTGGAGTACGATCTGGTGATCAAATCCTTCAAGTCCTCATTTGGAATTTCAGATTCTTCGATGTACAATCTCATGATATTGAACGCTAACTCGTTGAATGACAAGTCCTTCCATTCTTCCAAAAACGTGGATGGAAGCTGAGGAATCTTGGAGGGGACGAATAACCCTCCGTCCTTGGCCAAACCGGTCATGACCACATCCTCGAATGACAAGGCCTGTTCGCCGGCATTACGTGTAGATCTGTATTGTTTTGAAGACATCTTAGCTTCTTTGGAGTAATGATACTGAATTAGTCACAGTGAAAATTTAAACCGGCCAAAATCATGCCGGTCGGCGTTGAAAGAGCACGTGATACCCCATCTGATCAGAACCTACCGATACACGCCAAGTACATCAACACGTGATCAAACCTTAATTCAAAACCGATTCATCCCGAGCCTGCTGCACGTGATCACCGCATCAAAACGTCTTTCGACACTGTAACGCTATCTACATCAACCAGTAAGGTTTTATTTAGCCTCGTGTGATCCCAATAGAGTAGCTAATACCAGTGTATTCATTATTAAACTGTAGTACCTTTAGTATATACAGTTATGACGAAGCTACTGTCGTAGCTTCGTGTTGGTGTAGGTTGGTGTACTGTGTCACGCGACCACTCACATGACTATTTGTCGACGATATTATTTACAGTTGTCTTAAGCTCAGGAGACCACAGCCCGATCCACTACAGCCATATACTACAAAGGGAAGTTATGATAAAGCTATGTTTATATAGAAGCAATAGAGTCAGCTTGAAATTCTCTCCAAGAAGATGGTCCGGAAGCACAACCTCGAGAAAGGTGTATCAAGGGTACGGAAGCTTCATCGAGGGGATCAGCGAAATAGGGCTTAATAACGACAAGAAAAATCTTCTTGCTAGCGACTCAACAACGCCATACTCTGACAATTACTACCAGCCCATTATAAGCGAAGGTTTCCGAGGATTTGACAAACTCATTATTCCCAAAGACTTTCGAGCCCGAAACCAAGAAGTCGATATTATGGACGAAAATGGTCATCGACAACAACAAGAATTGGAGGAAATAATACAGTCGTTCCAGGCACCCATAAAAGTGGCCATAGGGTATGGTTCGGGCGTGTTTCCCCAAGATGGATACGACTTAAAGAAGGATTCGCAGAAGAATATCATGGATCAAACACAGATCGACTTCATAACTATAGTGGACAATAATGAGGCATTTCATAGACAAAACATCCAGCAGTACCCGCATCATTATTCCATCAAGATCCCATCTTTGGTGAAGTTGATTCAGGGCAGTAACGGGATGTACTTCAATCCGTTTGTCACTATACAAAATAAGCTTATAAAGTACGGAATAATATCCACCAGCTCAAGTTTGCATGATTTAAGTGAATGGTCGTCATTGTACTTTGCGGGCAGACTCCACAAACCCGTTAATTTCGTCAAAGACGATGCTCCTATGGTGAAGTTTTTGAACCAGTATAACTTGAAAAACGCAGTGACGTTGGCTATATTATTGATAGAGCGCCCGCAATTCACCGAACGCGAGCTATATGAACAAATAACCAAGATATCGTACCTGGGAGACTTTCGTATGTATATTGGGGGAGAGAACCCCAATAAGGCACGCAACATTGTGAACAAGCAAATAGTACAGTTCATGAAGCTTTACGACCCAATATTACAGTATTTCATTCAAAGAAACTGCTTGATTGTGATCGACAGGGATGAAGCCAACAACAACATCAGAACCTTCCGCAAAAACTTGACCATTCACAATAAAATCAAGCTCATCAGTACGTTGCCATTGCAGTTCCGGTCGAAATTGTACCAAATGTATAGAGAAAAGTCTATCAAAGAAATCGTGAAGGACAAAGATCTTTCGCAAAACTTGTTGAAAGTAGTCAGCCGGACCATACAAATCTCATCGATCAAACAAATGATTCGTGGAGTGTTCAGTTCGGGGATCATCAAATCCATCAAGTATGCATTTTTGAAACAGTTGAAATACTGGCGCGGAAAATTGTCCGAGCATAAACAGCACCAGCATTAATAGTTTTATATGGTATAATTGCATAATATGCCAGCATTAACACACCTAGTCTTCTTCATGTAGGCTCAGTAATTAACACATATTTGGTTTCGTCTAAATATGAATACTCCGGCATTAATATACTTTAGTTTTTGCAATTAGAATACTTGCATAATAAGCATCAATTCTCGAGATAAGATCAAACGCGAAATGGCTTAAGTTGCAAATTTAAGCCTGCGTACAGACTCATTTTCTATAACTAGTAGAATACATCAGCCCAAGACTTTTCACCCAGTAAAGTATATTTGTATCAAGTCATTTAGGAAAGGGCTTGTCTCCTCTTTTCTGTAATTATGATTATTTATTAGCGAATTATTAAGTAGAAATTAAGTGGAATAGCTCCGTCTATAAGGAGCTATATAAGTTTATGCCACGAAAGTGGCTGTCTATATTATGAAATTGTAAGATATCCGGAAGAATCTTATGAAAATGAAGACCTTAAGAGAGTAAGATCTTATGGAAGGGAAGACCTTATGAAATTGAGACCTTATGAAAGTGAGATTTTATGAAAGTAATCTGTGTCACGAAAAACCCTTATCTAATACATTTAGAGTTTGAGAGTCGGTATTGTCAGTACATAATCTGTAGTGTGACGGCTGTGGTGGAGGGGGAGGAGGAAGAGACAACTTTCGTTGATAGGATGGATTAGATCTAAACTCAGGGTTGGAAACGGTCTTGCCAAGACTTTCAGTAGAACTCAACTTGTGCGAGAAAACCTGGTGATTATTAGGATGCGAATGAATTAAATGCGGATTATTATTAGTTGGAAGTGGAGAAATACTGGATCTAAGTACGTCCGGATTACCCATGACAGAGCTGGTCATCACAGGTTTTTCTTCAGCTGGGAAGCTGGTTGATCCCTGTATTTTTGGACTATGAAAGGGTGAATTTTGTGCTTTAAAAGTGGCTGCACTCGGTAAATTAATACTTTCGGGCAACTTTACCTGATTAGTTTCCTTGATTTTATCTGGTTTTGAAGTAACACTCAACGGCTTCTTGGGAGGAAGGAGATTATCTGGATACACTTCTGGGGTTATTTCTAGGTCTTTGAGCTTAGGGTCCGCAGAAGGTGTCGCACCATCGGTGCTATCTTTATCATAGTAACAGATCAAGTGGAGTTTTTGGTTCTGCTTGGTAAGAATGGAAATACTTTGTTTTATGAGGTTGGTTTCCTCCCCATCCTTGGACAATTGCTTGTATATCAAAAACAGGCCGTGGTGTACCTTGGACGGAGACCAAATCTTTCCATCCGTCCATCTTTTCATGCCACACTGCGTTTCATTCCAGATGAAGACGGTGTTGGGTCGTATATATTGGGACTTTTCAGCCGCAGTTAGTCTACGATTTATGGTTGGAAGTATATTCAATCGTGTAGCTTCAAATAGAAGTAATGCATCCTTTAAATTGTGAACTCTACCCTTGTAAGTAATTACTATGGTAGGTTGCCAAATGTTATTCACGTCTTTAGGAATGAACTTATTTTCTCCCTCATTTGCACTATGCCCTCCTACTTTGACTTGATTATTTAGGTTCTGATCTTGATCTTCGTTGCCTCGATAATCTAGAGGTATATACGATCTCGAAATCATATCGAAGTGGAAAAGAACTCGTAGTAGAGATCACACGAATACAGAGCAAAATAATTCGTCTAGTCTGCCGAATGTCAACTCTGCGGAAAAGCTTGCCTCAATAATATTATTGTAGGCTAAAACTTTAGAGTAATTAGCTCTGTCTGGTTTTGAGCTTATTTGGGGGATTCGGGAGGATTTCCGTACTTGGTGCTATTGTCTATCACATCACAGGGCTCCATTCTAATTAGCCCGATGACAAATTAAATACCAGCAAATTGTATTATTATTTGCGGATATTCCCTATTGACCTATCAGGGGAGAGAACGATTTTAGTGTGAAGTTCCTGCCGTTTTGTTCCATTATTCTGGCAGATTTTTCAATGTGTCGTTTCGAAATCTCACATACTACCGTAACGCTCGGCGGCTATCGTGTTTCGATAAATCCGATGAATAGTATGAACTAATTGGGTGACTACTGACTTAGACTCCTGTCGCTCCATATACCTAATCAATATGCAGTTCTAGCATGTCAGGATTTTTCTCACTATCTGATTCATCAGTTGGACGATCGTAAAATCAGGCTACCTGTGTCAATATTGTTTATCCGGATAATATTTTATAAAAAAAAAAAAAAACCGGTAATTTCCGAAAAATATTTTTTTTGGGGAAATTCTTCACTCTTATCCCCGAACAATACGCGACTTGTTCGATTCATCGAAAAACCGTCAATTACCCCTGGTACATTCCTACACCAAACATTACAATTACGGATTTCGAGTGGATTTCTAATATGTTTATTTGGATCGCTATGTTCAGTTAATTACTTAGAATTTTTGGTCCCACGAGTCTAATTTCATGGTACCGTTTTCTTGGAAGTTCAAGTGCATCTTGAAAGCATCTCTCAAGCTGTGTGGTTCGTGCAAGGTCTTGGCCTTGGTAGCAGCAAAAGTAGCTCTGTCGAGGTAGTCGGTTAATTGATCTCTGTAGTCAGGGTGGGCGGTCTTGTTGATGATTTCACGAGCACGTTCCTTTGGAGACAATCCTCTCAAGTCAGCCAAACCTTGTTCAGTAACAACAATGTCCAAGTCATGTTCGGTTTGGTCAACGTGGGTAGCCATTGGAACAATACATGAGACACCGGTTGGGTCAGTCTTGGAAGGTCTGGCAGATGGGGTGTGCATGATGGAGAGCTTAGCATTTCTGAGGAAATCAGCAGAACCTCCCAAACCGTTTAACATTCTTGATCCCATAACGTTGGTGGAGTTGGCGTGGGCATAGATATCAACTTCGACAGGAGTGTTCATAGCAATAACACCCAATCTTCTGATGATTTCTGGAGAGTTGGAGACGACTTGAGATCTCAAGGTCAATTTCTTGGAGTAGGTGTCCCAGTTTTCGTAGAATTTTTCGAAACCAGCTTCAGTCAATCTGATGGAGGTGGCAGTGGCGTGGTCCAAAGTACCAGACTCGAAGAAGTCCAAGAAGGAGTCTTGCAAGACTTCGGTCCAGACATTCAAGTTCTTGAACTTGGATCCAGCCAAACCTTCCACAACAGCGTTGGCAATGTTACCAATACCGGATTGCAATGGGTGCAAGTTGTCTGGCAATCTGCCTTGCTTGACTTCGTGTTCCAAGAACTCGATCAAGTGGCCGGCAATGTCCCTGGAAGTTTGGTCAGATGGAGTGTTTGGAGGGACGATATCGCCAGTGGTGGATTCAACGATGGCCACGACCTTGGATGGATCAACTGGGATCGAGATTTGCCCGGTTCTGTAACCAGCTGAGGTGTGTGGGTATGGTGGTCTGTGAGGTGGGTTGACAGGCATGTCTATGTCGTGGATACCTTCGAAAGATGGAGTCTTGGTGTTGACTTCAATGATGATTTTGTCAGAAACAGAGATCATTTCTGGGGAAGCACCAACAGCAGGACCTGGGATGATGGAACCATCTTCAGTTATGGCGGTGGCTTCAATGATGGTGTAGTCCAACAAATCGTTGTCTTGCTTGGCTCTGGTGTAGAAACCGTATGTTAAGTCCTGTGGGAACATAGACAAATGCTTGTCGAAGAACTGGGTTCTTCCTTCGTTGATAGCCTTGGCAATTGGCTTACCGACTTGATGTGGGGATCTTCTCAAAAGCATGTTGTTGTCGGCCCAACGACTTTCTTCAGGACCAGCAGAGGCACCGACGAACAAGTTGAAAGCAAGCTTGCCCTGCAAGTTGTTTTTTTCAACGTGATCAGCCAATGCAGATGGAATTGCCTTTGGTGCACCAACACCAGTGAAACCGGACCATCCCAAATATTGGCCATGTTTAAAGAGGTCTATACATTGTTCGGCAGTTCTTAACTTGTTCAAGTAGGGGGCGTATCTAACCCTCTGTTTCAAAATTGATGACATGGCTATGAACTATTTACTTGTGTGAAGTAGGTTTCAAAATTTGTGGGTATGAATTTTCACAGTTGAAAGCCGATCCAATTATGGGACGTTTAATGCCTGGTATTTATAGTCGTACATAATCCGGTGGCTTACACAATGAAAAATCACACAAATCACACGAAAGTAACACAAAAGTAACACTACAAACAAATCTCACGCACTCCAGAGCAAAAAAATTGTTGAGACCGCGAATACGGATGGGTGACCAGTGAGGCTTCTGCTAAATAGGTCGAAATTCAAGAGCGATTTTCGGAGTGAGAATGCTTTCACGGAGTTTTATTATTTTTGGGCCCAAGATTTAGGAGGGGAAGAACAACCAACACTTTGGACATGGGGTACAAAATTAACGCCACCTGTCCTCATCTCTAATTTAGACGAGTACTTGCGATACACAGCTACTTCGACACACTGTCGATATGGTCAAAGTATTTCAGTTCATTAGGTGATTCGGTATTAAGCTACCCTCGAAAGTGAAAATGGTTAGTATCCTCCCGGAATGCACAATTATCCTGTATATAGCCTACAGACCAACGTACTCCGGACGGTTCCGAACTAGCCTAATGATGAATCAGAAGTGGACAGTTTCAGCTGGGGACATCCATACAAAAGAAAATACATGAACGGCTCCATTTATCCACTTTTTGACTCGCTATAGACCCTTATAACGCTTGGAACACGTTAAACTTTAACAGAGGGGCTAAAAGTGGGGCAATTATAATCTTCTTCTTATTTACGACAAACACTTTCGCGCACAGCCTTTCTCCAGAGTAAACAGATACCCCGGACTAGTACCCCGGATTGTATCAAGAACAAGTAAAACCTTATTCGAAATCTTGCTCCGGAACTCAAAATGGCTACCTAACCATTATCCCCACGAATCAAGTCGCCCCATTTCAATCATTTGACAAACCTTGAATCTCGAAAGATTGCATCATCCTATTATTATTTCGCTAACAAAACTGCATAACCCCAGAACGAAAAAGTCGCGCCTAAGGTATACTCGGTAACAAGTATTTGTAATCCGGGGATATTCGAAGCTCTTGCCCCACAAAAGGTCTTTTCCGCGGAAACTTAGCCAATTAAAATTTCTTGTACTATATACACTGTTCTTATTTTATTCTTATAAGGTACCCTTTGACTATTTTTATTTACAATATATATGTAGTTAATTCATCTTGGTGGCCATAAAACGACTTATTTTGATTGGATTACCATCCTCGTCCACGGGCTCAAATTCCATTTCCTCTTCTGACTTCCTGTAACCAGATTTTTTACTTTGTAATATAAGCTTCTGCCGAAGTTTGTGATAGTCACTTACGATTTCTTGATTGATAAAGTCATTTTCGATATCATCTTCCAATCCGAGGGCCATTGAGTCTTCGTCATAATCATCGAAAGTATTTTCGATTATTTCTTCCTCAAGAATTGGTCCGGAGTCTTCATCATCTTCTTCACCATCATTATTTTCTTGATAATGGTCAAAGCCTATTTCGTCTAGACGAGAGTCAGAAACATCTGTAATTTTGGAATTACTGATATTCTTTCTTTCCACATTTTGATTATCTTGTTGTGGCATGGACTCAAGCATTTTATTGAGTATTTCGAAATCTTCTACTTTGTCGACAACTGGGCCCTCCGTTTCAATGTCCTCATCGTAAACTCCCAACACATATGCTTTAGCCATAGTCTCCAAGTCATTTTGCATAGAATGAAAGTCTATAGCTGCTTCCTTTAAGTCGATGAACTCCGAATCATCTGTCAGATCACCATCCTTCGAACTGTCTTCCCCAATATCGGAAGCATCTTTTCCAATTTCGGGAGCGAAGGTGGTCTCAATAGCTGCGCTGGGCACAGAGGCGGTTTCAATAGCGCCTGGGGGGACAGAACTTTTATTCATCCTTCCTGCCTTGAAACGAGAAACCTTTTGAGGTTTCGATGGCGTGTCACTAATGCTCTCTTTTTCCACCGAAAACTTCGATTTCGAACTATCATTTGAATATGTTAAACTTGAATCATCAGGACTAATTGAAGAAGTATTCTTCTCAATGATGTCACCATTGATTGACGAACCTGATTGGTCGTTCATTTCTGAAGACATATTCTTTTCAATAATGTCACCATTGATTAAAGTACTTGATTGATCGTTCACATCAGGCTTCGAATGTGTTTTCGAATCATCTGAAGCTTTTAGTATTGAGCTCTTGAACCTGGAGACCTTTTTTGGAGTATTGTCCATGAAAGTTGAATCATTGGAACCAATTGAGGAAGTGTTCTTCTCAATAATGTCACCATTGATTGTAGTATCTACTAGGCCGGTTACCTCTGGCTTCAAAGATGTTCTCGAATTGTTTGAAGCCTTTAGCATTGAACTCTTGAATCTAGAAACCTTTTTCGGAGCTTCATCCATGCCTTCGTTTTTGAGTATGGATTGTTCCATTAACCCGTATCTATCTATTACTTCCAGACCGTCACCAATCTCTATATCGGGAACACGAACCTTTCTGCCTTCGGAACGAAAACCTCCCACCAGTCTAGATTGAACGATGTCTTGATCATAACTGTTATTTTCTCTTTCAATGACGACATCGCTAACCGGAGATACCAGTGTTTTATTCTCTTCATTTTGATCTCTCTTTGAAGTTAAGTTACTTTTCGAAGGAAAACTACTATCCAGGTTAGGTTGAATCAAGTCTTGATTTTTATTTTCTCTTTCGATGACGATATCGCTGATAGGAGATTCCAGTGTCTCATTCTCTTGTTTTTGAGCTTGCATCACGGTTATATTATTTCTCGAGATCTTTCCTTGCTTAAATAAAGAAAGCTTGGGCTGTGCGAGGGGATTCTTTAGAGCATCACTAATGTTCTCTATCTCTTTGATATCCAAATTTTTTGCGAATCGTACTGTCTTTTTCTCCTTATTGTTTTTAGTTGAATTAGTACTTGTTGAATTATCACCGAGATTCTTGGGAGTCTCCTGTATTTTCTCGGTACCAGATTTTGCTTGTCTTAAGTTTAGGACCTGATTCCATAACATGTCATTTGCGGAGTTTCCTTGCGAAGAGTTTACGTAAAATCCTTTCCCACCGTATAGCATTTCGTCTGCAAGCTCATCATCATCGTCATCGTCATCTTCAGAAAATTCAAAGTCCCATTCCTCATCATCAGCGTAATCAACTGCATTCTCCTCGTCCACAAAATCATCAGCAAGAACCTCTAGTTGAAGGATGTCCCCTCTATCCACCAGGACCCCATTCTTCTCGGCAGAGCTAGTGTCTTCAGAATCGCTAGGGTTATTCAATATTTCCTTTAGGTTATTCTCCTCAATTAGACTGTTTATCAAAGCCTTGTTCTCGGAATCTTCTATCTTGTCTGACTCCTTTTCAGATATTTCTGAATCAAATGCCCTAGTGTCATTTGCTCGAGATGAGCCGTATTCTTCTTTTTGGGATCCTTCTCCAGATCCATTTTCTAATTTTTTGAATTCTGCTATACATATTTGTTTCAATTTGAATTTATCTTCACGACTAACATTCAAAGAATCAATTTTATCAAGCAATTCATTTTGGTCTATAAGCTGGGGTGAAGCTGTCTTTGCTTTGGTACTCTTAATTTCCATATCTTCTAGCAAGTCCAGTATGCTTTCATATTCAGCTTCAGCATCTGTAGATTTTACTGTAACCTGTGGATCGCCAGACAAATCCTTACCACTTTGCGGGTCATTACTTTGCGTGTCATTCAAAGAGGATTTCAACATAGAATTTTCGGAATCCTCAGTAGGTTTGGCTTCTTCCTTCTGATTGTGTTCGGGCTCTGATGTGTGGGAAATGCTATCCTTGGGTGGGTTGTCTACCAATTCGTTATTTATCGATGTACTTATTATGTTTCCTTCTTCATCTAACTGTTCTTGAATTTCCATGTATGGAAGACCCTCCTCATTAAATTTGTCAGTCTCATCTTCAGATATCTTATTAATCCTTTTAAGATTTTCTCTGGTAACATTTGCTTCCTTGAGCTTGGTGTTAAATGTAGATGCGGTTTGTTTCAAGCTCTTTATTTTCTCATCTAAGCTTTCTAAAGCATCCTTTCTTGGCTTTTCGACGAAATATCCCTGTCCCAAAAACACCATGGCATTAGGCTCTTTATTCCGAAGGAGTTGATCCCGAGCCGATTCGTATGATTTGACTTCATTCTCTAGGGCCTCTTGTTTGTTCTGTAGATTGCTAATAGTTGATTCAAGCTGCTCAAAGAGAGAGTTTGCAAAATCTGCTTCTTCCATTGAGTGTGCCTTGAGTATTGATATCACTTTTACAGTAGCTAAATCATCTGTATTAGTAGATGCCTTATATTTTTCGTGTACTAACCAATGACCTGAGGGTAACTTGGTAATCAGTAATATGCTTACAATATTAAATAGGACTAATGTAAGTACATTCTCTATATATATCTTTACCGTTGAAGCGTACCTTTACCTCCTCTTGAAGACTCCCAGTCTTGAAGAGCTAGTTCCCAATCTTCCTCTTCGGTCAACGGTTTGTCATTTCCCTCATTAGCAGTTGTATCGTTATTTCGTTCCATTTCGTCATATTTGTCTTTATGCTCAATCCATCTTTCATGAATATCAATGTCCATGAATTCACCGGTACCCGATTGTCTTGTTGCTTCACTCCATATAGAATCACCTCCGATCTCACTACCGAAGCTGTATCCATTTGCTTTATCGATAACACTTAATAAGTTAATCATGCTCTGCTTGTTTTCCACAGCCAATACTTCGAAAGAAACAAGATTGAAATCCTCCACTAATTCAGCAATCATCTCTGTTAACCTCACATAGTTTTTTCCTAAAATAGAATTCGATTCTTTCTCTAAGTGAGGCGTGAGATAGCTCAAATCTTGTACTTCTGTATAATAATCTAATCTGAAAGGAAGCTTTCCATAATTTCGGAGTAGGTCAATCTTGGATATCACATTAATATGAGGAAGGTTGAGTTGAAGCATAGATCTCAAACTTAATAACAAAATTGAAATATATTGCGAAGGACTGGTGAGGTAGATTGAATCAACTAGCGATACAACACATAGTCTAAGCCTATTTGACTTCACCAATTTTTTGAAAATTTTGTATAACGAATTGTGGTGGGTAAATAATTCCACCTGGCCGGGACAATCGAAAATAAGATAGTTCTGCTCTTCTACCAATTTGTGCACCCTTTCGACAAATTCTGTGATACCGGACTCATCAAATGATTCAAGTGCATACATGAGACCACCATTAGGCCCTAGGTTCAACTCTTCCATGATTTCTTCAATCGTTATGAAATCTCGTATATCTAACTCACAATTGGGATATGGTAATCTATCATTCGCAGGATCAAGATTTATGATACACAGCTTCCGCCCTACCGCGGACATAAACTGGTACATTCCATGACAGTAAGTGGACTTGCCTGACCCCGGAGGACCAATCACTATTTGTCCAAACATTAATTACAAACTATACTTTCGATACTTCAGATCATCTCTTCTATTTCTAATACTGTACACTTCGCACGACCTTTGACCATATACATCCCAATCGAAAGTTCACAGAACCTGAAAGAATTTGAATTACTAAAGCGTGACAAAGATACCAGAAGGAAGAAAGTGTCAATCACGGCAGCAGAATACTCAAACTCTACCTGAAGCATAAAAACCATCCTGATACTACAGGTATAAAACATATTTAGCACATAGAACATGAGTATAGGCACGTGATTTCATTACATAATAACGCGAAGTCGAATCGAATATCAACGAACTGCAAACCTCACTGGCAATAAAGCCAATACTAGCATAATCTCGTAAGACATCAATTTAATCCCGACTTATCTTCTAAGCACAAGAAAGTACTAGTTTAATTCGATAAAAGCTAATTAGTTGCATTTGATAACCAATTGGAGGGATCTGTTTTCAAAATAGAGCTTATTAAGAGATTTGCCACATTGTACTATGTCGTCGTCAGTCACAAACGAAACCACATTTTTATCAAAGACTGTTACAGTCTCGCCGCTTGTCTTGTTGTCGGTAGTTGACCACTACAACAGAGTTGCCAAGGATTCTAAAAAGAGAGTGGTTGGTGTCATATTAGGAGATAATTCATCAGACACTATAAATGTCACTAACTCGTATGCAATTCCATTCGAGGAGGATGAGAAGAACCCTAGCGTTTGGTTTTTGGATCACAACTTTATTGACTCAATGGGTGAAATGTTCAAAAAGATCAACGCCAAGGAAAAGTTGATTGGATGGTACCATTCTGGACCGAAGTTGAAACCTTCTGATTTGAAAATCAACGAAGTATTCAAGAAGTACACCCTGAATCCGTTATTATTAATTGTCGATGTCCAACCTAGAGAAGTTGGAATACCAACTGATGCCTACTTCGCTGTGGATGATATAAAGAACGATGGTTCCGCTGCAGAGAAGACCTTTGTTCACGTCCCTTCACTTATTGAAGCAGAGGAAGCCGAAGAAATCGGAGTCGAGCATTTATTAAGAGATATCAGAGATCAAGCGGCTGGTAACTTGTCGTTGAGAGTCACTCAAACTTATAAATCTTTATTGGGCTTGCATCAGAAACTCAGAGATATTGCAAACTACTTAGATAAGGTGTATCAGAAAAACTTACCTATTAACCATACAATTTTGGGAAAACTTCAGAATGTTTTTAACTTATTGCCTAATCTCGCAAGCGACAATCAAGACAAATCATCTACTCAGAACAATAATCCATTGGCCTCAGCCTTTACCATCAAAACTAATGACGAATTGATGGTCGTTTATATAAGTACACTTGTTAGAGCTGTGATCGCATTCCATGACTTGATTGAGAATAAATTGGAGAATAAAAAGTTGAATGAACTGAAAGCTATTGAAGGGAATACGGAGATAGATTCAGAAGTACCAGCAACCTCCTCGAGTGATTAGATGCTTATTATTTAAAAGAACCTAGTCACCTGAAGCAGCTTGACCCTTAAATAGTCGTAATCTTGAATAGACGCGCTACCAATTTTTTGTGTAGAGAAAGTAGTGCGAAGGAGAATAATTTCGAAGAAAATCAGAACTAATCACATCTATGAAAATCTGAGCAGGTAATGTCATAGTTGAATCTGGAAAGTTCAATCAGTGGTATCGTTAATGCAGCTGGCCAATAGATTTTCCCCTCCATATTAAAAACCATTTTCACCATCAATCACAGAACGCATAAAATAATTTGTGTATCGATATGTCACTACGTACAATTGCCATACCAAGACTAAATTCGATCTCGAATTTCAATTTTTTCTTTAAGAACACTACAAAGAATTTGAACATAGAACAAAACTTTATCAATAACCAGTACCTATCCACGAGCAACCGAAATGCCAGAGCCTTGAAACACTCTGCTTCTTTCCACAACACTCTTCTCACGAATTCCAGAAATAAAGCGAATGACGAATCTATTCTCGAAAATGTCGCTACTAAGGTCTTGAATTGTCAAGAACCAGAAGCGAAACTGTCTCAAAAAACCAGTCACGACAATATTCCTTTTCAAGTGATACCCAAAGTGAAAAACAAAGATGCATCTCCCAGCTCAATATCGGGTTTTCCAAAGACCAAAAGTGAATTAAAGTCCGTGATTAACCTGTACGTTAAGTTGACTAAGCCAAATTTAACAGTATTGGTAACCTTAAGTTCAATATGTTCGTATGCCATATCCCCTCTCACCGTTTCATTACATGAACTCGTATTCTTAACACTTGGAACAGCCTTGAGTTCTGGTGCAGCAAATGCTATCAACATGGGCAGAGAGCCAGAGTTCGACAGAAAGATGCCTAGAACTGTGGGTCGACCCGTAGTTCGTGGCTTAATTACACCAAGTCAAGCATATAAATTTGCTGCGGTTACAGGGTCATTAGGATGCACCATGCTTTATTTTGGAGTAAACCCAACCGTCTCATGCTTAGGATTCTTGAACATTGTCCTATACTCCTGGATATATACATCGCTCAAGAGAAGATCAATAATCAATACTTGGGTAGGAGCCATAGTTGGTGCAATTCCACCTCTTATGGGATGGGCTGCATCATCACCACTAACTCATCCAGCAGCATGGTGCTTAGCTGGTCTCTTGTACGCTTGGCAATTTCCACACTTCAATGCTTTGTCTCATAACATAGCTGATCAGTACAAAAAGGCTGGATATGTCATGACAGCTGCTGAAAATCCAATGTTGAATGCAAGGGTGGCATTACGATACTCACTTTTAATGTTTCCTCTTTGTTTTGGCATATCTTACTACGGTATAACAGACTCGGTATTTCCATTCGATTCTGCTATAGCCAATGGATGGTTAACTTACTTAGCATACAAGTTCTGGAGACAACAACGAATCAATCATAAACCTGGGTACATCCCATCCGCGGAAGAAATTACCAAATCATCAATAAATGCCAAAAAGTTATTTTGGTGCTCTGTGTGGCATTTGCCTGCTGTATTAATATTAGCGATGCTTCACAAAAAGGGCCAATGGGATCGTCTATTCACTTATTTGGGACTAAAGTCCAAGACGAAACAAGATTCCAGATTAGAACCCATAGCCTAAAGACACATGTACATAGTAATTTAAACGAATACATTTCCACCAGTTTATTAGCAACACAGTGACCAAAGTAAAGAACACTGAGAAACGGGACCGGGATATATTTTTCATCGAAATTACTCTATGGTATGCCTTTATTCAAATAAAGCACCATGTCACAACATAGCAAGTATAAGATAACATGCCACAACTAAAAACTCACAACAATACAAAAATCTTACAGACTTAAATATGATAACTTACCACTCACATATAGAATAGAATTTTGGGACGCTTCAAAAAAAGTCATAAACTAATGTAAAGTCATAATAGATATACAATGAGCACACACTTTGAGCTCCCAAACCACCACGACCTAAACAACCAAAAACAATCTTAGCCATATCATACGCCCCTAATGTCATCTCTTTAAAATTATGATATAACGGTGTCATTATCTGAAAAAATACAGTCCACTGTGCGTAGTATCTCGAGCTACGAACAAAGCAACTAGTTTCGGATTGTATCCACAGTTTGAAAGACAAAGCTCATTCTGATCAGCCAGCTCAAGAGGCAGAACTGCGAAAACAAGACATACAACAACTTTGACATACTGGCACAATATATATAACTTTGACGCTCTGAAACTACGCAACTTCTCTTACGAGTCCTGCTACTAGAACAATATAGTCTATATAAAAACGATATTTCATAAAAAACAACAAGCAAAGAAAGACGCAATTCCATACACCCAATACCCCACAACTTTCTCAGATTAAAGAGACAGTATCGAATCTTCATCCACATATTGCAATTATAACATCAATTGCTAGACTCATTGGTGTTCTCGATCTAATCTTAAATAATTCATTATGTATTGAGCTACGAAAATCCATGTGTAAATGTTTAGTAACTGTAATAATTATGACCCGAGTAATCAATAATGACTGTTGCTGAAATAAAAAAGATATTACCCATAAACACCTCAAAACGCCCAGCTTATGATTAAGCCTTCCCATGACAATTTTGCTTAGCCTTAGATCGAACTAACTTCCTCTGCAGAGTAATAAAATTATATTCAGTACCAACCTTGAACCTGATCGCCACTTTATCACCTCAAGAAATAAACAAGTTTATGAAAGTAGATACAACTATACCGTACCATGTAAAATGATCCAAAGAGCAAACATTTTATAGTCATGTCCGGCCAAGTGGAATTTAATACAAAACTTTATAGCAGATACAATTTTCTAAAACTTGACTTAAAATAACCTTGCCCACCCTTTATGACTCTGCTTAATAGCAAAACAATCCCAATATATATCAAAGTGTAATCACCCGTATTAAGAAGCTATATATAATGAATGGTCCGAATCGCCATCTAAAAGCATGGATGGACGATAAGACCTTCCGATATCTGAACGAAAAAATTATTTATTGCGAACCTCCAACCAAGTAATTCTACATCACAGTATTGCTAGTTGGATATGTATTAGCGTGATCGCAATTTATTATCACCTGAACCTAAACTTTCAGCTCTCTCTATATGATTCTTTCTAATTAAGGTGCCTGCAACTTGATTCAATTTATTTTCATTACCAACTTGATGCAAAGCAAGCCTTAAATGATTCTAATGTTTGCGATTCCCAGCGTAGCAGAGACGCACCGCTAGGTGACCATGCAACAGAGACTCTAATTCGATTTCAGCTTCGAAATATGAACATACTTTGTATCGATTAAATCAATATAAACTGATCCTCTACCCATACTTCTTGCTTTCGAAACACTGGAAAACTATACAGTTTACACTGCCGCAGCAACCCTATGTACTCATTGGTAGCTCGTCATGATCATCCTTCTTATCAGGTCAAAAGAAACATGACCCTCTCAAATCAATGCAGATGACGGAGAGCAAATATGTATTCGATATAATTAATTTGGTATCTATCAGTTGCTAGTTCGTCAGAATTATAAGTATCCTCGGGCGAATGTGGGTCTCCCAGGTTGCTCATTTCTAAGCCCGAACAAACCATATCAACAAAAAGCTGCTAGAATTATTCTTACCTTGCTACAGCGCCCTTCGACTCTATTCATCTAAGAAATTCGTCTTTACAATACTAACTTGGCTGGCATTGATATATTATACTTGTCCGGACATCTCACACTCAGCGATCTTTAATACATGTATCAATATTTGCCTAGCTTATGCATCTACAGCCTTAGCATCATATTGCATTTCTAATCTAACTTGCCCTATCCAATCGAATAATATGATTTACCATTACAATTGGTCCAAGTTAACCAGTTACCTTTTGGGCGGTATCTATTATCTTTGAATTCTAAGCTAAATATAACTGATAAAGCAGTATCCAATTCAATTAAATTACTTACTAAATAACTTATATTCAGCATATCTAGCTTTACTACTCTGGAAAGTAGAAATTTCAGCACTTTCTGTGTTTTCACTTTAGCCATGATTTTACTAAAAAAATATCTAACGCTTTAGAGTTTGAAGTGACAATATCTGTACTCAGTGAAGTCTCAAAATAAATTTCTCCAGATTAATTGCATGTACTTCATTTATGTTTTGAGCTACACTTTACCCAAGCTAAACTTCATAAATATGATTTGTTTTAATTATACTATTCTAGCCGCAAGCTTTTTAGGAGTGTAGATGAGGGTGGACTCTCGAGGAATCCAAGATTCTATTTCAGTATACGTGGATGTGCCGCCATACCTGTTTTCTGAAGGCACCTTCCGGTTTTATGATTTGTTGTGCACCAATCATGTACATCTACATTGAATTGTCGAACTTTGTCAATCTTTCATGACACTTATGCATAGAAGTGTTTACATAAAGTATTTTATAGCATGTGGGGAGTATAATGGACACATCGAAAAGGCAAGGCTGGCTCACATGAAGTTAGCCATCAACATATTGATGTAAAGCAGATCAAAGACATGTTTCATGCACTTTGAAATCTTTTATAGCTCTCTCGATGGGGTTTATTTGATAAATCATTAATGTGAATTAGCAATATTATTTATTTATTCTACTACGATAGTTGTGTTAGAGGCGCCCACTGGAAAGATATCTCCCCCTGAAGTCAGTTGCTGTCAGCGCAGGCAAATTCGACTTCAGTTACTAGGGCGTTAACTCGTGGTCTCTGATATTATGAAACGATGCTATGATATTAGTTTCGCAGGTTCAAATTATTCGATTGGGTTTTTTAGCCTTATTTGGCCAACTCCTGGTTTCCTATCCTCGTTTTGAAGCGGTCTCGCCGCTACAACTGCGGGTGGTCCTTATGCCGTGGCTCTACATCGCTTTGATGATCCATAACAAAAAATCGCAGATTCGTCGTTGCTTTCATTACTCTATAATTACAACTATATGATTGCCTAAAAAAACCAGATTGGAAACCCTTCTATTCTATGGTTGTCTTTGATGGCTCCGTCTCATTATGTTACGTCTCACCTTCCATACCCCTCCCACTTTTTTCTTGTCCACGAAGTTTATATAAGGTAACTTTTGAAGGTATTCATTGCCACTCACTGTCATCCCTTGCTTCATTTTTTGGTTAAGAGATTTAACTCGAGTTTCATGCTCTCTTAAAAGGTCAGGGTTTAGCAATTCAACTGATGGTATCTCACCTTCACCTTTGACAAGTAACATCTTTTTTCCTTGTCTTAGGGCAGATGCAATTTCATTGGTAATACAATTTTGTAAATACATATTGAAATATTCTTCTGCTTCGTTTATACTGTGTATTATCGCCAATCCTGCGAATTTTGTTCCCTCTAAACCAACTAACGTTTTGAAATCCAGCTGGTTTAAATAGACGGGAACTTTTGGTTGACTCAGTTGCATTTTAGAGCTCTTCACCGATTCGAAAGACGCTTCATCAGTTACGTAAAGCCCTACAATTGACGCATCTAGCGTTAACAAAACGTCCTCGTTAGTAAACATACCATTTGAATCAAAATTCACATTGGTGACAGTATTAATCCCCACGAAACTGTTGTCTGAAGTACAGGTTTCATAAGATAGTTTCAAAGGCGAACTGCTTAAAAGGTGTCTTGCAAAATCGAAATTGAAGCTTTGATTCTGATGGAAATAAATTAGCTTTGATAAATCCCTTAGTTGTAATGCGGAAAACCTCGACTCTTGGTTGACACTTCTTAGTATGTGTAGTTGTCCGTATGCTAATCCATTCAAGATGTCTGTGTTCTCCCCTTGGTCCACCTCCGGGCTGGGTGAGAGTAGTATCAAATGGTTTGGTTTGATTAAGTTCGTAATCTCAATCAAAATTTCCTTGCCATAACCTTTTATCCAGCCTGGAGTGTTTATTATAAGATGGTTGCCACTGGGCTTTTGTTGAGAAACGTAGTGTTCATACAAGATTGTTATCAATTCCAAATAATTTGCAGGCTGGTGCATAGGAGATGTAAAACCAAAGTAATGGGCTAACTTACGACTTCTCTCGGTATTATCATGCAGACTAGTGGCTATGTTCAATCCTAATACGATTTCACTGACTTCTGTCAATGAAAGAGTATAGGGAACTGAAAATTCAGATTGACCAGGATCAATGTCTAAATAGGAGGTTTTGTTGGGTAGCTCTAGAAGAAAAGAATTGAGCAAGCTTTTCGAGAATGTTGATTTACCTGTGTTCTTATTTCCTATAATCATTATCACCTGGGGCTCCGATTCGCGCTGAAGTTTTGAGACAAGATGGTTTATTCCTTTGGACCATGTGTGATCGGTATTGAGTCCTGCTTGATTACTTCTATTCTTCGTGACAATCTCAAATGTATACTTCAGAGAGCGCCTGTCATTATGAATACTTATATCCTCCAGTGATGATGGATTGTACATGAAATCTTTGAAAGGCATAAAATAGGAACCTATATCCTCTAATCCTGAATTGAAAGATTCGAGTTTTATCACCGTTATCATATCGCTATCAAATAATGCAGTTGGTTCTTCGTCAATATGATCTGAAGAACTATAACTTCCAAGAATTGGTAATGCTTGAGAAGTGGATGCCAAAATTTTATGCTTTTTCAGATGATCTTTAAGTATGCTATGATTGTTAACTATGACGAATCCCTTCAATATACTCATTACACATTGGCCATTGATCAATATAAATTCTCCATACTTCAATCCCAATGTTACAGAGGTTGCATCAGAAATTGTATTCTTTTCTGTAAATTCAAAGTTTGACATAAAAATACTTCGTGTTGGCGGAGAAAAGTCGTTGAAAAATGGGTTTGAAATCAGCTTTGGCTTTGAATCTTCAATATCAGCCTTTACCTGTTGAGTTTCGTCTTGAATATCATCTTGCTCCAACTCGTCATTTTCATCTGACGAATTTAGTTGGTATCCAATCACATCGTTCGTATCTTCATTGTCTTCCTCGTGGAAGAGCGGGTTTTGGTTACCTTTGAAAGCTGCATATGCACTCATCAATGAAAGACTTCCGATATGGTTCACAGATCCCTCAACCCCATTGCAAAATCATCACGATGTTATTGGTTTGTGCACGATCATTTGGTCAAGTAACCCAAGCATAGGGATTGCTCAAATTTGGCTGATAATGAGATACTAAGGCAACCGAATTATGTCAAAATGAAATATTAACTCATTTTAGGGTTGACATCTTGATTCCGAAGAATTCTCGGGCATAACGATTTAGAATTAAAAATATCGAGAATTTATTAATATTTACAAAAAAAAGGAGTAATTTTGGCAAGAACGCGTCCTTATTATATGCTGTCAGCTCACAAGACTTTAAATCTGCATTTGAGGTAGTGAAAGTGTAGACAATA
The DNA here is from genome assembly GCA_030568675.1 of Suhomyces xylopsoci. NCBI lineage: Eukaryota > Fungi > Ascomycota > Pichiomycetes > Serinales > Debaryomycetaceae > Suhomyces > Suhomyces xylopsoci. Next base: position 250,514 of record JAJMGM010000009.1, read on the forward strand.
GATAATACTCTGTATTGATAAGCATGCTAATGATAATCAAAGTGAAAAAATAGATGAAAACTAATCGAAAACGTCTGGTGACGTCTGGATTATCTTGCCGGAAAAATCAAGCCTCGGTTATTCCGCATTCGTTACCGCAACTTCTAAATAAAATAAGCAGAATTACATCATCCGTAAATAATCGTTGAGAATGTATAAAATTGTTCAGTTCTAGACAAGAACACAGTTATTCAACCGTCACGGCTTGATATTTATTGAACTCAAAACGAGGTGAGTATATTACTGGGGTCGATTTTTCAATAAATTGCTACCTGGAAGATGAATCTATTGTGTCTCTAGCTTCTCTTTGTATTATGGAGTATCAGTTCATCATGCAGCATCTTTAGCTCAGGTGGCTTTATTGAGCATTAAATCTGGCGATTAGATCATTCCGCCAGACACCGCGCCCAATTTATCCCCGCTTTTACGCTTCTCATTCTTAGTTTGGTGGAGATAATGTTTCGGAGTGTTCAGGTCCGAGGGTTTCACGCAATACTTCGGTTCAACTGGAAACCAATGAAGTACTTGACCATACAGATCAAATATGTGTGTACTACGTCATGAAATAGTCAAAGGGTCCCTTGCCCATACCGCACTCAACATTTTATGTCCTGATTGCTATGTTTTCGCCGTAACGGTTCGCAATTACACAAAACGAACAGCATAGGAAACTTCGCTTTCATTCTAAGTCGCATGATATATAAATTTCGAATGATTTCCTCGAGCTACTTGCGGTATAAAGTATTATATATTTTATTTGACAATGAATAGTAAATTACAAGCGGCAATTGATGAGATAGTGAAAGACTTCTCTATTGACAAGGACTTCTTGCTCAAAGCCACCGATGCCTTCACCAAGTCAGCAGATGCAGGCTTATCTAACTCATCTGCGTCGAAAGATTACATGCCTATGATTCCAACTTATGTTACCGGAGTCCCAACTGGTAAGGAAAAAGGTTTGTATTTGGCTGCAGATTTAGGTGGTACAAACTTCCGTGTTTGTTCCACTCGTTTGAACGGAGACCACACATATGAATTAAAGCAATCCAAATATAAAATTCCACTTGACTTGATGTCAAACTCCACTGGTGATGACTTATTCTCATTCTTGGCTAGCAAGGTCGCAAATTTCGTTGAAGAGCACCACAGTGAGTATTCCGGCGATGAACCATTGAAGATGGGATTCACATTTTCTTTTCCGGTAGATCAGACCGCTTTAAACAGAGGTACATTAATTCGTTGGACAAAGGGTTTTGACTTGCCTGATTGTGTCAACAAAGATATCATTCTTTTATTGCAAAAACATATTGATGATCTTGGTGTGAAAGTGAACGTCGTGGCTTTAGCCAATGACACCGTCGGTACTTTATTGTCAAGAGCATACTCAAATGATAAATCTGTTACGAACTCGAACACCGTTATTGGAGGAATTTTTGGAACTGGTACCAATGGTGCTTACTTTGAGACCTTAGACAAAATTAAGAAGTTGAACCCCTCGGCAGTCCCAGAAGGTGCCACTGGTGTAGTCATTAACACTGAATGGGGCTCGTTCGACAACACCCTCCAAATCTTGCCAAACACTAAGTACGATACTACGGTTGATAACCTGACTGCAAACAAGGGATATCATTTGTTCGAGAAGAGAATTAGTGGTATGTTTTTGGGTGAGATTCTTCGTGTCATTTTACTTGATTTGTTTGATCGTGGTTTATTATTCCAGGAGTTATACAAATCTAGGGGTGGATCCTTGCCTCACAGATTAGCTGAAGCCTGGCAATTAGATTCAGAGGTATTGTCATACTTACAAATTGATGATTCGACAGACTTGAAGATGTCGGAGTTAGTTTTGGAGAACCATTTGAGATTGCCAACTACTGCGGAAGAAAGATTGGCTATCCAAAAAATCACTCAAACTGTTGCTCTTAGAGCTGCTTACCTCTCAGCAATTCCAATAGCAGCTTTGGTACGTCGTGTACTGGGCCAGTATGCAGATGATGATAGAGATTTTGAAGTTGGCTGCGATGGCTCAATTTTTGAGTTTTACCCAGGATTCCAAGATAGAATTATGGAAGCATTCAACTTAATCAACCCATTGGAAGGTCAAAACAAAAAGCTTCGCTTGAAGCTTGCTAAAGATGGAAGTGGTGTGGGTGCTGCTTTATGTGCTAGTCTTGCCTGATGTTAATGAGACCAAGAAAAATATGCTTTATTAATGAATTTCAATGTCATGAGGTTGATTCAAGTCGATAAACCTATTAACATCCCTTTGTAGGGATTTTTTTATAGACTATTATTTCAATATACTATTTGATGGGCCTTTTAGTAGAAGCTCTCTGTTCTAGCTCAGCCTAAGATATATGCAGAATTCCCATTACGTAGTGGATCAGCAATGTGCTAGGTATTTTTATGCAGTCCAGAAAATTCCAGATCAGGAATCTGAAAAATGCCCCAACATGTTGTCGAGTATTACTGTGTATTAAGTAGTCCGGACACTAAATGTTTAGCATGTTATACGCCCGAGGGATATTCATTGTCAGTTTGTTAAACTTAATAGGCTCTACTATTGCAATTATTCCGAATATTCCCGTAGATTCACAACACCCCGAATCAATATCAAAAGAACAACCAAGCCACTTGTCATTACCAAATTTATTGCAGACAAATGATATTCGGGATTTGGAATTAGTCTGGAGCTTCATAGGTAACCCAATACTAGATACTGGTAGGTTGATTTTCGGAAAAGACGTCGGATCCGTATGGTCAATTCCTCAGCTCGAAAACTCTAGAGATGAGTGGACGATTGAGCTTGTCTTCAGATCTTCAGGCACGACAGAAAAAGACTTGAGGTTCAGCGAAGCTAATGGACTAGCATTATGGCTTATAGATCCGCTGACGTCTTCTCCAATTGACTCGAACAACATGGAAAATTTTGGAGGTCCGTCTACTTTTGATGGATTTCAACTTTTGATAAACAGTAAAGATACCAAAGGTTTGAAGATATTCAATAATGATGGAAGTAAGGTGATTAGGAATGACATTGAAAGCTCAATAGGTAATTGTGCGTTCAATTATTTGGACTCGCAAGTTCCCTTCACACTTCGAGTCTCATACTCCAAAGAGAAGAGTTGGTTTAAAGTTCAAATCGATAACAATGTATGCTTCAAAACCGATCAAATAATCATACCTGAAGATGTTAGTGATTTCAAACTTGGATTTAGTTCAGCAATTAGTCCTGAATCTAGCGAGACATTCGAGGTTTTGGAATTTAAAGTTTTCTCACATCTCACCGAAGATGCTATTGACAATCATGGTGTGATGACCGATGGCCATATTCAAGTCCAATACACCACGGTTGTGGATGAGTCACAAGCAACAGAAGCACCTTATTTTAATCCTAGACAGGTAAGAGAATCGCTTATGGAAAGAACATCTAGACATCGTGAAGAAATGGAACGGCAATTGAAATTGAATAAGGAAGTAGAGGGCTTAGACAATCAGTTGGGACAATATATTAGTGAATCTAATATCAAAATACTAAAGCTTGAACAACTTATCGAGGATGGGTTCAGATTAAGTGAGTATAACTCGAAGACAGCTTCGTCTCAAATCAAGGACGTGGAGTCCGTGCAAATTCAACAAAAAGAAATCTTAAATGGAATTGACAAATCGTTACAAGAATTCAAATCCACAATCTCACAGCAATACGCCCAAATGTTGGGAGCGGTCTCAAAACTCAATGAGAAAATGATTGGTGAAGTAAGAGAGCAACAATACACTATGGACGAGTTAAGTAAAAAGGTAGATTTACTTATGTCTAATCACAAAGAAATTCAATACCAGGCCACAAATTCGGGCGATGAAACTGATTTGTCTGGAGTTATAAATGCCATAATCAAATGGATTTTGATTCCTGTCGCTTTAGGTATTTTCATTCTTACTTTTGTTGTATCGAGACTTAGACACGACATCAAACATGCTAAATTACTTTAGACTAAATACTCATCAAAACCTGTTTATTCAAAACAATATATATAAATATACTATCAATCCACAATGAGCACCCCATTTTTTATCTCTCTCTTTCTTTTACTCGGGGAAACAGATCTCTCAGTTGATGGAGATGCTGGCGCGGAAGAATCAAACTTTGAAGCAAGATCCTTCACCGAGGTTTTTCTACCCAATGTTGAAACAAATTTTGGTTGAGCAAACTCCGAGGTATTGCTTGGTGAGTCAAGAGCTGTGCTTGAATCATAAACGATATCTTTTCTGGAAGGTCTAGAGGAAACCACTATTTTGTTAGACTTTTTGTCATCATTTAATAATGCACTTAATTTCTTTTTGTTTGGCGACGTAGACCTTTTCAAAGAGTTGGGGGCCAGCTTTTTGGGAGTTACAGGTGGAGGAGTGCTGGGGGATTCGTGATCCTCTGCATCTTTGAAATCATCTATCGAATCGGTCGAAGAAGCTTTTGCTTCTACGGGGCCAGGAACGTCCTTCGGTTCCTCAACTTCTTGTTTTCTTGATCTGTGAACCGCATTTTGAAGTTTTGATTCCAATCTAGATTTTGATTTGAGCGCAGCTGAAGATTTTGGAGTCAATGAAGCTTCAGTTGAGTTTTTTCGACTAACGGAATTACTAGCTGAGTTTCCATTTCTAGTATTCGCTCTTCTTAACTCTTTGAAAATTGTTTCTTTATGCTCAAAAAGATCATTGATGAAGTTGAATTGATGCTTGTCATTAATTACACTTCTAGAATAATCCCAAGTGGAAGATTCGAGCTTTGGCCGCAAAACCAAATTGCCAAATTCCTTAGATAAGCGGGACCGGAAGCCAGCAGCTAGTTCAGTGTCTTTCGATCCAATGATTTGAACTAAGCGATTCAAATGCGTCAAAGTTGCATCCAAAGTTGCTAGATTACACTTTGGTAAATCGACCAAAACGTTTTGAAGACCATTAACTCTCGAGTTGGTCTTGCTCTCGTCTCCAACAGGGTAATTCAAATACAAAGACTTTATTAAATCGTAGTAATTGTGCGGAATGACTGAGTCTGGAAGCTCCATGAAATAAAGTTTCAAAACATTTGTAATTATAATTGGGTGCGAATTCGTCAAAATCTCGTTTATCTTGACAGGGTCATTAACATCATTTAGTTGAAATCTCAAACTATGCACGTTCGTTAAATGAATTGGCTGGGTCCATAAATTTATTCTTTCTTCGTCATTCTCTATATCTGGATAAACCTTATCCAAATGAGATAAGATGCATTGAATCATGATCGGAACAACTTTTCTGTCTAGTCTGGATTTTACATTTAGGTCTACCCCGAATGTTTGTCTTACGTTTGAGTCGTAATAATTGTCATACAAAATGACGTGCGGTTTGAATTTACCAGTTGCATAGTTCTCAATCAAAAACTTCAAATCATTTATTGGATTGATTGTCTCTTCCAATAATAGTAACTCGTCACACATCAGCTTCATGGATGCGATTTTGTTGGCAAAACTGGATAAGAAATCAAAAGTCACTTTCTTGATTGCTTTCAATCTATCGAGTTCACACTTTTGCATGAAGGTTAAGTGGTCCATAATCAACTCTTCAAACTCACATCTTATTTTGTCAAGCTCAACTGTCTTGTTGTAATATTGGGTGTCCAATTGATTTACTTCAGAGATTAATTTGGCTAATTGAGATTTGTCGTTGAAGTCGATGGTGTTTACTCCAATGGCTTGCTTCATATCTTCGAAATAGTCTTGAAATTGATTTGTAGCCCCAATGGAAGGATTTCTACTCAAATCATTATCATCGTTTCCGTAAGTATTTTCCAATCCTGGTAGCTTAGTTGTCTCGAACACCACAGGCTTCCATTGGTAATAAAATTGAGATGAGTTGATAAAGTTTTTTCCACCCATTGAACCAATAAGTCTTATAAAAGAGTTATTGATCAAGTCCTGGCCGAATGCTTCGGCCCTGGCAATATTTCCATTCAAATCTGCCATGTTATCAAGAAGCCATTGAGTTATTGCACTTCCTGAAGACACATTGTGATATGTACCTAATATGGGAACTTTATGGGAGGTAAGCTCTATGTTGGTCAAGATCTGTGTGAGTAATGATTTGAGAGCCTTGTGGTCATAAACAGAGTTTCCAATATTGTACTTGGTGGTGTTTTCTTCCTCTTCTTCATCAGGAGTTTCTTCGGTGGTAGTTTGTGCCAATTCTAGATCTTTCAATTCTTGGCTTAATTCTCCTTCACTATAATGCGATTTGGCTTCTTCTAACATTCTACACTTGTTGAAGTAACGTTTCTGCAATTTATCCAAAGAGCTTTTGTGCGCCTTAAATTGCTTGTTCTTATCGAAGATAACCGACTCCGAGTATTCAACTCTTTGTCTATGCTCTTTGCACCATTTGGAGAATGGTTCTAATACTAATGTTTTGATATTTGAGGCAACTTCTAGATGATACTCTCCCTGTTTACAAAAGTTTTCATTTATTTTTTGATATGCATTTTTGATTGACGAAACGTAATCGTCATTGGCTTGACGCTTGGAACTGTGCTTGGTAACTGACTTCTCGATCGATTTTAACTGAGTACCGTATATCAATTCCAGCTCCATTCTTTTGGTAAACAATTGAATGAAGTCATCGTTTTCGTTAACTCCCTCCTTGAGCTGGTCAAAAAGGGTCTTAAAGCCCACACTATAGTCCCGAGTCCAAAAGCTATCTGCGAAAGACATTTTTCGCTAAAGAAATCAAACAGTTGAAGATCTTAACTATTGAATAAAGTTACGATTCGAATTTGATCTGGCTTTTTGTCGAGCGTTCCACGAAACCGCGTTCCGTACTTCTATTATAATACCACTAACAAAAACAGCCGTCTAGTCCTGCATGGGGCTGTCGATTAAGGCACGCTACCAAACTCTTGCATTCTGCCCTGAGGCACTACAATCTGTAAAACCTAATCCCAAAGTGTAAATGCGAAACAAGCGTAGTGTCTAGCCCATTACGGATAATCTAGAACTAAAAATGTACTAAGATAGAGGAATATAAGGAAACGAGCCCAAGGATCTATTCAAGAATCATATAAAACATAGCGAGATGTCTAACCAAGTTCCCAGAACTCCACCGAGGCAACGAAGATCGGACCTAGATTCACCCAAGGAAAAGGCATATGACTCCTGGAATACACCAACCAGTACTACCAAAAATTACAAACCTATCGGTCACAAGAGGCAGAAGTCATTTGACTTGAAGTTGTTGACACCGGAGCCTACTCCCCAAAAGTCGCCCCGTTCGTTCAAAAAGAGTCTGAGAGATGTCATACTAGAAGATTTACCCGTGAAATCCATCAGTGGGAAAAGACTGACTATAGGGAGTGGCAGGTCTGCTCCTGTCAATCTATTGCCTTCAATCAAAGCAGTGAAGTGCAGCGAAGAAGGACTTGATGTAGAAGAGGAAGAAGACTTGACTTCACACAGGAGTTCCCCTGTTCCTGAAAACTACTCAGTTCCCTCGACTCCCAAGAAGAACATAATCACAAGTTCTAAGATAGATGAGTGGTACGGAAAATCCGGAAATGGCTCATTTGAAGATGCGGATGAAGATTTTGAGGATTATCTCGATCAATACAATTATCTGCGTTTTCTGAACGCCAAAAGGAACACGATAGAAAACCCTTTCTTGAATTCTAATGAAGAAACCCCAAAAAGACCAGATCCCATAAAAATAGCCAACCCCTTTATATCGAAATCTAAGTCTCCGATAGATTATTCGACTCACATGGAACTCAGAAATGGCATAACAGGTGAAGTCACTGTGCAAGAATTGTCCGAAGAGTCAAAAAAGATAAAACCAAAGAGGTTGAATTTTGATGATTTAGCTTCAAACAAAGAGAGTCATACTCCCAAGCCATCTAGTGCTATGAGCTCTCCTTCTAATTCTCCCTTTTCCTCGCCCATGAACAGGTCCAAGATTATAGATCAAAAGGAGATTAACAAGAAATATGTGTTAAAGAACCTCAACAACTTCATTAATGTCAAACCAAAAAACAGCTTGGACTTTGAGATCTTTAAGGATGGACACAATGACAGCTGAGCTTGGTTCATCGTATCACCATGCTGGCCCTGGTTCTTATATTTAAACTTTATACCTCTGGAAGGTAGTTGTATTGTATATTTACGTCGACATTCTTGATTTACCGTTTTTTAATTTACTGTAATGGTTATTTATTAATACATGTTTATATTCGAAATGAATAATGTTTTGAGGTCGCAATCATCTATTCCTCCTTGAATTTGCGGAGATTGTCCCATCCTAAAGCGTTAGGGTTTGGCAACTTGAATATCTCCAATTTGATCAAAAGTTCGGGATTGTTTGGATCTGGAGTAGTAGTAGTGTACCGAATAGCCTTACTTATAGGCGGTATCTCATCCTGGTCATCTTGTGTACTCTTTCTGAGATCAAGTGGTAACAGTTTGACTATTTCAGGATAAAATGTAGGTAAAGTAAATTTGTCCAATACTTCCAATTGCAGAATTTGTGGGGGAACAGGTTGTGGAATAGGTACATACAATGAAGCTTCGGCTTCGGATTCCTCTGAACTATTATCCTCCGCATCATTGTCGTCTAATTTGGCCAAAAAGTCGTCTGCACCATCATCTCCAAATGGATCATTGAAAGACGCTTCCAATTGGCGACGTCTCCGCTGTTCCTCGATCTCACGTTGCTTCTGCAATTTTCTCATATGTACCCTTTCCTTCTTGCGTCTAATTCTTTCAGTCTTAGTTCTAATCTTTTCTTGTCTTTCAGTTTCTGCTTTCTGCCATTCACTGTACTTTTTGACGAAGTCTTTCTGTGCTTCAATCTCTTTACGCTCTCTCTGTAATGCACCTAGTTGTTCAAAGTCAGTCAACTTGAACTTATAGTAGTTTTTCCAAGTATCTTCTGACATTTCCCTATAAGTGTTTGCCAACAAGTTGAACTGAGCATTGCTATGTAACATTTCTAGGTTCAAGTAGTCCTCAGTATAGTTTCTGTGACTCTGCAACAAACGGTCTACCAGTTTTTTATCAAACTTGTCGTGCACTAATCCTTTCAAATTCTGATTGTATCTAACATTCGGAGGTTTTATAACTTGTTTAGTGACTTTATGGCTTTTACCCAATTTGGGCACAGTTTGAATCTTATTGATTCTATTCATAATTGACGCGTCTTTATAGTTGCCACTTCCTGGACCTCTATAAGTTTTGGTATAGAAATACTTCGAGTAATTGCTGTTATCCGCCTCATTGCTGAAAGCGAGGTTCTGTACTTCCTTGGGAAGCTTTATTCCCTCGTTAAATAAATGAGACGAATTGGAAGATTTACCAAGGTTCTTCGTATCGAAATCCTGACTATTAGCACTTGAGGTTTGCTGATTACTTTTGATATAGTAACTGGGCACTTTGCACAAATGATTCACGTTGAACTCTTGAATGAAACCTTGACCAGGAATGACTGATTCAGTCAAATCAATAGTATTTGGATCTATGTCTATGGTGTGTTTTTTAGATTTTCCAATCTGCTTGCGGTTATTTCCATCTCGTGCTTGATCTTTATTGTTGTCGTCGATTTGAATCTCACAGAAATCATTTTCTCTATAGATCAACACTCTCTCGGAGTAGCTCAACTTGGTATTTGGTAGGTATTTGTAGGCACTTGGAACAGATTTATAGTAATTGAGCTTCGTCAAGTACTTTAAAGAGTTGAAATATGAATAATTCAAAGGTGCATTTGGATTGGAAATGCCATAGGAAGGAAAGACCTGACTTATAGTGATTTTATCTTCAGGCGCATCTCCATTCACTTTGGCCACAGAGGATTCAACACGAGTATCAGCGTTGGTAGCCTCGTCCATATTAACATCTCCGTCAACATCATTTGATTCTGTTCTGTCTATGTCAGCCTCATTTGCTCCAGACCCCACTGTATTGCTATCGTCTTCACTGAAAAACACCTCTTTGTTCCTTACAAGAGTATATACGGTGGAAAGCTTGGTATAAAACAAGCTGAATCTTAATTCTTCCTTTTTGATAAGTCCGGCATTCAACAATTGATTATTCAATTCCCGGTTGGACACTTTTACCAATCTCTCCTTTGAGATTTTGGTCCTTTTCAATATCTTATTGATCAATTGATAAGAAGACGGATAACCCCAAGTAATAGCAAGGTCCTTGAATAAAACGCAGTGTCCATTATCTTCGTTCAAGACCCTGAAAATGGGCACTCCGATGCTATTCACTATTCCGGATACATCATCTTCTTCGCGATCTTCAAAAGGCTCGAGATCCAATGCAGTTCTCTCCTCATTCTCGAGGGGTTTCCGAGGCAGAGCAGGTAGTATAGGCTCAACTTTCAAAGCCATATTAGTGTGTTCGGTGTTTACGTGCTCAATGAATTTTACATATTTATTTTTGTTGGTCGTGCGCGCTTCGTTTTCGTCTGGCTCTATCAACCTACTGGTGTAGCATGTACTGATGAAGTACTATATCTTGTAGTAACTTCGGTATTCGCAGTAAAGCGCCTTATAATACGATGAGGTCTCACTCGTTTGGGTCAAGTTGTGGCTATGTGCTATATTTGCTAAGTTGGGTAACTCCGCCAATTTTGTCAAATAAACCCCGAAAAACAACAAAATCACACATGCGACTCTTTAAGTAGGTCTAAATACTGCACTTATTTACAAGAAGAGAAATATAGTGCATGGTCATGTCATTCACGTTATTAAACTTAAGAGATATCTACTAGATGGACCGAGAATAAATATGCTCAAGGTATCCAAAATCTGGAAACAAATCGGGATATCGGTTCCAGAACCCAGAGATATATGTGCCTGCATATTAGGAAATAGAACTAAAGCCTAATCCAGATGAACATGCGCATATGACAGGCTAATTTGTCTTACCATATTTTGCAGTAGAAGTGTGGGTATCACCAAGCTAGATAAAGTTATTGCAACACAAGAACTTTCACCTGAGCAAAACAAGTGATTCTCACACTGCGTATTGTACAGTAGAGCATTTCGGGATTGCAGAAGGCTTACAGGGAGTGTACAATGTGAACTCAAGTTGTATCCAAACCATACGCGTTACCTACTATGGCCATACCGTCCCCTCCCATTCTCCACTTCTATGTGTAGATTCCAAGCATACCCACGGCTAATGCCTGCTATGTATGTTGAAAGTTCAATTCGATTGACACTTTCGATTACTATCAGACGCACTTGAGTCCTCCTTCTACAGGTTTATTTTTTTGTCGACGCACAGTCAAATTCTTACCCTCGGTTACTTTCTGGGGTAATGTCGCACTTCACGCTGTACCCCAAAAATCAAAGCCCTCCACCCCACTTTCAACTGATAAATGGAAATTATATAAAAGTGTGGATGGTTGCGCTTTTCGTTCCCTAATCAGCAAATTCGAATTTTTACAAAATGGGTTTGGTTGAAGACGTTGGTGATACCATCCTCTACGAGGTCAAGGGTCGTGCAGCTATTATCACATTGAACAATCCTAAGAAGCTCAACTCCCTTAATGGTGGTCAATATTTGCAATTGGCAAAGTATATTGAGCAGGCTGAAAAAGAAGAAGAAACCATCATGACTATCATTCAAAGTACCGGACGTTACTTTTCTGCTGGTGCCAATGTCGCCGATAGAAGTCTCACTGTCGGCGATTCGGAAGACTTGTTCTCCAGAGAACTTTGGTTGGACAAATTCGTGTCAAGAAACGCTTATCTTGCCGACTTGTTCCACAACCACACCAAGGTTTTGGTTGCTTTAATAAATGGCCCAGCTATTGGATTGAGTGCTGCCTTGGTCGCATTGTGTGACTTGGTATATGTCAAAGAAGAAAAGGACTTTTTCTTCTTGGCCCCTTTTTCCAATTTGGGTTTGGTAGCTGAAGGTGCTGCATCTGCCACTTTGTTCCTTAGATTGGGCTGGTCCAAGGCTTCTGAGGCATTGCTCCTTGCCAAGCCAATCTCCGGTAAAGATTTGAACAAATTGGGTTTCATCAATAAGACTTACGACGGTCAGTTCAAAACAGTCGAAGAGTTTAACAAAGCTGTCTTTGACGAGTTGACTGAAGCCACTTCAAACTTATACGAACCTTCTATCTTTGAAAACAAGCAATTGATGAAGGCCAACAGAGACCAATTAATCCACAGTGCTGCCTCCAGAGAGTTGATCAAGGGATTAAATAAGTGGGTTCAAGGTATTCCTCAGATGAGATTCGTCAGTATCAATCAGAAGGATATCAAACACAAATTATAAGTATTATTCATATCTATAGTACGAATTACTAGAGTACATGTTCACCAATAGGATAAGAAAATCGTATAATATAGTTTTTCATACTGTATAGGGTAGTATAATTGTACTATCTATTGTACTATATATTGTAATTGTCTTATATATTGTAATTGTTTTATATATTGTAGATGTAGTACATGTTTAGTGCTATAGTGTGTTTCTCCGCAAAATCTTAGCTCTTGGATAAAATGCGAAATGGAAATTGATTGAAATTTGATAGCGATTGAAAATTGATAGCTCGATAAGTTAATATCTATAGATCCATGATATGAGTTACAACTTGCCCAATCCCAGTCTATTGGGGATACTTCTTATCATATCAACTCATAGTGGGCCGCAATTGGTATTCAACTATCCAGATAACCTTTCTGGGCAGACGGAAGATAGCGAAGTGAATTCCTCGGGAGAAGAAGCAGAAGATGATTACGAAGACGAGGAGGAAGAAATGGAGAGGCGAGTTCGAGGAATTGACCATACACTGAACAAAGAGCATAATGAACAAAATGGAGATACCAATTCACTAACAAAGAATGGACAGGAAGAAGATCCACAGTCAACCAAATACAAAGTCAACGAATGGGATTCTCATCATCTTAATTACTACATGGGCACAAAGAAAGACTTGATACTGTTTTTAGATGAGCAGGAGTTGAGCAGGAAGAAACTCCATGCCGAAAGAAATCATGCAGACGATGACTCGTTCAATCCTTCAGCTACCAAAGAGACTTCTTCAAGCACAAACAATACCATATTTAGTATAGACCCCACCTACTTGTCGGAGATGTTGTCGCCACCAAAGAAAATGTGCAATTCACGGTTTGAAATCATGATAGACAACAAGATCTTTCTCGGTCTTCCCGTCCATAAACTCGATGGTGGGATCTGGAGAAAGGAGTCAGAAGAGAAGGAACGGAAGCACAAAGACAAAGAGTCTGTCAGCAAGCTCAAGCTGAACGACAGTTCTGGAAAGTTGGGTCTTAACAGCCCTGGTGGCCAGATCCCTGTAGAGGATAAAACAGAAAACGGTTCGGATGTCAACAGCTCGTCTACCAATATCAATATGTTTCACCTAGTATTTATCATGAACCCACCGGTGATTGAAAGTAACTATAGAATCGACGAAATGTTCCATTTTGTGATCTCCAGATTGTCTTTGGTTTTACGATATGAACAGCTGAAAAACGAGTACATTTCTAGCCAAGTGAAGCAGATCTTCAATATCAAAGAACAGCTTAAAAATTCTCCTACCAAGTTGTGCCAACATCTCATCAACAAGTCGTCGTTGTGTAAACTAATTAGCGACTGCTATAGTGCTATATCTCAGTCCAAAATTGCAAACTTATCCATAAATAGCAAGTTGCGGTCCTTTCAAATCCCCATAAAAACAGAGTTTCACTCCTTGCCGGAGACTTCAGTTCCTTATATACCAGGCTCCCACTTATCATCCACTGTAAAGTTGTTGGAAAATTCAGGATTAATCAGCGTGGGCGAGACCGAGAGGTATAGCCAGTCGAGTCAGGTAAACAAGGACTATTTGGGAGACCAAGATGAGGAAGATATTTCCAATTCTTCCGATGATGTGATATACTTTGCGTTACTACTCTTGGATGATCCAGAATCAATTATACGAGATTTGAAAACTGAGCATGATAGCACGTTGGCCAAGTTTATCCGAATGATCAAACCTACCGAGTCGTTACTTAAGCTTTCACTTCGGTATAAAAGTCTAGATCTATTGGAAACCAAATTGTCTGCATTTCACCTAATTTACTGGAGAAGAGCTAGAGTAATACAGCCTTTGAGTACAAGGTCAACTTATATAATATCGCCCATGGCGCCGGTGACCATAAATATCTTTAATGATATAGTGCGGTTCAGAAAAGCCTACCCATCATTACCATCGCTTCCCAACTTTTTGAAACTTATTACTCCCAAATCCAAAAAACCACAACAATTTGCTTCCATTATACCTTCAAAAGACCATAGAGATATATACTTGGATGCCCTAAGCTGGCTCATTCGGTTTGGGTACGTTACACAATTGCAAACATTTATTTGGCTAAAAGTATCCAAAAAGATCAAGCTCAAAGTTGAGGAGGATCTTGAGAATGAAAGTCTTAACAAAAAGAAAGGGTCTGTTTCTAAAAAAGTACTTGTGACTGGAACCGATAATACCTCCAAAGTTATAGACTCTCCAGCTAGCCAAAGCAGTGCTAAGGATGTCGACAAGGAAATCGATAACATGCAAGAGATGTTTAGTGGTGCTAATTTGAATAATAACGTCATATTGGAGGAAGAGGAGGATTCGATTGTTTTGGATCCTGGAAGAGCAACCACCTTGGAGGGGAGATGGATCAAAAAGATCGTTTATGATGAATGCAAGCTCTCGCCCGAGTTGACGGCATTGTTTTACAAGTTGCTCAAGTATATGAACGGTAAGAGTCCTTTGGAAATGTTGCTTTTGAAGGAGAACATATCCAGAAATGAGTTGAGAAAGCTTTTATTGGCAATAGAAGAGCATATAATATCCGTGAGACATTGGTAAAAGAAGAAGCAAAGTAGATAAATAAATTAAAGATACTTCAAGTTATTTTCATAGTTTGGATTGATTACTAACTAATCCCAAAGTTTAATTTTATGAATTAAATACTGGATATAGTAAAATAACAAAAATGGACTAAACATAGTTCAGATTATATTACTATAAATACTAAAAGTACTCGTCAAAAAGGTAATCAAAAGCAACACATAAACGATTATCTTTACCCGTGTATACTTATATCTCATAGCTGAATAGGCAATAATATACATACTTTGTACTCCTTATCAAATCTTTTTGGGTGCAAATATTTTTTATCGGCGAGCGATTGCCGCAAAAATATATCTGGGTGCGAAATGACTCACGACCTTGGATGGATACTTAAACAAGTATATATGGAGGCATTGGAACCTTGAAAGAAAAAGACGTTGTTGATTTTTTGCACTAGAGCCACAAGTGTATTGTAATACTTGGTAAAGCGAAGAAAACGTTAGTATGGTACAGAGAACCAGAAAATTAGGATACTATGAAAGGTTTTACGTCTGCCGGAACACCAAAGACTACTACACGAACCTTAACCTCGTGGCCAAATATAACCGTAATGTCACCTCAAGCACATTATCACAGGCATTGAGATCTATGATTCAAAAGAATGTCTGGCATACGTATTCGGCTTTTCGGGTAGAGGATATTGACGATGCAGAAGCTAATGGTCATAATTGGGAATTAAAAGATGTAGGAAAGATTCGATTTAGTGATGTCGTGTCGTTTGAAAGAATCAAGAAGTTTGATAAGCACACTTTGGCAGATATCAACAATCTCAAGTGTCCAATGAACCTTGAAAACCACCCTTTGTGGAGAATAATTGTATTCGAAGTAGATGACGGAAGTCAACATATCTGCATCTACTTTGACCATATGCTTTATGACGGAATGTCAGCAATACAATTCCACACAGATTTGATCAAAGAGCTCTCAGAGGTGCAAAATGAGGAGAAATTTGAAGAGTACATTTTTGATTTCGAACGAGATTCTGCTAATTTCCCAGAAACTCCTTTTGCTAATAGCTCAGACGAGCTTGAGATTCTCAAACCAGGATATTTCGAGGGGATTACCAGTCGTATTGGAGGTTATTTTTCCAGATATTCTCCATTCCGTTATTTCACTTCTAAATCACCGTTTGAGCCTAATTTGGAGGTAAATCCACTTTACTCACCATATAGGAAAACTACCAAAAATCGGTATCAGATAGTGAACTTTTCACCTGAGGAAGTCGCCAGAATTCTTCGCTACTGCAAAAGTAACAATGAAACATTGACTCCTTACCTCCATGCAATTGCATTGCAGAGCTTTGAAGAGATTTTGCACCCCAAAGTGAATCCAAATATCAAGTTTTCAAGCAAATCTATCGTGGCAGTCAACCTAAGAAGGTACTTACCTGAAGGAACTCCATTCAAGTATGGAGTCTATGTTTCAGTTGATTCAGTTCTCTTGTCTCCAATTTTAGGCCGAGTTGAACAAGTAACAGAGCTACTCCAAAAAAGATTAGAGAAATGTCTCGAGTACGGGAAAGTTGCCGATATTATTAGAAAATACAACTTTGTAAACATGTGGGATGCCTTGAGACAAGTGAGTGAACTGACTGACAAATGCTCACTTGCGGTTTCAAATCTAGGAAGAATCAGTGATGGCGATACAAAATACCAGATCGTTGATGCTGTATTTGGCCTGAATTCGGGCAAGCTTTACAATAATGTCATTAACCTAGTCACTACCAAGGAAGGTGGAATGAATGCTACTTTTGTATATATCCAGGAAAATGCAGACTATCACGAAGGTGATAAGGAGATTATGCAAGTTTTGGCAGAAACTTTCAAGGCCAAGGCAATTGACAATGCAACAGAAGCATAGCTATTAGTACAATTGATATAATATTACATTATTTACATAAATATACATAAGTGAATGATTGGAAATTTTAATCAAAGACATTTTCTCTATCGGCTTCAACTTCAGTGCCTTCAATATAGTTGAAGGAATTGAAATGAATAGGTCTGTGTAACTCACTATAAAAGCCCATAGGAATATCTACCTTCAAATCGTATTCATCACCCGAATTCCACACAGAACCAATAAAAAAGTAGTTCCAAATATTATCTGCCGGCACCATAAAGGAACCAGCGATTCTATCAGACAATAGAAGTTGACCTTTTTTACTGAATTGTGGACTGAAGCCTTTTGGATCTGGCGAAAGAAGGTCTTCGCAAGATTTACCCCACTCAAAACCGGCCTCACTAAGCTCAAATGCAGACAAGGAAACAGAACCGGGCGTAAAAGACACCGCCAAAGTGACAAAGTTTTTGTAATACTCTTGGAACAATTTGGTTTGCGTTGCGATCTCACTAGGCGACATATGCTGCGACTCTTGTGACTGGGTATGTATCCATCCTAATAGTTCCAAGTCTTGAAGATGTGCAGTTTTGTTTGGAAGATGATCTGGTAATGATACATAATTAGTATGGCCTAATTGAGGAACTAATGCAATACACTTGATTTCCTTGATTTCTGAGTTATCATCAGGCGATTTCCCATAGATGAAGGCACCGGTTTGTACTCTCAAATCGGAAATTTGGACAAACTTCTTGAGCAAGTTCTTGGGCATGATGTAAGTAAACGAGTCTTGGTCATCAGCGAAATCGTCTGTAGAAACGTATATGTTTTTAGTTCTCAAATGCAAGTTGCTAGAAGCAATTGCACGGTTTCTCCACTCGTTCTTTGACGAGAAAGACAGCTGTTCATAATTTGTAGTTGTGACAGTAACGATTTCTTCGCCATGCACGTTCGTGGTTGTAGTTTTAAGTGCAGTGAGCTCTTTATTCTGCACTTGATTTGACGAACTATCACCTTCAATGGCAGAAGCTTCTTGTCTCTTGGCCGAAGGGGCTTTGATATCTTGACCCAAGATCAAGTCTCTAATTTCCGATTGGGTTAATGATTGAATATTGACATTGAACTTCTTTGCGTAATCACTCAAGATTAAATCACGAAGCTGTGCTTCAACATCGATCCATTGCTCATCAGAAAAGGTGGGCCAGATATGATGATCTTGTACAACAGTATTTGAATCAGGTCTTAGTATCAAGTTGGTTCTTTCCTGACTAATTCCTAGAGCTCTCAAGAGCAAGATAACTCTGGAGAATGCAGTATAAGCAGAGATGTTATTGAGCCAATCGTCATAAATATTGAAAAGAACCATCTGAGGCTCATTGGCCTTCAAAACAATACTGGACAACTTGTCAATCTTCATGGCAGATGCAAAAGGCAAGTGCAATTCTGAAGACCGGATTGAAATGTTTGGAAAGTCCAACATATGTACTTCCAACGGATCAATGATACCCTTTCTAGTAGCAATCAACTGTTTAGGTTGTTCTTCTCTGGGTAACGAGCGGATCAATGCAGAAACCTCCTCAGCTGTTTTCCATTTAGCCAACTGCCCAAGTCTCTTTTGGCCAGCCCACACTGAAGTATGAATGATCTTCAAAAAGAGCTGACCGGATTTGGGATTGAGAATGAAAATGCACCCGTTGATAGGCTTGGTTGTCAAGTTACCTTCGAATGTTTTGTGTACCGTTACTCTGTATACATTTGTATCATCAATGAACAATTGGTTTTCATTATTGAAGAGCTCAGCATAGTTACTAGAGTTCAATAATGCTTCTTGCGATTGAGATTGGTACAATTGCAAACCCTTACGAAGTCTTTCTCTCAAGACATAAAGAGCAGGGTTAGCTTTCATGATCTCTTTCATGGCATTTTGAACCAAGGGTTTCAAGCCGGGGAACCAATTTCCATACACTTCATACATGTTATATGCTAAATCAATAGCAATAATGATACCTGTTGGAGAAGGATACGAACTGGTGCTGTCTGTGGTATAGTCCAAGAACTTTGACCTTGCGTATCTTGAAATGTCGTGGGAATCGTAATCTCCGTATCTAAGTTGAACATCGATCCAGAACTTGTTGGCACTTATTTCAAATGTGTCGTTCTTGTCAAATAACAATGAAGGTCTCGAGACTTTCCATTTGTAGGTACTGGTCACGACAATATCAGCACACGAGGAGTTCATTTTGTATGATTTTCTAGGATGAATAGCTTGCTTTTCCACCCCGTCGATTTGCAAAATCTCCAATTCTTTGTCAAGAACTTGACAAATATCCTGAACTATACTTTCATGGATCTTTTGCCATAAATGTGCTCTGAAAATTTGAATCAACGAGATCTTTAGGGTTGGGATTTTACCGTGCAAGAAAATACCAGTCAAGTCCAATTGAACCAAGAAACCCACATAAACGTTGGCTCTGTTGATAGTAGGCGACCACCACAACGTAAACCTACGATTAGGGATCTGGCTCAAACCGGATCTTTGAGCGTTGGTCAACTTTTTGAATTTTAACGAGTCCTCGAATCCGGACGCCTTTTCCCAAAACAACCCTTCCCAAGAATCAAAACCTGTTCCCTTGAAAAGCGTATGTTCTAGAATCGTTTCAATGCCTCCAAGTGCTTGAATAACGTCAGTTCTGTATGCGTTCAAGTTCCAAAGCTTACCATCATGGAGATTGGAAGTCCACCAGAACGGATTGAATCTTGCCAAACTAAACTGCTTGAATTCTCTACGGATTCTGTGCCCTTTGTCATAAGCAAGAGTGTGTCTATCTTTTTGAAACAAGGTACTGATTCTAGGCAATCCTCTGTCCCAATTACTCTCCATGTCCTCAAAAGTCAACCTACGATTCTGTTCAATAGCTGATAATCTTTTGATGGCATATTCAGCCCAGACTCTCTGAGAGTCCAAAAATTCGTTTTCCCATGTGGTAATGTATCTGAAGATGGTAGGAATCAACTTTTCTTCCTGATGCGTCATACCTGCTCTGAAATGGGTGATTCCAGTGTCGGTCTGCTTGGACCATCTTAAATCAGAAGCAGGAATTAATATATGTGAGGCACTTAACATACCAAGACCACCCAACTCCTTTGGAGTGTAAAAGACAGCAGGCGGAAACCTTGTAGGCATTTTCGAATTAAGCCCCATTTTGACTCTATTCTGGATTTTGGTTTCACATTTCACCAAAGTATCTAACAATTTAGGGGTTGAAACAATGGCTTCTCTAAAGTATGTGAACAAAGCAATCAAAGCGGTGTTCCACTTCGACGCCACCTTAGTAAACGTGGTAGAGCCAGAAGACATCAAGATTTGTCTTATTCTATTGTTGAACTTATCAATTTCATCTTGGGAAACTTGAAGGAATGCCTTGGCTGTTCTTTCCTTGGTGGATTGATCTATAAGGTCCCAAACTCCTTCGTGAGACGTAGAGGCATCATCATTGGATCTGCATTTTGGTAGTATTCTTACTTCAAATCCGCACATCGAGAATAAAAGGTTGGGGTTATCCTTTGAATAGACCGAAGAATAGGTATTTTCCCAAGATATTGACGTGATAGTGCTTGGTAAGCGGCCGGATAATTCCCAAAACACGGCTTTACCAAGGTTTACATCATGTCTCATCAACCTCATACGAGAATCTTTTGGCCAGCAACGGTGATTATTGTACCCAACGACATTTTCAAAGTTTGGATCCGGATTTTCACTGAGATAATCTTGAATTAATCCATCCACTTCTTCTTCATTGTCAAACCTAAAGAATATATGGATCTTGTCCAAGTATCTCGAGTAGAGTCTTATAGGACTTGCAGTTTCTGTTTCAAGATCTCCAAATTGGAGGAAAGTATTGGGCTGCTGAGGCGGTCCTGCCAATTCAAAAGCTCTTTCTGGCCCTAATATCAATAAATCAATCAATAAACCATAGTACTGGTAGACGAAAGACGCAAATTGCAAGCCTCTCAATAAACCAAACTGGTTCACATGGTTCATATCTTTATAGGTCAAGTTGACATTGTTCTTTGAGGTGATATAGTCGGCGATATTTGGATCTACAATCAACCTTAATAATCTGTTTAACAATGTGAAGTCAATTTTCTCGCTCAATTTGTCCAACGATGTCTCCACCATGACATTACACTCACCATTGGAAGTATTCCATACTTGGTCCAAATTGTTAATACCCTGACACCACTTGTACACCAATAAAGGCGGGATTTCGTCGTCACTGGGCTTGACCCAGTTGGGGAACAACTTTCTCTTATCGGCTTCATACCACAAGTATTGGTCGAGGTAAGCATCTGTGATCTTTTCAAGAGGATCCACAGCGTACGTTGGCACCAAGTGACTATAATAGTCCATCATTTCAATCCCGACTTCTTTAAAAATTCTTTGAGTCAACAAGAACTTTTTGATTCTCGACAATGTCTCATTAGGGTTATCATAGGCCTGCTCTATCAACGCCAATTCTTCTCTTTGGACAGAATTCAACCTGGCATTGGCATTATAACTTTCCTTCAAGTTTTCAAGAGCCAACACCAACAATTTGGTGTCGTGCTTGTAAGATATAGGTGGGAAAGGAATAGGATTGAACTTCCTACTTTCTAGCCAGTTTACCATTGTCTTGAAGATTTTCACAGCCTCATCAGGAGAAACGTACGGCCCATCTTTGGCAAAATTAACCTGTCTTTCTTGCTCGTTTTTGATCCACAATCTCGTCAATCTTCCCAAATTCTTCTTGGCCACTGTCTTTTCAACTGTAGTGCCCTTTCTGATGCGATCTCTATTGTAATGTGCTACAGAGACCCAGCCGTCAGCCTTGGCTTTGATGTACCTTTTGATGATATTTTCAATTGGTTCTGGCAATCCAGGCACATACCATGGAATATTAGCTTTCCAGCATCTCCAGGCTTCACTCAAATGTTGCAAGATCGTCTTTGATTTGTTCTGCTTCAAGCCATCTGGAATCATATCAAGTATATCGTGCATGACTTGAGCTCTTAACTCCAAATCATAGTACGAATCTACTCTTTGCTTGGTGATTGTCTTCACTACATCATTACTTCTTCTTCCTTCAAACTGCCTTGAAAGGAGATTGCTTAACCATCTCTCCAATAACGGTATAATGCCTCGCATGAAAAAGATCCACACTCTCCAGGCCGGTTGCCAGAATCCACAGCCCGGACCTTTGCCTATAACCTTATTGAATCTGGCATAAATGACATGCTTCAAGTCCTTACAAGCACGAATTTGGTGCATTACCTTATACTTGTAACGGTAGATACCAGTTAATTGACCCAAGTGATTTAATATGTAGTGGATACCATCTGCCAATTGATAGGCATCTACATTGCCTAGCCTGTATTGAACATGGGAATCGACTATGATCTTGATAACTCTTAAGATTTCTCTGATCAAGTGGAACGCATTACCAAACCGGGACTTTTTACGTTCTTTGGTGGTAAGGGTCTTTGTAGGTTTCAAATTGAAGTTGTAGTCTAGATGCAAGTATGTTAGGCCCTTTCTATGAATAAGTAAATTGAGCATGTTGAAACCTTGACGACATACTTGTAAGCCAGCCTCGACCCAGTCTATGGAAGTTTGCTGGAAGTATTTTGTGGATTTGAGACTTTTGAGGAGTTTGGCATTCTTGTTATTTCTCAGCTTTTTGGATTTGCTGTTGAGTTCATTGGATACGTGGTTTTTCAAGAGCTTTTGGTATGATACCTTTACTTTTATAGGGTTTTCTCTTGACGGCCTTTGTCTGTACCATTTTTTTACTAGAGCCACGTCTTGTGCTCTTACCATTTTACCGCTTTTGATATTGAAAGGATATGGAGCATGCCATAAAACTAACCCTTCTTTAACCCCTTTTACTTCAACAGGTAACTCTGTCTCTGAATCAGTAGATCTGGACATAAACGGGGTGATTCCACCTAAACTAAAGTCGTCCATTTCTTCATCTTCCAGTATTTTCTTTGTATTTCTATGTTTTATTGGGTTATAATCTGGCTTGAAATGAAATGCAGGTATCTCGTCAGTGAAATCATAATCATCGACGAAACAATTCAATGGCTTATGGTACCAACTAACATGGACCAGCTTAACAAACGAGTTGTATAAGAACGGAAAAGCCACCTTGTATTCTGTTCTTATGGGTATTCTGAAGATGATTCTATCGATGGAATTGAACTCAGTAAAGTCTTCAAGTTCTGGGTTATTGATTTTGTCTTTGTATAAAGGCTCAAATTTGGGCCCTCCCGGCAATGCAATGTTCAAACTCTTGGCTGTGAAGAGTGAATTGTTGTCAAAGAGGTAGGACGAGTTTCCGGTGGTATCAGGAGGCATCAACGACTTTGAATATTTGTATAGATTTGCCATCTGGAACACATTAAGGTTCCATTTACGATAAGACTCTCCATTCACCACTACTTCGTCTTCGGCCAATGGCTTTTCATCATACAACCAGTCATAGATTTCACTATCATTAGCTTTATCTAACTCCAATTGTATTGATTCCACCGGCTCTACGTCTTCCAAGTTCTCAAGCCAGTCTAGAGGCGGTTCTTCATCATCAAATGGAGGAAACACCATCCGCTTAAAGTGCCTTCTATCTCTCTTTTCTCTTCTCATCATGATCCAGGTAGTGGCCCATTGGGCAGTATAAACCGGTTCAATTACTCTGGGAGTTTCATTCACAAACGTGACGGCTCCCGTGATGTGATACAATACCTTGACTTCTTTGGTTTGTTCCCACGGCTGGGGCATATTCTCGAGTAACTTCAAGATGGCATGCGGCATATACTTTAACGACCCGAGATGTGCACGTTTGTCCGACGCCACTTTCTTGGAAGAAAGGTCACCCACATCTATCATGATTTTTCGTAAATGTTCAGGTGGCATTTCGGGCTTTACTGGAGTGACTATGCCTTTCTTCTTGGACTTGACTGTGTTATATCTTGACTTTTGGATTTGAAGCCATTTTCGTTTGCGTTCTTGTAAAGTTTCGGGCAGAATAGAAGCATTCGATGGCTTGAAAGGTGGTGGTATGGGTCTATTTGCTGGTGGCGGAGGCGGAGGAGCTCTTGTCTGTGCTGGTCTGGGGCCTGGAGGAGGTGGTGGAGGAGGGCCTCTTCTTGGCGGAGGAGGCACTGGAGGCCGAGAACCATTAGTGGAGCGGTTCTGAACGCCAGGAGGAGGTGGTGGCGGTGGTAGCTGGCGCGCCATAAAGAATAATCGACTAGTTGGTCTTGTCAGGTTAGTTGAACATCTCATCTGGTTTTTGATAAAGATGATGTCGCAAATGTCGCGATGTCGCAAAGATAGATCTATCATTGCAAGACTAAATGGTAATACGGCGCTACGATGTCATAATAAGAAGGAACCAAGTGAGAGAATGTAATGGTTTAATGCCATTTTGCCAATCTGAGTTATAATTTTTCACTTTTAGCTCAATAAATAGTCTCAGACCATTAGTCAGATCTAGCAGACAGTATTGTAGGCTGTAAAGTGACAGTACTCTTTAAGTAGTACTGTGTACTCAACAATATTACATGTACCTAGCTACAAATATTTAGTTGTATCTAATTGTTTTGATTGTCTATAAGTATGTCTGTATCTGATCTAATTATTTAATTGCATCTGATTGTGTTTCTTGATCTTTTACAGCTGGGGAAAAATCGCACCGATTTATCACACTAATATTATATAATAGAATACTCCACTTGAAGTCTACTATGCAAGATGAACAACACGTTGTTAGATAGCATACCGGAAGTAGAGCATGAAGAATGGACACTCATCAAGCTCATTTCCGAACTAATCAATGCATTGCTGGACGAAAGTGAAAGCCGGATGCTGAAGATCTCCTGGACCAGAGTGCTGGGGATGCTTACATATTGCTGCTCGGTGTACGGGATATCATGTATGGCGATGGCGTTGATCTTGAACCGGACGTTGGTGATGGCCTCTACCAATGCATCGAGAAACCAACAAATCGCCATCAATCGCAACCGTGGAGTGGTCAATACCACCAAGCTGGCTGAGGCATTGAAGAGGTTGAGTATCGTGAGTTTCAGAGTAGGGGTCATTGCCATATTGCTTTACAATGCTTACAATGTGCTAGTAGTCCTCAATTTGCTTTCCCATATAAGTATTCGTGGCGATACAGCTCCCTTCTATCAACGCTTGCTTCCGGACAAGCTCTTTGCATACAGTGCCGATTACTTTGGGACTTCCAAGTTTATGAAGACACCGCGGTACCAGGTGATGGTGGGGCCTACTACAGACATGTACTGGCCGATATTTCTCAGTTTCTGCCTCCTGCTGTTCATGGAAACGTTCATTTCGGTGGTGCTGGGCAAAAAGCCATACACCGAAAGCGGCATCACTATCTTTGAACACTCGCTAGCATTCCAGGAGTTCAGTTCTGGCGGTGCTATCTTCTTCAGAAGCTCAAAGTACAACTCCAGGCCAACTGAACAGGTGCTTATATCAACGCTTTTCCTGATCTTGACCCACTTGAACATCCATGTAGGGGCGTTGATTAACAACAATAGGTACAGATTGGTGCCCCTGGCGGTAATCGGCACGGCGTTCTTGGGATATTTTATCTCGTCTATATGGAACGGCACTATTTGGGGCTTTCCAACCATCTTGGTGATGACATTTACGCCACAAGTGTTGATTGTTTCGGTCATTTGTATGAGTTTGTTCATCTTTTTGATCGCCATCATTGCCAATGGGTTCAGCATTCAAGGCTTGAACTTTGCCAGTTTTTTGATGAAGGAAAGCAATAATGACGAAACTGCTACCCTGTTGAATTGGGAAGACGATTTCTATACAGTGTTGCTAAACCTTGGGATTATGGCAATTACTCTGGCAGGAAAATCCAGTTATATTACCGAACTCAGTTTGGTGACGCTTGACGACGAAACATGGCTAGAAAGAAGTCTTTGGCAGAGAATAAGGGCCGGCTTTCAAAACAATTCTACCGAATTGGACTCTTCCAAGGTAGTAAAGTATCTTAAGGAGAATAAAGTATCGGGCTACGGCAACGTGATAATGAAACCTTCCAGTCGGATAATTTCTAATGGCAATTCAAATGAGCCTAAAGAAGACAACGAATTGCACCAGAAAAGCGTTTTCAAGACCAGAATTCAGTATGTCAAAACAATGATAAGAAACATTACCGAATTGCTCTACAACTTAGCAGTTAGCTTTGTGCTGAGTATTCCGTTGTATTTTAAAAGGTACGTTTTACGCCGGGATGTAACCTTCGAATCTTCTGATTACGAAACCGAAGAACAGTTTCAAGCCAGAAAGGAGAAAGTTCCCTCGTTTTTAAGAAAGTACGTGAAAAGAAGAACAAAACCAGTCCAAACATCACAAGAGCTAGTTCATATCGATGACTACGACCTTACTACTGAGTATCTCAAGCTTTTGAACGGACCGTTAGTATCAGAGCTCGACAATTCAGAAGACTATGGATATATAAGTGAATTGTCTGAATCTGACTCGGAAACGGAAGGATTTGAAAGGTATAGTGGAACACAAGACTTGAGAGAAAGAGCAATAAGAGAACCCGAAATCCCCAACTCTCCAATCAACGAGTTGGCATTTGACGAGTTGATCAACGGCGATGTAGAGATCTTAAGAAGGCATTTGAAACACGACCCCACCAAAGGTGTCTTGACAAGATCAAGATACAGAGAAGTGAATGGCGAAAGCACTGCACCCAAACTACAAAAGGACGAAAGTATACTACTTCTAGAGCTCATCACATCAAAAAGAAAAGCACCCAGGCAAACCGACGACGACGACATGTTATCGTCCAGACTCGAGTGTGTGATTTGTCAAACAAATACCAGGGAGATTATCACCTGGCCATGTAAATGTTTTGCTATATGTGAGCCATGCCGGTTGAACTTGGTGACGAAGGGCATTGATGGGTGCGTGTGTTGCCGGCGAGACGTAGAGGGGGTGTCCAAAGTATTCATACCATAAAAAGAGTATATATAGGTTAAATTACAGGTAAAAAGAAAAACCAGTGCTATGAATAGAAATTGCAGTTGAATTACATTGCGTTTACAGGCTATTTTTAGTAGATTCCTAGTACTCTGTAATTGGTCACACATAAACCTACGTCTATACTTGAACTGCTGTATTACACAAGAACCTAAGAACTTGATTACCACTAGTATTATAAACCTAAAGAACTTGATTACCACTAGTATTACTGCTGAAGGATGGTGCACGCGCGTTATTGTAGATGATATTCGCACCACCAATTACGATTACGATATGTCTATACTATGAAGCGCGTTCTCTGAATAACTTCTTTAATGATCTCTTTTCAACCTTGTAGTACTATGATTGGCACCTGTAATTAAAATATGTCTATGCACATTGGAGTGTCAATGAAAGTAATATTAGACGGCTATTAATAGACTCCCATGTGATTACTTGTTTCTTTGCTTCCACGTCCTACTATGATTGAATGACCTTCGACCATAATGTATCTTTCATCATTATTCATAGCAAGTATAATGTGCTCCTCTGCTCAGGCTCTCGCGATGCTGCGAGCAAATGCTTGCAGGTACAGATATTAGCGAGCCTCGCTGTCGGCAAGTCCCCGCAGCCTGCAGACACGAACGGAAGTAGAAAGCAGTAGTGTTATGTAGTAAACAGTAAAATAGTAACCGAGTTAAGTAGTATAGAACAGTGCTATGTAGAAAGAGAAGTACTATTATGTAGTTAGAAGCAACCCCTATACCGGTTTGTTTGTCACCTCTACTTCTACCCCTATTCTGTTCCGGTGATACCTTTTGTTCCAGCGAGCGCTAGCGGGATTGTCATAAAACGAGGCTTCGCCGACGCGTAGAAAAAATACGTGAAGTCGTTTCAGAGTTTAGTTGTTTGTCAGTCTTTTCCTCAACTAGTATCCCGTCACAAGAACCGTAGGCATATCAAGCCATACTTAGTCTTTCATAAGTCTTTTATCTTTGACTTCACTAGTCTACCAATAGAAAACAAAAGAGGGGCCTGTCTAGATCGATTATTGACAATCTACTGATACCAAAATACTTGGATAACATATAATAGTATACATCTACTATTAGCTATTATTAACTATATTCACTTATTAACTGAATTCACTCAACTGTATTCACTTATCAACTGTATTCACTTATTCTTGTTGACTGTGCTTTTCGGTGTACTTTCAAGTTAGTGTATTTCAGTTTATTTATTGACTGTTTTCAGTGTACGTTATGTCCTCCAGCTTAATTAACCCCGTCACCACGTCCCTTCCCCCAGTGTGGGACTTGGTCACTGCTTCCCTAGCAGACAACTTTTTACGCTACTTAAACCACTTGGAGAAAGTTCCCGGTGGCCAGATCATCTTACGTTACATCAAGTCTTCCTACAAAGACGATCCTATCCGGTCGTTGTTTGAGTTGGCGTTGTTTGTCTTTGCATGCCACTACTTTCTTTCGTCCAAAAAGAAGGAAAACAAAGCCGATCTCGTCAAGTTCTCACAACGTGAAATCGACGAGTTGTGCAAGGAATGGGAACCCGAACCCTTAGTTGAACCAGTTAATCCTTTGGAGAGATGGCAATTGGAGTCTGTGCCTCAGATCATTGGCCACAACGGATCTCATGTGACTTTGTCGGGCCACTCTGGCAAGGTCGTCAACTTGAGCTCGTGGGACTTTTTGAACTTGAACGAAAGCAGTGCCATGAAGGCCGCTGCAAAGTCGACTATTTCTACTACTGGTGTTGGTGCTTGTGGACCTCCTAACTTCTACGGTACGCAAGATGTGCATGTCAGATTGGAAGAGGATCTTGCCAGATATTTGGACACAGAAAACGCCATTTTGTACGGCCAAGACTTTGTCACGGCCGGCTCGGTTATTCCTGCTTTCTTGAAAAGAGGCGACTTGTGTGTTGTGGATAGCGGCGTCAACTTGGCCATTCAAAAGGCGTTGATTGTCAGTCGTTGTGATATCGAATGGTACGATCACAACGATGTCGAACACTTGGAACAGATCTTGAACGAAATCAAGCCCGTTTTGGACAAACAGAAGCCTATCAGAAGAAGATTCATTGTAACTGAAGCTCTTTTCGCCAATACCGGTGACATTGCCAACTTGCCCAAGCTTGTGGAATTGAAGAACAAGTTCAAGTACCGTTTGTTCTTGGACGAAACATTGTCTATTGGTGTTTTGGGTAAAACCGGTAAAGGTATTGTGGAACACTACGATATTCCAAGATCCGAGGTCGCCATCACCATCGGATCCATGGCATTATCGATGGCTTCGTCGGGTGGCTTCTGTGTAGGAGTAAAACCAATGGTTCACCACCAAAGAATACAGTCGAACGCGTATGTTTTCAGTGCCTCGTTACCTCCTTACTCCGCCAGAGTCGCTTCTCAAGCCATTAATGAAATCAACAAGCTCAACTCCGAAGGTACTTCTGAGTTGGTTTCGCAATTGAGATTCAGAACTCGTTTCTTGCACGAAAAGTTGACAAAGTCTTTGGCCGAAAGTCCTTATTTCACTGTGGTTTCCAACAGCAACTCGCCTATTGTGCACTTGAGCTTGGCCCAAGCTTTCAGAGCAAAATTGAACTTCCCTCTCCAGTTCGGTAACACCAACTTCTTGACCACCGGCAAGCAAGCCAAGTTCTTGAATCCTTTTGACGAATACTACAACCTCGAATCTTTCATCTTGCAGCAAATTATCAACGAGGTTTTGGCCAGATCGGGCATTTTGCTTACCAGAACCAAGCTTGTCTTGGAGCTCGAAAACTTGCCAGTGTTGAACCCTCATTTATTGATCAACGTCAACAATGGTGTATCTGTGGAAGAGCTTTCAAAGTTGGTCAAGGTGTTGAACGAAGTGATCCCTTCTGTTTGTTCAACCTTGAAATCCGAAGCCGATTTGGTCAGATTAAACGAGACCCTTTCTCTTTAGCCCTAAAGGAACCCCAAAGGAAACCTAAAGAAAACCCCAAAGGAGAACAAAACTACCTAAAGAATTTCATTTGAGGAACCACACTTAATATAGCCTGAACGTTCAGTATCACAATACTTATTTAATACTCTCTAATTATACTAATAATACTAATAAGACTCATAATAAAAACATAAGAGCAACAATGAATAAATAATCACTGATTTGAGTAGTTTATATGAAGAGCTGTATTGACTCGAATATCAGTGGAAACAATCCATATTAGCTGGAGCATTCCAAGAGAATTGTTAGAAAGTTATTTTACTTTTAGCTACTTCTAATTAATTAATACAACGAGAAAATATCTTCAAGTCTTAAGCACCTAATTATTTTCAGCAGCAATTACAGATGCTCAATCAGACTAGAGTAATTAGAATAATTATATCTACTCTGAGTGCTAGGATGAAATTTTTACATTTAATCTGGTACAGATAGAGGTGGTATCATTGATATATTTATACTACTCTAAATTATAATAGGCAGATTGATATATGTTATAATCATTTCAGCATTCTATTCCGGGCTTCTCTAGCAATGGACCTAGCCTCTTCTATATCGTGTGCATTATTATGGTTCAAATCCTTAGCTAGTTCATACGCCTCTTCAAACCTTCTATTCTCTAGTGCGTTCCGGGCCAACCATAACCTGGCCTTTGACGTTGCATCACTTATACCCCATTCGTACTCTTGATCAAAACACAACTTCATGTAGCGATACGTATCTTTTTGTCGGCCCAACTTCTCTGATATGGTAGCTAGTCTAAAGCATACATGAGGCTCGGTACTATACACTCCATCATTATCATCGCTATTATAACAGTCTATAGCAAGGGCCTTTTCGAACGACTTTATAGCCTCCTCAAGTTTATCGGTCTTTTCATAGCAGTTGCCTATTGCTTGCCACATTCGTTTGTCCAATGGCTGCAAATTGGTGGCTCTTTGATAGTAATAAATAGCATACAAGTGCATATCGAGCACTTCATACGCTTGGCCCAAACCGTACCATGCTCTGAAATCCTTGGGATTGGTATCTACTGCTCTTCTATAGGATTCAATAGCAGCATGGGAGTTCTTTAACTCCACGAATTCGTGGCCCATAAGCGTCCAGGCACTTAGACAGTTTTTGTTGAGAGTAAGTGCTCTTTTATAGTACATGATGGCTTTTCCATGTTCGCATTTCATGGAGTGGTAGTTTGCAATAATACAGCATGTCTCGGGCCTGAATTTATCGACCAGCGAAGCAAATTGGGCCAAGAACGAAAGCTTCGACCGTTTCTCCATAACGTACAACATATTGGAATACGTATCCAAATCGTCTAGTCTCAACGGGTCATCTGTTAGGATCTTGTCAAAAATGGCCTCGGCTTGAAAGTACTCAAGACTGTGGTATGCTATTAGGAACTGTTGGACTTTTAGGAAGTTGAACTTGGGAAACATCGTTACTAGAGAGTTGAGATTATCTGTGAGACATTGCAGCAGCTGGTAAAACTCCTGAAGCACCACTACTTCAAAGAACTGGAACATGATATTAGTAGTTAATGAGCTCTTTGTGGATTTCATCTTGTTCACAAACCCAATGGCTTCGTCAAACAGGTTGAGAGAAGCGATCAATTCTTGCCAGCACGACCAGTTATAAGGAAACAATTTAAGGGAGTTATAGAGGTTCACCTGGGCTAGCGCATACTTCTTTTTCTTGTTATACACCACCCCATTCAAGTAGTATAAAAACGCGTTTTCGGTGCCTTGAGCATGGAAAGCATCGACTTCTTGGATAATCTTGGAAAGCCGCGTGTTCAAGCCGTTGACCACCTCTCGATCTCCAGCCTCGCCTTCTGTATCGACTATTTCGTTGAAAGTGCCAACATTTATCGACCCGTCTGTTTCTTCAGTGGCTCTTTTGTCCACCAGAATTAGAATAGAGTACAATCGTAAGAACAACCCGTTTCCGCTTTTACACCCTTTTAATACATGGGCCGCTCTGTCAAACTCTTTGCAGTTCATATACGACTTTGCAAGTAGAATCTTGGGCATATCTTGTACTTCTTCAGCACTTGGCTTGTCATTCTCTATTGTATATGAATCAGACTCTTCTAGACCGTTCAAGGCTTCTGCTGCCCATTTTGCGGCTTGAAACAAGTGAAGGTCCAGTAGTTGTCGAGTTGCCCGGTAGAGCTCGCCTCGTATCTGCTCAATCCTATCTGTCATTCCCACTCAATCACCCAATTACTCAATCACTGAATCACTTAATCACTCTATCGCTTTTTACTGTTTACAGAAAAAAGATAACTGAAAAGATGTGAAAAATCAGACTGAAAACTGGAGAAGACAATGACGACGGTGGATAATTCAGGGGATATTATACAATCTGGAGATTCTGAACTTGCAGAGAGAGTTTCCGGGTTCGAGAGAGATGCTCTACAAACGCTAGAAACGGTGGCTTCCGCGTACCAGATGATGCAAATCAACCAACAGCTTCTTCAAGGTGTGGGCGATTTGGCAGATGAAGTCCGGACATTGAAACGACAGTTCATTCTAGACTCGTTCAAGGTCGACAGGTTCCATAAACTGTACCGAGAATGGGAAATGAAAAAGTCAGAAGCATTCATCAATGGTGAAGTGGAAAGCTATAACAAGACCACGGGCCAAATGTCCAGAGTCAATGAGCAGCTCCAGAGCATGTCGAGTGAGCTTGAGAACTTGAGGCGATCAGCAGAGCTTCCTTCGTTTCAATTTTCATACCAGACTTTGAAAGAGTATGGCAATGGTATACTAGATAATATACCGACCGAAGATGGAAGGTATCCTAGTGTGATTGGAGTTGAGCAGATCTTTTCTCTCGATTCACTGAGCAACCTTCCGTTCCCAGATTATGAAGTGTTTAACAAGTTGGTGAATATTGAGTACCGTTTGCGGCTAGAAAGACGGCTAAAGTATGAAATATTGGTGCAAATCAAGAACCAGATAGTGGCTAATAACAACAAGTGGAATGCGAGAGAGAGAGAGTTAAGTGATTTTATGAACAATAAGCTAGCAGGTGCTATCAAGGAGGTGGAAAGAATCAAGGCCAATGAGTATGAGGATCTCAATTTGGAAGAAAGTGACGAGGACAGTTTTGAAGAACAAGAAGAGGAGCAAGAGGAGGAGCAAGAAGATGACGAACATATGCATGAAGACGAAGAGGGAGATGATGAAGAAGAAAAGGAGGAAGAAGAACAAGTAAATGATGAACGGAAAGAAGAAGAAGAAAAGGAAGAAGATATGAATGAAGAGGTTTCAGCACAAGAAACCACATCTATACCAGTTACAGACACAGAGGCTCCGATAGAACCCCAAGATACTGAAGAAATGTTGATTGACGGATGAATATATAATGTAGCTAGTAACTAATCACTTCAGGCTTAATTTCATTTTCATTAATACACGTACACTATAGTGTACGTATTTAAGTGCGTTATACACTATTGGCATACAGATTTGACCCACTCTTCGAGCTAGTTAAACGGTACAATAGTTAGAAGTTGTCTATTGCTCAGCAATGTGCTCCTTTCTAGCACCAGTAGCATCTCCATCGCCAGTTTGGCCATTTGCAATATACTTGAAGGCCTGGAATGGAGTGTCTCCTTGGTCAAGTCTAAAGTTGGCAATACGGAAGATCTGGTAGCCGGCCACAGCACCCAAAAAGAAGTTGACGGAAGCCAACAATGGGTTTCTGGGACGAATGACAAAACCTGCCCATCTGGTCCAAATCGTACCTGTGGCAAACAACGCAATCTGCTGGGTACCACTGATCTTCTCCACAGGTCTTTGGATATCGTTCAAGCCTGCAAACACCAAGGCCCACTTGAAGACAGGGGCCCAGAAGTGGACGGTTTTGGGACCGGTTTCGGAATTGAGGAACCGGGTGAACTTGGATGCGTGTTGTGTGGTGGTGGCCATTTCAACTGTACTCTACTACTTTTCTCTACTAGAGTCGATTTGTCTTACGGACCATTACTTTCCACGGTAAGTGCACGACAATCCTAAATTGACTACTAATGATGAAAGACTACCATTTGGGGATAAATGGATAAGTGTGAACATATTGACTAGTATTGTTAGTATGGTTTATACATTTTATTTTGCTGAGTAGGTTTATTTTCCAAGATGTAGAGATATAGCTGAGGTAAGGCTGCAAATTTATACTGAGACTGAAAATCGTACGATATTAGAAATATTATTAGTCTCGTTTCCATTACATTTGTAAATCAGGTGAATATTTCATTCCAAATTCATAACCTACTATATAAGTACAGTAATGAGAAGTAGTAGTTACAATTAGACATAATGCTAGATTAGTTGTCAGTCTTCTGTATTTCCCGTCAACTGCGAATATTTCAACAATATTCTTTAATGGTCATAAAAAATTTATATAGTTGTTTGCTGCAAATTCATCACTAACGTATCTTTAGTAAACTAATTACTTTTATCTGAATAAGCTATTTATAATACTGTTTGAGAGGTTTTATCTAAGTCATATTCTCCAGTTATGTGCACTCCTACTGAGTTTTTAACATTTTTTGCAGCTTTTCCACAAAAATATCTTATATCAAACATTCCCGCCACACCTCTGCTCAAGTATTATATTAATGGTATTATAGCATAGTTATAATTATACTGTAATATATAAGGTTTTATAAGGGTGTTATATCGGTATATGTATACCTCCTCTGACTTCACTCTAATCTCTCCACTGTGAGCTTTTTTTTGTTTCAACGCTCAATTATCTCTTTTACTACTTCTATATCTAGGTACTTGTAGTATATTGGTGTGTTCATTTATTTATATGAGCTATAGTTTTAGATGTACCCTCCACTCAAACAGAGGTTGTAGAAAATACCCGACTCGTTTTTAAGCAAGTTCTCAGGAGTGTCAAACTCTTTGATCTCTCCGTGGTCCAACGTGACGATCCTGTCGCTGTCCATTACGGTCTCTAGTCTATGAGCAATGGTAATGATGGTTTTGTCCAGAAGCTCCTTTCTTATAGTTTCCTGGATGATCTTGTCGGTTTGCACGTCGACAGCAGCCGTAGCTTCATCTAGCACCAAGATCCGCGAGTCTTTCATTCTCAACAATACTCTTGCCAACGACATCAACTGTCTTTGGCCCAGCGAAAAGTTAGATCCACCCTCTTTTACCTGGCACATTAGCTTTGACACCTCTGCACTTTCGTTTTTGTTCTTTTTGTCCTTGGGGTCTTTTGTCTCGTAAGTTAAGTTCATGATATGGTCTTTCAAATGGGCCAACTCCAAAGCTTTCCATACTTCTTCGTCAGTATAATAGTTAAAGGGATCGAGGTTTTGCCTGACGGTGCCTTCCATAAGCTGCGAATCTTGCGGAATGATACTGAGTTTCAGTCTCAAGTCTTTGAGGGTCAT
Organism: Suhomyces xylopsoci; assembly: GCA_030568675.1. Classification (NCBI taxonomy): domain Eukaryota; kingdom Fungi; phylum Ascomycota; class Pichiomycetes; order Serinales; family Debaryomycetaceae; genus Suhomyces; species Suhomyces xylopsoci. The sequence goes on from JAJMGM010000009.1 coordinate 285,804, forward strand.
TCCTTGAGTATTGAGCCCGTCGATCGAGATATTACCCTCTGCTGCTTCTATAATTCTAAAGATAGCTAATGCCAAAGAACTCTTACCGGCCCCCGTTCTTCCTACAACACCTACTTTCTCACCCGGCTTGATTTCAAAGGAGATCTTTCTTAGAATCAAGTCCAAGTTGGCTCTATACCGAGTGGAATACTCGTTGAACTTGATCCCACCTTCCATGGGCCACGTCAATGGCGGTTTACTACACTTGTTCAACTTCTCTTCATCCTCTTCTACAGCCAAATTAATGTACTCCAAGCATCTTTCTACAGCCACGATATTCGTTTCCACATCAGCAGACAGACTTACGAGCTGCTTTAAGGAATCAGTGACTTCTAAGGCATTGGTCATGATGAACCCGGCCATTGACGCTGTGAGAGGAGACGCAGTAGTCAAGCTGTAGACTGCCAAAGTAGAAGCGGTCCACACCCCTAAAGCCCCAATGACTTGCAACCTGAACAATAACCAACGGTTTATGGATCTCAACATGTACAAAGACTTTAAGTTGAAGTCAGAGTTGGAGTTGAAGATGTAGACAAACCGCTGGTCTTGACTAAAGGCTCGAATGGTATCGAGTCCATTCAAAGTCTCTCCCAAATGGGCATAGATGGGCGATCTGGATATCGACACCAATCTCTTCAATTCTCGAGAAATGGCTATGTAGTAGATCTGGTAGTAGACATACAACGAGGTCAAGAACACTATCACAAAGATGTAGAACGGCATGGTGATTACAATGATTCCAAACCGCAATACAGTAGACACTAGAGCAGTGAAGAATCCAGAGAAAGTATATGGAATAGCAGCATCGATCTTGTTTATGTCGCTGGTAAACCGGTTCATGATTCTTCCCACTGGAGTTCTTTCAAAAAACACCATTGGGGCCCTGATAATCCGGGAAGCCATATCGGCATGGATTCTTTTGGAAGCATTAATGGCCAAATAAACGTTCAAGAAAGCTCCTTTGATGACAGACATGATCCGCGAACTAAACCCTATCAAAGCATATACTACGATAAACTTCCATACGTGGTTGTTAGTGCCTGATTTGGAGTTGGACTCTGTCCAGTGCTTGAGCCAATACGAGCTTCCAAGAGTTAACATCGTAGCAGATACTAGCAAAACAAACCACACAATTATTCCAGGAATAGAACAAGCTTTGGCGTATGCAAAGTATATAGACCACTTGACCTTTCCTTTCTCAGATACTTCATTGAGATGGCCGCTTCGAATATTGGGCAAGAGTTTTTTGAGCGGGTCCCAGTCAAAAGTAGCCACACTAGCTCTCCGAAGGCTAACAGAACTTGCTACAACCTCTTCTGCACTGGAACCGCCTTCTTCTCTCTCTACGTCAACCTCTATAGTTTTTACTATTTCTTGCGATTCTTCTTTGTCTGAGGTATTCTCTTTCTTGTCAAATTCTTCTAATAAAGTGAAAAGTCCAGGATGTGCATCTGCTGTAATATCATTGTAGCCACTCTCTTCGGTGATTTGACCGTTCTGCACCAATGTGATCTTGGCTGCATACTTCAACACAGAAATAGAGTTGGTACAGAGAATAATGGTCTTGGTATGCAACAAACCATTTGCACCCAACACCTTATCAGTGATATTTTTGCCTACATGTGAGTCTACTGCCGATAAGATATCGTCCAACAAGTAGATGTCGGACCTGGAATATACTGCTCTGGCCAAAGCAAGTCTTGCCTTTTGACCTCCTGATAACGAAACTCCTTTTTCTCCCACCTGAGTGTTGTCACCATCAGGCAAGATCTTGATATCAGGTAACAATTGACAAGCATCGATGGTTTTGTTATAGAAATCTTCTTCGTATCGATGGCCAAAGAGCACGTTCTCTTTAAGAGAGGCATTCATAATCCACGGCTGTTGTGCACAATACGCAATGGTTCCGTGAATATCAATACTCGACTGCTTTTTCAGTCCACTAGAATTACGAACTACTAATTGGCCCAACAATCCATAGAGTAATGCCGATTTTCCACTGCCTACCTTTCCTACAACCGCCGAAATTTCACCCTTTTTAGCAGAGAAATTGACATTCCTTAAAGCTACCGCTTCAGTCAGCTCTTCCGGGTTGGTCCACAAGAAGTCGGTGTTTTCTACTTTCACAGACACTTCTCCAGCTTCTACACCTTCCAAGTACTTGACACTATCATCTAGTTCATCACTAAGTAGAAACTCATTGATTCTGGAGACGGAAACAGACGCTTCGATCATGCTGTTGATAAACATAGGAAATGCTAACAATGGATGCGATAATAAATCCAACAAGGCCAATGCTGGAAAGACTATATCAGGAGTCAAGGGAACCTTTTGGGTCAAGGCAAACACGGTGAAACAGGTGAATGATACCAAGAAAGGTATCGATGCCCAAATAAAGCCCGCGCACTGGTTAATGATTCTGATTTTGACCAAGTTGGCGAGTTCCTTATTGTTTCTAGCTTCGGTAAGCTTTTCCAATATGGCACTTTCCCAGGTGAAAAGCTTGAGACTTTTGATACTGATCAATATTTCATTCACAATGCTCGTTCTCTTATCTTTTAGCTTCATCTGCTCAACATTAAAGCCCCTACTGATCTTGACTATAATGCTGTTCAAGGGAATTAACAAGCACATGACACCTACACCGGCCAAGGTGGATTTTCCTAGCAATGGCCATAAGGACGTGAGACAAAGAATCACATCGAAAGGTGCCAAAAACACCACTGAAAGATCCGAGACTGTATTTTGGATTCTGTTCACATCCACCGACATCAAGTTGATGATATCACCCGAAGAAGTCTTCATACGAGCGGACGAAGACAATCTCAAGCTCTTGTTGTAGATAAGCGAATTTAAGGAAGAACGACAACTCAAGCCGGCCTCCAAATTAATAATTGTATAGTGATTATAAATGAATTTCTGGGCCATGTTATTGGCAAACATCAAGAAAGTAATGACGATTCCTTTTAGAGCCGTAGGCGAGTCTTCGTTGAAGTAGCGGATGAATATACGGAGAAGTTGCGGTTGGGCAAAGCTCAAGCACTTGGTGCTGAATTCCAAGAAGAAAGAGTATAATAATAGCATGCCGAACGCTCTAATCAACAGCAGAAGAAGATTGAGCTGCGATTTCTTATGGGAGCTTTTCCAGTACTTTCTCAACTGGGCTGAGGCGTTTTCGGTGGACAACTTGATGGGATTATTGGGCAAGTCCACCTGTTCCACCACCTGGGTTTTATAGGTATTTACGACCAATTCGTTCATCCAGGTAAACGTCAATCTCTGGACAAAGTTGGGCTTCTTTAGTTCATGTTGTCTACCGTGTTTTGTCAAGTCAAAGATCAAATCGTGGGAAGGTTTCCAGTAGAAATACTCCAAAATGAAGATCCCTACCGATGTAACCACCAAAAACACCTCACACGTCCATACCTGGTACGGATTTTCAACCAGCTTGATAATTGCCCAGTTTGTATAGTAATCTTGGTAGAATACAAGCGATTCAAGCAGAGCAAGCAACGGCCACAAGGTGATTAAAGTGTCACAAGGAGTGGCATAGTGACATACCTCGATGAAATGAAGCGGCGTAGCTACAAAAACCAACGTAAGACTCAATAAACTAAAAGATACGATCTTTTTATCAGCAAACCGTTCATGAATACTGAGAAAGGTGAGCAAGTAGACAGAAGATAGCGAATGCAACAAGACCAATATCGACCTGAAGTAATGGATTAACCCGGTATTTTTGGGCGCATACGAGCCAAACTGAGGCAGCTTGAGCGTCTTGATTAGCCTGGCGAGCCCATACCCAAAATAGGTGGCAGACACTATCAAGATCAAGTTTGTGATGAGACATGGGTTGAACGAGTTTTCGTCAGCTATCAACGGGTGCCGAAAGCTGCCCACCCCACACTCTAGCTGGGGATAAACCCTGGATATGTCCATGTCAATGTCTAACATGGCCCCAGTATAACTAGTCTTGGCAGAGTATAACTAGTCTTTTCAAGTATTGTCTTGTGCGAATGCGATCAAATACGCGAAGAGCAAATTGTAATCAAGCGAGCGATGAGAGGATTTACAAGATATATATCACCAATTACAAGATACTGCTACACCATGTATGGTACGGCACCATCGTTATCGGTCGTGTAGAAAACGGTGGCGTAAGCCCTGTAGTTCGTCACCCGAGACTCAACAACTATAAAGATACTATAGAATAAAATGTGTATATTCTGAGGGTGTATATTCTGAGGGTGTATACTTTGAGGGTTTATACTTTGGCAGTTTATGCAATGGTGTGAGTAACGTGTGCTTCCCCTCCTCGAAAAACTCACCATCCTCGCTGTCCTGTACACTTATCTCTCAAAAGTGCGCTGTAAGTTAAGCGATGTATTATTTGATGCGGCACCGGTGTAACTCGGGTGCAAATTATATCCATTTTAGACTACGCATATATATCCCTTATAAATAGAGGGAGTTACGGAAAATAAAGATAGCTATATATATAGAAACGTGTCACCAGTAGTATCCTTCGAGTCCACTTTGAGCCCATTCCTAGTCCACCCAATGGGACGACTAACTCGCTATTTGCCAGACTTCCGCCGACCTGTCAAGCAGTCACGTGCATCATCACGTGACCGACGTCTCTAGCTCGGCGTGCTGTATACTGAGATCCGTGGGCATATACGTCGTATCACACATGCCAGGCACAAAGGTTGCGAACACGCCCATACGCGAAGATGGCAGGGCTAAAGTGGCCGCGCTCGGGGCCGAAACAATAGTAATGAGAAATTAAGGTAGGGTTTAACTAGATATACAGTTCAGAAAATCAATGACTCTGCCAAGTCTGGACTAGTCTTAACCAAGTCTTAACCAAGTCTGTGACCAGAACCTATGTGCCCAGGCTCGGTGTGCCCAGACTCGGTAGACTCGGTGTCTTTTTCTGTCCTGGTGATTTCTACACCCCACCCCGCATGAAAAATAGAGTGATGTGTTCGGACCCGGCCCCGGCTCCGTGCGCTCCCGTCCAATGATCGCGCCAGCAATTCCAGCAAAAATGTTCGGACTTGCACCGTGTTTTCTCCAGATTTCATCAGTGCAGGATGTCACCTGAAAATTTTTAAACCGAGGGGTTCACATTAACTGAACACCACCAACACCACACACCCAATGCCATAGCAAGTGAAGATATAATCAGATGAACCGTCCATAAACCATCTATACACTCTATATAAACACTCATTCCCTTTTTTTTGGCTCTTCCTCTCCCCGTTTCTCTCTTGCCCATCGACGTAGTGATTTCCTGTGTAGTTAGACTATTTACCCTCGGATTATTACAAATTTCTCTACACTCATTGGCTGCCCCCTCGACATTGATCCCAGGTTATAAAAACAGCCCGTTCTCCCCCAAAGCCAGTTTTTTTCTCCACCTAGCAAAAATGTTATCCGCCAGAAGTGTTATGAGAGCACCACGCTCTATCCGTGGATTAGCTACCTCCGGCTTGACCAAGGACTCTCAAGTTAACCAGAACTTGTTGGAAACCCACTCGTTCATCCAATACAAGAAGCAATTGGAAAACCTCAAGATCGTCAAGGACAGATTGAACCGTCCTTTGACCTACGCCGAAAAGATCTTGTACGGTCACTTGGACAACCCACACGAGCAAGACATCGAAAGAGGTGTTTCTTACTTGAAGTTGAGACCTGACCGTGTTGCTTGTCAAGATGCCACTGCTCAAATGGCCATCTTGCAGTTCATGTCTGCTGGTTTGCCTCAAGTCGCTACTCCTTCCACTGTTCACTGTGACCACTTGATCCAAGCCCAGATCGGTGGTGCTAAGGACTTGGCCAGAGCCATTGACCTCAACAAGGAAGTCTACGACTTTTTGTCTTCTGCCTGTGCCAAGTACAACTTGGGTTTCTGGAAGCCAGGTTCCGGTATTATCCATCAAATCATCTTGGAAAACTACGCTTTCCCAGGTGCTTTGTTGATTGGTACCGACTCCCACACCCCTAACGCTGGTGGTTTGGGTCAATTGGCCATTGGTGTCGGTGGTGCTGATGCCGTCGACGTCATGGCCAACTTGCCATGGGAATTGAAGGCCCCTAAGATCATCGGTGTCAAGTTGACCGGTAAGATGTCTGGCTGGACCTCTCCAAAGGATATCATCTTGAAGTTGGCTGGTATCACCACCGTCAAGGGTGGTACTGGTTCCATTGTCGAATACTTTGGTTCCGGTGTCGAAACCTTCTCTTGTACCGGTATGGGTACCATCTGTAATATGGGTGCTGAAATCGGTGCCACCACCTCTGTGTTCCCATTCAACAACTCCATGGTCGACTACTTGGCTGCCACCGGCAGATCCGAAATCGCCGAGTTCGCCAACATCTACAAGAAGGAATACTTGTCTGCTGACGAAGGTTGTGAATACGACCAGATCATCGAAATCGACTTGAACACCTTGGAACCTCACGTCAACGGTCCTTTCACCCCAGACTTGGCCACCCCTGTCTCCAAGATGAAGGAAGTCGCCACTGCTAACGGCTGGCCTTTGGAAGTCAAGGTCGGTTTGATCGGTTCTTGTACCAACTCTTCTTACGAAGACATGACCAGAGCCGCCTCCATCATCAAGGACGCTGCTGAACACGGTCTCAAAGCCAAGACCATCTACACTGTTTCTCCAGGTTCCGAACAAGTCAGAGCCACCATTGCCAGAGACGGTCAATTGAAGACCTTCGAAGACTTTGGCGGTGTCGTCATGGCCAACGCCTGTGGTCCATGTATCGGTCAATGGGACAGACAAGACATCAAGAAGGGTGACAAGAACACCATTGTGTCTTCTTTCAACAGAAACTTCACCTCCAGAAACGACGGTAACCCAGCCACCCACGCTTTCGTTGCCTCGCCAGAAATGACCACCGCCTACGCCATCTCCGGTGACTTGGGCTTCAACCCTATCACCGACACCTTGGTTGGTGCCGACGGTAAGGAATTCAAGTTGAAGGAACCACAAGGTGTTGGTTTACCACCAAACGGCTACGACGCCGGTGAAAACACCTACCAAGCCCCACCAGAAGACAGATCCACCGTCGAAGTCCAGATCTCCCCATCCTCCGACAGATTGCAGAAGTTGAAGCCTTTCAAGCCATGGGACGGTAAGGACGCCACCGGCTTGCCAATCTTGATCAAGGCTGTTGGTAAGACCACCACCGATCATATTTCTATGGCTGGTCCATGGTTGAAATACCGTGGTCACTTGGAAAACATCTCCAACAACTATATGATTGGTGCCACCAACGCCGAAAACGGCGAAGTCAACAACGTCAAGAACTTGTACACCGGTGAATACAAGGGTGTTCCAGACACCGCCGCCGACTACAGAGACTCCGGCCACCGTTGGGTTGTCATTGGTGACGAAAACTTTGGTGAAGGTTCTTCCAGAGAACACGCTGCCTTGGAACCAAGATTCTTGGGTGGTTTCGCCATCATCACCAAGTCCTTTGCTCGTATCCACGAAACCAACTTGAAGAAACAAGGTTTGTTGCCTTTGAACTTTGTTAACGTTGCTGACTACGACAAGATCCAACCTGAAGACACCGTTGACTTGCTCGGCTTGACCGAATTGGCTCCAGGCAAGAACGTTGTCTTGAGAGTCCACCCACACGACGGTTCTCCAGCTTGGGACGCTCAATTGTCTCACACCTACAACAGTGAACAAATTGAATGGTTCAAGTACGGTTCTGCTTTGAACAAGATGGCCGCCGAAGAAGGAAAGAACTAATTTCCTACCTTTCAATAACTGTATAAAACAAATTTACAATTTATTTATTATTGTCGTTAATATATTCAATACTGTAAAACACAACACTGGAGAACACTACCCCAGTAGAAAACACTAACCTCAATGTAGAGTGGAAAACACAAACCTCAATGTACAGTACACAATAACCTGGAATGTACTGTAGAGAACATTAACCTCAACAGTAGAACATTAACTTCTATGGACTGTAGACAACACTACTTTAGAGAACACTGAAGGTTCAAGTATTAGAAATTTGTTAGGTCTTACACTCTTTATTTAAAACAATTAACTGAACTAAGCTAAGAAATTCTAGCTAGAAGAGAAATATAGGCATATTTATTCGCTGTGGAACCGTGAAAGAGCAACGAATGTAAAAGATTCCATATAAGATCTAATATAAAAGAATTAAGTCAGAGATTGCAGTTAAGAACAAATAGAAAGTGATATACATAACTCTACTAGCTACTCATTCTGTATTTCACAATATATTGGTGATCTTTCTGAAACTAAAACATATCAGCTATATTAGCGAGATACCACACACTCTTTACCTACAAAATACAGATCGAATATTTAGAATGCCTTGAACAATTAACTTTCAAGAGCTCTGACATAGTCTTCCTAACGGTACAAAAAATTCTAAGTCTGATTTCAAATTTTGAAGCTAAATCTTTGCTGTTCAATTTTAACCTACAGCTATTTAAGGTTAGATATGAATATATTGTACTTACTAGTATATCTACAAACTTAGAGTAAAAAGATAGGCTGTTGTTCTGTGAGATAACTTTTCGCAGCTATTTGAAAAATTAAAAAGAAAGCCCGACGCGGGAGTCGAACCCGCAACCTTGTGATTAAAAGTCACACGCTCTAGCCATTGAGCTAGCCAGGCTTCTAGTTGAAAATTTAACATTGTTCTAAACATACATGGGGAGAGATAGAATGCTTCAGTATAACCAAGCATCTTAATCGTCCTCGAACTAATTTATATCTTTGCAACAATGCAAAAGAGATTAGTGGGAAAGAGTATCGCTTGAAACAAAGTAGTATTCACCTGTTATGTACAGCTATTTAACGGGTTTTATACGGATTATTCTCGGCGATTTTTCCTTGGATCGTTAATTCCTTGTTCTCGACAAATAGACTTTTGTATCGTGCACAAACTATAATTGATTGGACCCTTGCGTTTCAAGACCATGTTTCAGACCAGTTTCAGACCAGATTCAATCTAGCATCCACCCATATTTCGATGATCATCGCTGGTATCACGAAAATATTTCTAGTAATTAAAATATATAGACTACGAAAAACAATTGGAGGTTGATATCCACTACAAGTTTACTTCGGAACAATACTAGACTGTCCGAATAGCCGATACACTCGTGTGCTAAGGTTTGCCAAGGGCTTGCTTGGCTATCGTCAATCCAGCCATCAGATTATTGACAAAATTACCCAATGCGGCAGTCCTGCATAGTTTGATTTGACACTATTAGCCCCACGAAGAGGTATAATGAAGGCTAGCCAGAAATGTAGACGATTTGTAGAGATATAGAGGTTCTTGAAGCATGCTGTACCACGGGTTCGACAGACAAAACACCCGAGTGATCAGTGATTCGGCCAGGTTTGAACATGTCCCTCCTCGGCTTCGATCTAGAAACACCACCCCCAACTCTATAGATGACGATAGGCTGAGTATCATTACGTTCAGCACCGTCGGACCATTCCAGCCAAGCGTGCTGAAAAAACCAGTGGTGACATCGGAAAGACCGAAAACTTTGCTCGAAATCGCGGAAGCCGCGGGCCTGCCTTTGCCAAAACTCAGATCAGACAAACCTCCTACACCACCAGAGAAGGATGAGAGAATAAGAAATCTTAACCCTTCGTATCAAGACTTGCACCATAACAACATGATATATCCGGAAAGCATCAGGGATGGGCAAGCGCGCATCCCCAAAATACCGGAAGCCGACGAGTTACCTGCAGAGATGGACGTGCGGGAGTATCAAAAGCTCAAATTCGACGAGTCAGCTTCGACAGTCAGTGTAGCCTTGCAGAGTATGACGTCAAAGCAGAAACGGCTCGAAACGGGGTTGGTCAAAAACGTCATGAACACCCCATTGTTTCGCATCAATGGTGCGAAGTTGGGCGTGGAACAGTGGGAGTACAAGACGTTCACCGTCACCGCCAACTTTATTCTATATCTCTTTGAAATCTTGATTGGTATAACATGTATAACCTTGTCGTCAGTGCTATTAAAGTTGGACAAGCAGGTAGGGTCTAGTATATACCGGTACTTTGTGGCTGATAGCATTATGTCTACGGCGGTGGCATTTTTGTTCATCACTACAATAATTAATTTCGAACGCAGAAATGGCAGTTTCTACTGCTTGGCTGCTGCCATAATGAAAATCGTGTCTTTTGTGTTGGCAACATCCCAGCTTATCCCCAAAGACTGTCCCAAAGAGCAAAACGTGTGTGATATGCGTAAAGCCATCAGTGCATTTATGATTATATCGACGTTTTTGTGGGAGGGAAACTTGGTAATGTTCTACACCACGCTCTACATTTCGCGACTCAATCTTCTCGACGATATCAACTTTGATTTCAGCGAAAAAGGGTTGAGCAAAGAGTATAACGAGCCACAACACCATGTTCCCGACCCCGATGTCAATCCCTTGACAGGCGAACCTTTGAAACAGTACTACTTGAACGAAAACGGCGAGATGTACGAATTGAACGACTCCATGGATATTCTGGGTAAAAACAAAATCATCGTGTACACTTTCTAGCTCAAATAATATTTTTTTTTTGCACCCAAATTTTTGCACTCGCACAAAAGCATATAGAGCAAAGCATATATACTAATACTAATACACAATGCTTTGGACCGCATTATTCTGTATGATAGGTCTTGCTGTTGCAATCCCGACTGAAAAATCTTGGCTTGAGTCGATATCTCAAATGCGACGAACTTTGGAGTTGGTACCTTCTGTAAAGCATTCGTACAGTAATTCTCCTGCAACCATGGAAAAGCTTCACATAATCCCGAGAATATTGCTCAATGCGGTGGATATGTCCATGATGTTACCACATGTTGCTACAGATAGCGTTCACATGGCTCTAGGCGACCTCGACTTGCAGTTGCATATCCCTCAAGATGCAACCAACATGTTTCTATTCAACACCGACGATGCTTCAAAGTACAATTCAACTGACAACTTTGCCAGTCTTTTGCTGAACTCACCGCCATTTCGTATCCCAGAGAAGCTTTTCTTGACTGATATCTTCATGGTGGTTCCTGGCAGTTCTGGCAAGCCCAAAGTCACCAATGCCGTGCACGACACTTCGATATTCAGAACTAGTCTTGACAAATATCCAATTTTCAGAAATAGTTATAATTTGAAAAGGCCCTTGGTGGTGTTTGTGCTCGATTCAGATATGGAGAATAACACCAATGCATTGGCCAGAATCATCAATACCAATGCATACTTGCCTACCTCCTACCATAACTCCGATGTGTCTTCATTTTTTGATACATTTGCAAAGAATTCAGTTGAGTTTGGAAACTATCAGAAACTCATACATTCAGAATTTTGCACTTCTTGCAGAGCTACAGAGGGCTACTGCTTAAAAGTTTCAGGCAATAGCTCAGTGCAGATGTTTCCTATAATTTCACAACGACATTTGGATGTGAACGTCTCTGTATTCAAAACCCAGGTGATGGATGAGACATACAAGACTGAAATTAACAAAACTGAACTACATTGGCCAAAGCTTAATCAGCTGGACGAGGAGCCGGACAAAGCACTGGCCAAGTCCTTTGACAATCTAGCATCTGAATCAGACGGTTATGTTTTTCCGCTATCTATAATCAATGATAATGAGTATACCGTTGACTCGCCCAGAAACCAAAAGTATAGCCAGCTACTATTTGAAGAGGAAGTTCCTAAAGATCCTTACCCCAAACGAAAACTCTCACCGTTCAGTACCAGTAAAGATTGTAAGCCGATCAGTTGGTACAATATATTCCATCATAGTATATTCGGGCAGCCGAAGATCTGCCATCCCAATAAAAAAAAGGAATAGAACACCACAATGAAGAATCAAAATGGTTGAAGAGTTAACCAAAAAGAATACCTAAAAAATTATAGTTTTATATGGTTTATAGCAGAGCCCAGAATAAAATAGTTTATATTGATGAAAAAGAATTCACACTTTAATTAGTTGATTGGGCCAGTATAACATGTTTTATTGAAAGTTTTAATTTGGTTGATAGCAGAGCCCATAATTCAAAGTATTAATTGATAAAATTCAATTAATACTTTGATTAGTTGATTGTGGTGGGCCAGAATAAATTCTTATATTGGTTGATAGTAAAAGCCATCATTCATACTATTATATTAGTTGAGGTGGTGGGTCAGAATTATCATATATTGGTTGATGGGCCAGTATTACGGTTTTAATTGCTGGACCATTTAGTTTATTGAATTGTTTTATAGTTTATAACAAGTTTATTGAGAGAAATGCAAAGTCAACACTATTTACTAGATTTAATCAACAAAGATAGGAGATTGCTAGATTTGACCAAGTCAGAGAAGTGAACCGTTAATCATATGTAGTCACCATGGTAGGCATTTTGGTTGTTGTTTTTGGCCTGGCCATACTGGTTTTGATAGTTTTGAGGGTAGTTTACTCTGGTGGGGTTGGAGTTGTTTCTAGCATAGATATTCTGGCTTCCTTCGCCACCGTAGCTACCGTTGTAACTGCTTGGAGCCCCATAGTTTCCCACAGCACTAGGGTTACCTACAATGGTGGAGTTGGGCTGGGTGGGTTCTATGGATTCCAAGTAGTACGAGTCTCTTTTGCCGTTTATGGAATCGGAATTGGTGATGCTCTTCAAGTTTTCGCTTGATTTGCTGGAGGTGTTTCTGTGAAAGACGGAGTCTTCTTCAAAAGCCGATTCGTCTTCGTCGAATTGGTTGCCGTGTTCATGGCCCTTCATGGCGGTAGCACCCAAAGCCATCAATTCCATGTCATCGTCGTTGGCGACCTTGGCACCGCCTTGCTTAGGATTGTCGAATCTAGGCAAGAACGACACTCTATCGTCCTTCATAGGTTGGTATCTGGTGTCAGGGTTCTTGTAAAGCAAGGCCAAGACACAGGTTATGATGGTGAAAAGCAACAAGAAAAGGGCAAAGGCGGCGTTCAACACGAAGTAAACCACAGCCATGACGGATGCAACTACATGCGGTTGCTTGAAGATATAAGAGAAGAACATAAAGAACAAGGCGTTGATACAGTTGATGATGCCAATGACGATGTTGAAGGCATTTGTTCTTTTATCCATGAAAGGTCTGATGACACAGAGACCAATACAGTAGAACAATTCGATTGCAAACACAATCACCGACTGGACCTTACCGTGTCTTTGTAAGACGGCCACAAACAAGGATTTGAGGAAAATGTACACCAAACTGACGAGAATAAAGTAGTAGCAGTCGGCTCTGTACTGGACATAGACGAAGCCGAACTTGTTGAGGAAAACGCCGTCTCCAAACAACAAGTAGGCCGGGTTTTTGAACTGTCTGATGGATCTTCTGCCGAGCAAAAAGACCCGGGCGGCGGCCTGGCAGAGAAGAATGAGGGTGACGACAAGTAAAAAGACAGCCACCACCACTGTTCCGGCGGAGTCTCTTTCGTAGAACTCCCAAATACACAAGACGGCGATTTGCGGGAACGCAATCATCAAAAGCCTGTACAAAGCACCCTTGACGATCTGCGACCATTGCTGTCTGTACTCGTTGAACTTGCCTTCGTTCATCATTTTGGACCTGATCAAGATCTCAATAACAGCCTTAAAGAGGGTCAAGCAGACTACCATTACAAAAGCGAAAAAGAGCAAGAAAATGATACCGGTCATGAACAAGTTTGTGATTTCGATGCCGGTCAAGTAGGCCACTCTTTGGACGCCTCTCAAGATCAAGATCTTCGACTGGATGTTCTTGTCCTTTTCGTCAGCAGTGTACAACGACGAATCCAAGCTATCGGAGTAGCCAAAGTCGTCTGAGTCCAAGGAAATGGTGGCTCTTTTGGCGAGGCCGTGGCGCGCGGAGCCTCTAAAGAGATCATAGGCGGAGCCCAATAAATCCATGGATCTTTTGGCCTTTTTGGCCTTTTTCTGCACAGATATAGACAAGTACTGAGAGTTGAGGATATCGGTGGGCGAGCCGCCCGTCGACTGCATGTACCAGTTGGCGATATCCTGGACAAAAGCTACTTTTACAATACCGAGAGACCATACAAAGTTCTGGGCCCACGCGGCCGCAATGGGCGGGATCTTGGCCACGGCCATCATGGAGGTGATGGCCAACGACTGGAAGTAGATAAACAACGACATGGAGTTGGACGCGATGTGGGCAGCGGTGTTGGAGTGGCCGATCACCGAGACCACCCCGGAAGTGACCACGCCCAACCCGGAGATGGCGGCGATGGGCCACGCCGCGTACTTTGTCTGCACCGTCTTGCCGTTGGTCAACACCGCTTCTACACACGCCAAGGTCTCGTGGGTATCGGAGTTGTGGAGCACGATTCTGACCCTGGCGTCCAAGTCCGGAATGGTGTAGGCCACGCCCGGAATCTGCTTGGTGATGGAGGCCGGAAGCTCGTAGTGCGAGTTCAACTCCATGCGCCCCGTGGACAAGGGACAAATGGAGCCGAAGTGGAGTTTGCACAACGACACGTTTTTCGTGAGAACGTTGATTCCGTAAGCAATCAAGTTGACTTCGGCGGTGACGTTCGCATCGATGTTACTGAGCGCGGTCACGTCGAAAACAACCGATCTGTTGCCTGGATAAAATTTTACATCAAAGTACTGCGCGGTGAACTGCGAGTTTTCCATACATGTCAATAAAGACGAAGATTTGACGAACTGGGTGGCTGCTATGGAGGGTATGAGACTTAGCAACGTGGCTAAGAACAACTGGAGCCTCATAATAAATGATAACCGATGACTAGACTTTAGACTAACTAATACTAGAATAACTGAACACTATTAATATAATCAGGTTGGTGGATCACTGGTCTGGTGGGGAAGGTACGTTGTGAACTTTAGTGTAGTACGGTTGATTTGGTTGATTTGGTGATTTGGTACGGTGTACTTGACGTTGCTTGTATTGTAGTAGCGAGTGTGTTGCCAGAGATGCAACTGTTCACCGATAATCACCGATTAAATATAATCCGTCTTCACCAATGCCAAGTAGAAAAGAGTTTATAATTAGACGTCACGAGGAATTTTAAGGCAGTGCGGGTTACGGTACACAGGAAAAGTACACAGGAAAACACTAACAGAGATGTACACAGGAAAACACTAACAGTGATGTACACAAAAGACACAGAGTACACAAGATAGACAAAGTGATATAGATGTAGAAGAGTAGACTATATGTAGACAGAGGTGAGTATGGATAGTTGTGTAGTTGTGAGTTGTGTTAGTGATGAGTAGTGACAAGTAGTGATTGACGAGTCGCACTTTTGCACTTTCCTGTTTTCTACGCGGGCTGGCTGATTTGGATGGGGCTGTGGAAGGGATAGAATGAAGCACGGTGCCAGAGAAGACGGTTAGTTTGTTTCTAGGCGGGGAATATGTACAGTTATAGTCTCTGGGCTTCGTATCTGCGGAAACGCTTCGGGGATCCAGAGGCTTGGGAACCGGGGAACCGCAGTGGCTACGAGCCGCAGTCAGATGCAGACCACGCCGGCGAACGGCGAAACACCCCGGTGGTTTCTGCCTGTTTGTGCGATGCCATCCGCGTAATAGATAAGAATTACCGTTAGAGGTAGTCTATTTACCTACATGAAAATGAATCATGGATCTAATGATTCCAGTAGATATGTATCTGATGATTCTAGTAGTTGTGTTTTTGTCTTGAATGTATTTCATATATCTATCTTATGTATTTGATGGAGTTTCGTATTTTCGGGCAAGGCTCTTGAACGGACATATAAATAGATAGAACTCGGCGAAGTACCGGTGATCTTCAACTAAGACGGGCTCGAAATGATAGTCTTGACTTAGTTGATAAAAATAGAGATTACTAGTTCGCAATTTAACCAAGCATTGATGCAAATCCTCAGTGTTCAATAAGTTGAATATCTCATAAACCACTCTGCAAACCTGGTCCACAGTTTATAGATTAGTGGATATCGCTCTATTCATGATAGATATTTCATTACAATACCCACCGATGTACGTAATATTTTGTGTTTTTTGCAACTAATGATAAAAATGTGCCTTTATCTTTGTAGAATAGACGAGCAAATCTCCACTATTAAGCCCTATATACAACCGACTTTTATCGTGATGTACCGACGAGACCTTGGAAGACGCAGGCAACCTCACACCATGTGCCGGTTCTATTATATCTATATTCATTGCGTAGCCTAAGTCATGTATTGCCTACAATATAACTGTGTAGATATAAAGACTGTATAGGACACGACCTGGTATCAGATGGTACTCCAGATGAAAATGGTGACAAATTAAAGTAAGAGTATTACAGGTTAGTTATAGTTACGTAATTATTCTATTAGTAGATCTAGATAGTATTGACAAAGTTGATGACACCAGCACAGTACTTGACCAAATCGTCCATTTCTTGTTT
The DNA here is from genome assembly GCA_030568675.1 of Suhomyces xylopsoci. Lineage (NCBI taxonomy): Eukaryota > Fungi > Ascomycota > Pichiomycetes > Serinales > Debaryomycetaceae > Suhomyces > Suhomyces xylopsoci. The sequence goes on from JAJMGM010000009.1 coordinate 302,296, forward strand.
GACGTCTTTGTTCAATTCGTTCCAAACATGTAAGCTGGACTTTAATTTCGTTCAAAGGTGGGAACTCATTGATTGATGTGCCTACTTGCATTTATTTAGAGCGTACATTTTTGTTCACTTAAATATGGGTCTATTAGTTTGTATATTATCTACCTAGACCTAGTTCCTATAATGAGTCGTCAACCATAATGATACTATAACTAGTTATAACGTTCGTTACTACGGTGAGTCTCGTATTCGAATGACATGTCCCTATTCATATTTAACTAATTTTGAATGAGATATTTATTGTAGTGGGTCTAATGTTGTTCATATAATACGACTCCATTTATGCAATATAGTATTTGACGAATTATTCGTCATTCAGTAAGTTCATGCTGATAGTTTGTTCTGCTTCACTTATTAAGTATCTTATCTCATGGCCACCTTGAGCGTTACAATTCTGCTCATATCATTTTATAGATCATAATAGCCCACTGACTTATTATTTAGATTATTTAATTATAGATAAGATGAGCCTAATGATTTAATCAAATTGTTCGTGAGAGGTCTCAAGACTAACGAATGCGCATAGAGTGTGCTTTGGTGCTAGATCCAAAAGAGTGCGTAAAGCTAGAAGTCGAAGAGTGTAGGATGTTCAAAGCGCAGGATGTTAGAGTGCAAGATGCTTAGAATTTTTAATAATGCTAGTTACTTCCCATGAAGAGTGCAAGTTGTTTCTTTTAAAAAGTGCTTGGTGATGAGAGTGCCGATAACAAGTGCTTTGGTTTTCCTTTTGATTGTGCTAGTATGAATGAGTGCAGCTTTCTAATACTGTTGGTTGAATGAGACTTCTAGAATAACAAAAATCTGTATTATTCCGTTTTTACACCTTGCTACTATTCTCCAATAATCTACAATCAATTGTAAGATAAATTTAATGGCTGCAAAATTCGCTAATTCTTGATTTAAAGTGGGGGTAAGAGTGCTGCGTAAGAATGAGCCATGATGTAGAATTCTAGAGATTTCCAGTAAGGTAATGGTATTGCTATCTGAATGTTGAAGAGTGTCAGTATCCTTTTGAAAAGTGCCAGATGTTAAAGTGCATTTACTTGTTTACCATACTGAGTCTAGTATTATTCACTACATATAATGAGTTATTACGAGTTGGTACTGTCTACATGAAATGTGTCTTTTTATAATGGTCTAGTATAATTTGTCTGTATTGATTAAGAGTATTTTGAATGAACGTTAGAAGGAATATTCAGTAAGTTAATACTAATATGAGTATTATGTCTAAGGAAATGTCTCTTCATTTACTGTTTTGAGTCTTGTGTCTACTGATGATTGAATGACGAATAAATAGAGTATCAGTGATCTTGTACTAATTTGGTATCAATGCATCCGTTTACTAATATGGTATTCAGTAAGTCCGTGTACTAATATGAGTGTTATATTATCTACGCATATGTCTCTTCATTTACTATTATAAGTAGAGGAGTGTCTAATGAAGTCTTTGAATGACGAATTAATTCGTCATTCGTAAGCTATTCTACTAATGGTGAATAATATGTCTCTATTCATCTAAAAAATATATTCGAATGAACATTTAATGAATTGAATTTTAGTCAGTTGGTGTACTAATATAAGTCTGGTATGTCTATGCATATGTCTTTTCATTCACCATTATAAGATTTAGTATCTACTGATGATTGAATATAGAGTTTATAAGTCTTAGTGTCTACTGATTTTGAAAGACGAATAAATTCGTCATTCGTAATTCGTGTGCTAATATGGTCTTGAATGACGAATAAATTCGTCATTCGTAAGCTCTTGTACATGAACATTTGAATGAATTGATGTTCGTCAGTTGGTGTACTAATATAAGTCATTTATTACGCATAATATGTCTTGATCTAAATTCAAGTGTCTACCGATGATTGAATGACGAATTTATAAGTCTTAGTGTGATTACTGAAGATTTTATACTAGATTGTCAGCTATTCTCCTGACTTCCATTGCCTCGCAAGATCGCTTCGCTCACTTGCTCGTCTCTTGAACTAGTATGGAATTCCATTGGTAATTCTCTGGAACTCATCGTATCCCTTAGTATAAAAACTCTCCATACTCTTCTTAATCAACCCCCGCATGTAAACACTAGCATCCTGCTCCGACTTGCCCGGCACAAACCTCTTTCTCAAGTTCTTGATAGTATTCTCCTTGAAACAAGGCAAGCCACTCTCCAACATAGGATTGACACATCTTACAATGGTTTCCATATATGGTCTACAAGCCAAGTATCCTTTTACACACAACTCCTCAAACCACTTGAAAGCCTGGGTATTGTGGTGCCCACCAAGAACCAACACCATTTCGTGGGTCAACTTGAAGGGAGCCGCTTCGAACTTGACTCCTCCAGGCACAATGTCGAAACAGAACCCGAAATCGATATGGAGAATATGGCCCTGGTCGTCGTACATAATGTTACCGTTGTGTCTATCTTTAAACTGGAGCAAGTACGAGATGATCGAGTACGCGGCCAAGGACTTGATCAAGTTGTTCCGTGCGTGCTGGAACTCGATGGAGTCCTCGGGCCCGAACTTGGTGGTGTAGTACTCGTACAACCCGTTGACGGCTTCTCTTCCCAACATATCTCTGGAGATGGAGTTGGGCAAGACGTCAATGACACCGCAGCCTGGCGCCGTGGCGGTGACTCTATATGGATATACAAAGAGGTCTAGACCGGCATTAGTCCAAATGGATCTGAACACCGAAATCAACTGAAGTGCTAGCACGTCTTGTCTACAATCGTCACCCACTTTGAATATAGCGCTCTGCCATTTTTCCATAGGCAAGTGAATGATGTTGCCGAACTCGTCTGCGCTTTCTACTTCGTGCTGGATTCTAAACGTAGCCATAAAAGGCGCCTTGGCATGCGACTGCAATGGTTTACCCGACTTTCTGTTGATGTCAATCACCACTCCGTCGGGATTAGAAGGTAAATACACCCCCGGCTTGACTTCGATCTTGTACATTTCCTCGTCGATCTTCAACTTCTTTTCGGCCTTGGACTTCTTGATATACGGCTTCAATTTGCCTGAAATATCCGTCACCTCATTGAAGAACCCAAACTCCTTTTCGTAGAAGGCCAAGTCGTCTTTGTGGAAAGATGCCAACATCTTTTTCTGGATCAAATCCAAGGTAGGCTTCAAGGGATCGGGCTCAGTGGAGTCTTCGTCTTTATAGCTATTTGCCAACATATTCCAGATAATTTGGTGCGCAAACAACTGGGACACCTTGGCTGTTTCGACTATGAACCGTTGGACGTATCCCTTCATATCGTACCTCAAACTCTGGACAATTTGGGGCACGTAGAAGAAAGTCAAGTTGACGTCGTGGTGCTCCAAAGATCTCATGGTATATTGAAGAATATACGGGTTGTGACCAAATGGAGGCAAGAACAACGTAATGGAGTCTACAGGCGGTAACGCTTCCCAGAACAAAAGGTAGTAGCTGGGCATATTGACCCCACCGTTCAAGCCGATGAAGAACTGCACCGCTTCACAGTAATGGATAGAGGGAAGGGGGTTTTTGGTGATTAGAGACTGGAGCAAATCGTCCAAGTTCTTGATCTTATATCTCAAAGCAAGGTTGATGGCCAAAATAGGATCGATAGCATAACTTTGGATAATATGGTTGGACGATAAGTGGCCCACACTAAACGTGCCCTTCAAGTCTGAAGGACTAAGTGGGTTTAGCCAGATATTGATCTTGGAGATTTCGTCGTCAAGGAAGAATAGCGCAATGGTCTTTTTGTTTTCCAACCGTTCTATATTGAACGTATCCACCACCAGAACTAATTTGGTGACATCTTTAAGTAGCTCAAAGTCTGTTCTGATTTTGACCAAGTTTCCTCCGAAAGGATACGAAAACTTCTGCTTGAACCACGACAACACCCCACCCAAAATAAGTTCGGTCAAGTCTAGGATACTTCTGGACTTGAGCTTGGTATGGTATGCAAGCAAATCGAACGCAAACTTGATGAGCTGGAACCGGGTCAATCTGGCAAACGGGTGCAAACTGGCCACGTCCAAGCCTCTAAGACCTACTTCTACAAACCTGGTGAACAACTTGAGGAGATGATCACTTTGGTTCAATGAAGCCTCAAAGTTTGAAGCTATCAATTTTATAATATTCAAGTGGGACTTGAACTTTTCGGCCACCTGCATGCTGACCATTTTCGACAACTTAAAGTCACTAGGAGAGTACTCCATTTTGGTAAAAGTGGCATCTTTGATATTGTAGTCTGAACAAAAGATTCCTTTCTTTAATTCCACAGAAACCTCCCATTGTTTTACAATTTCACTAAACATAAGGAGTGACAAATCTGGCTGTTCTTTCATGATGGTAAGCCAAATAATGATGGCATAATTAATTACTGACGCCTTGAAGATTTTAAATGGCAATTCAACCAAGTACTTGATAAGTTCACCTTGATTAGCCGAGGAGACTAGAATTAGTCCGGCGATTTCATTAAGTAATTCAAAGATATCGGAATCGGAAGGACCCAATTTAGCCACCGCATTCAAGTCGGAAGAGGTTACCAGGTCCAATTTCAGCTCGATATTAAACACATTAAGCTTTATGTTCTTCAAAACACTTTCAAAGTTGGAAACCGGGATCTTGCTGACCAACTCAGATCTCAAGTTTAGTTGAAGAATCACATTCGACGAGTTGGGAAGAACATTCAACGTCCGCGAAGAGAATTGCAGCGACGACGACGCCATATTCAACGCAAAAGATACTCCGTACAAGATCTTTCCGCCTCTAACCTCGTTAAAGTTGGAAACATACGACTGGATCAAACTCTTGACATCGAACTCGGCCTTGGAAAGAACAAGACGGAGCCAGCTTCTGCTTTTATCGTCGAGTCTTTTGAAGGTATCGCTTCTCCACTCGTAGTCGTCCGATAAGAGTAATTTGATGGCGTAGTTTCGGGTTTTAAACACGGTGGTGGGCTGGTACAAGTTCTCGTCCGCATCGACCACACTATCGTACATGACCGTCAAGAGATCAAACAACGAAAAGAGCGATTTCTGGTGGATGAGCGACGACGAAACCTTGGTAATAAGGAGCTCACTGCACTTCAATGCGTTATCCTGAAGATCATGCAATCTGTGACAAGAAGCAGCCAACAAATTGGTAAGTTGGTTTGCGATATTGTCTTCACAGAACTGCTTATTGGCTCCGTGATTGACGAGAGCAATAAAGTCTTTCATGATCTTGAACGAGATATGACCAATGAACTTGTCTACACCACTGGTTTTGATAGAGGGGTCGGAATAGTACTGGAGAATGGTGGAACAGTCGCCGGAATTGACACGAAGAGACTCCAAAAATAACGTCGAAGACAAGAACATCAACTTGGGGTACGAAAGCGATCTGTGGACCTCAAAGATCTCGCCCAAATAGTTCCTATGATGCTTGATATTGTGGTTGGATGAGCCTCTACGAAGAATGGTGTTGAGTTCAAGCGACGTTTCCGTTCTGTCCCACGAGATCTCGCTGGCTAATGGTGGAGAATTGTAAGCTATTCTCTCAAGCTCGGCAATATATGGCTTGGAATATTCTGATTTCACAGAATAGCCGTGAACCACCAAGTTGAACCAGAAATTCTTGAACAAATTAATGGTATCTACAGTAAGAGAGGTGGTTTCAGTAGCCAGTGCACTGAACTTTAGCGGCTCATCGCCTGATTCTACGCTAGGCAACAAAGCAGCCAAAGGTTTCAAGTAGACCCCGATCTGAGACCCGATCTCCAAGATCTCATTGTGGCTGCGGTGATGTTCCAACACCTGGACTTCTCCTTTACTGATGATTATCTGCAACAATTCGTGCAAATAGACCTTAAAGAGAGGGCTAGTTTGAGGCAAGCTTTTGGACAATTCGACTTGTGAACAGACAATGTTCTTTAGTAATTGAACGTTGTTGGACTCGAACGCTTCAAGACTGAGTCTGTTGAGTAGACGAACCAACACAATAAATTCGCGTTCAGGCAACGAAGGAGCACACGAAACCAAGCCTTTGAGGAGTAAAGGCCCGATGGAAGAGTCCAAGTTGGCTGTTTTTTGGCTCAAAAGAGTGACTGCCAATGTGGAAACGGTCTCGTCGTCACAAGCCTTGACGATCTCAATTATGGCCATTATGGCATTGTCACAGATTCTTCGATAATCTACATTATCCGCAAACATATCGTTGGAAACACTTGCCTTGTGGCCATTCGAAAAGTCTCCAATGGAAGTGCTTCTAGAAAGGTCGCCTCCAAAGCCTCTGAACGAAGTGGTATCGCCGCCAAAACCGCTACGAATAGAGCCAGAATCGGGTCGCATCGTACCACTGGTTCTGGACCTCAAGGCGTTTCTAAACTGCGGGTTTTCTCCATTGGCAAATAACAAATTGGTTAATGCATAAATGGTGGTGATGATGGCATCTTGAGACAACACTTTACTGGCTATACCCACGCTTTTAGAAGCAGATAAGCAGTAGCGAGAAGAGAAGCGAGGGTTGGCGATAAGATTGGTGAAGCTTCTGGTCAACAAAGCGCCCACTTTTTCGTCTTTAAATATCAATAAGCTGCCCAACTGAATGACACTCAAGCCCAAGTCGGGATCCAACATCACGTCTTTGATTTCCAAGCAGTTTTTGAAGAGTTTCATCGACACCTTGATGTCGATGTTATCGGTGAAAATTCCACAGCTTATCACCTGGAGATTATACGACTTGGCCGAGTAGCCGAGTCTCAACCTGTTATAAGTGGAATAAACAATATAAGACTCGCCGCGATCCAAAAACTCCATTTTTTGAATAGCTATATCGGTCAAGTTCTTGATGATTTCCATGTGGTCTCTGGAAATGTCCATATTCTCTTTAGTTAATAAAAAGTTGTCGAACTCGCCCAAAGTAAACGACCCGTCCTGGTACTTATCACTGACTCTTTCGGTAATACACTGAAGCAACGGGGTGGATTCGTTATCAATAATGGAATTGATGATACAGCACATCAACTTGCACAAGGACTCGAGGAAAAGCACCGGCGAAAAGTCCACAATAAAGTCTTTATCCAACCATTGCGAGTAGTCGTTTGTCGATGCCGAGTTCTGGAAAATGGCATTGGAATAGACCTCGATTTCGTTCAAAAAGTCAAAGTTATCAATGCAAGTATCGAGAGTTAAAAAAAGTCGAAACGATCTGGGCGAAAAGCTCAAGATCTTGGCGTTCTTCATAAGTCCAGAAAGGTAGCCGAGCAACGTAAAGTACTGCGAAAGCTCATACAGAGGCCCGGCAAAGAACAAGTCGTTGAACTCGTGGAAGATATCTATGGCCGTTCCAACGTGCTTGTAGTCAAACTTGGAGCCCAATTGCACAATGGCCGAGGTCAATTTCTCGCCTAGATCGTACCATGGATTGGAATTGGCCGTATACCGGCTGGTTATAGCCGTAGAGAACTTTTGTTGCGGCAACTCCAACAAGTAAAGACGGAACTTCTTGAGGAGAACCTGCGCTTGGGCCGGATACTTAAAGTCAGGGTCGCTGGACACGTCACATAATGCCACCAACACCTCGAACTCCTTGCCACTAATGGCCACTCGAGACATGTCGTCGGGAGCGAACGAATCGTCGCGAGGAATGGACGTGAGGAGACGGGCGAAATTGTCGGTAGCACTGTCGACTTGTTGGATGTAGGTCGAAGGCTGCACTGCGGTGAGGTGGGCGAGCTTCTTGAGCGCCTCGCCCCGTATACTTCCGCGAGATATCCCGTAAAAGTCCATCCTAAAGTACTTACTTCTGTCTATCTCTAGCAATTCGAATATGAAAAATAGTGGGGAACGAAAATTAACAGTCATGTGATAAGCCTATAACACAAACTATATAGACCTGTAAGAAATTGATTTAAGAAGCATAGACTTCAAGACCTATATCTTAAGAAGGATAGACTTTATAAGATCTATAAGAGATTAATTTAGAGGATATCTATGTATGTTCTGGTCCTCCTTTGAAGGAAGGGTTTTGGTGGAAGGCACTATTAAGTAAATTTATTGATTTTTCTAGTCTTGTAAAGCGCACTTGTGAGAGCTGCTCCTCTATAAGCCGGTATCCCACATAACTACTCACTACATATCCTATTACTTCCCTATATCTTTCTCTGTGCTTGTTTGTTGGCCCTACTAGTTTCTTGATGACAAATAAGAAGAAAGATGTAGGGCTTTACTTGTTTAAGCCATCCGCACTGCTTTTCGCAGCCAATTAATGTACGAAAGTTAGACTTGAATCATGCGGACACAGATGATAAGGAGTGGTAAAAAACAATGGTTAAGAGTGCTAGCATGTTGAATGCTGATAAAGAGAGCTGGATATTAGAGTGCTAGCATGTAAGCTATACATCCATGCTGATACGTTGATCACTATTTGAAGGTATATGTTGAGGGTGTTTGAGGGAATGAATCTATTTCTAGGACTTAGCCATGGCGCTAAATAGAATTACTTATTTACTCCATTACTTTTAAGATATGTACCGTATGCTAGATGTTTTACAGTGCAGGTTTATTTTATAAGTTCTGGGAAGTGCTCGGTTTTCAAATGAGCGCTGGATGTGAAGAGTGCGGGCTTCTCCGAGAGTGCTGGATGTTAGAGAGTTTGGAAGTTACAGAGTTAGGATGTCGAATGCTGGGTTATTGCATTTTTGATGTTTCCATTTTGACTTACTGTACTATATGTATGACATGATAAGATCTAGTTGCAGGTATATTTGAGAAATAAAAATGGCTGCGAAAAAAGTCTGAAAGTGTAATTAGTGTATTTTCTATATTTTTTTGAGAGTCTGATCGTTCATGACTACTGGTTTCTAGGATCTTGAAAAGTTCTTGATTTAAACTGTTTCGATTATATTTAGCTATTACTTTTTATTAGTGCTAAGAAGCTTTGTCAATGAGTCTTGTAGGAAACAAAAATCTCTGAATTCAGTCTCAGCTTCATGTACTGTCAATATGTAATTTCACTTTAGCTGCAAAATTCTTGACCTTAACAAGTAGGAATAGAGTGTGTGAAGAGCGCTAAATAGGTGCTTCATGCTCATGAGTGCTTGGCTGTTTCTTTCACTATATACCCAAAAGTGCTGGCTGGTTGATTGGTCACACAAAGACAGGGATAGACTAACGAGTCTGCCTCTTTTCATCAATAGATCAATACGAATAATCCACCTTGTGTTAGTTGCCTATAGGTACTAATTTATTACTCTATGAACTTCATTCTCTTAAATAATGAATTTCTTTAGTGGTGTTTCTATACCCTTTCTTCTCTTGGATATAATTCACTCAAAGATAGTAGGTTTAAATTCGCTGTCTGATAATCTCTCAACTTGAATGATACTTGGCATCTTGTTAAGTAGAAAATTGGTGGTACATATCTTCTTTTCATTTTTACCAATTCCAATTGTACACTATAAACCTACAAAAGCCGATCCTACAGATAATACAATCTCAGCCACTAATTGAGCTAAAAGTGGATATTTTTATCTAAGAATTAGTATTACTCGTCTACATTAAGTGTTCATCTTGCAGCTTGTTTCCATATGATTTTGCTTATATAGTAGTCGGTATCTCTCACGTGCATTGCGACTTCCGACCTGCTTGGGTCAGTTGAGGTAGGCTCAGAAATTGATGCTCGGATGGCGCCGAGCTAGTATTTGAATCCATAGCCATGAACAAAGGAGTGAAAGAATTACATTTGCACGGTTACAGCCCAGGGAAACTACTTTGTATCCTGCAAGAGCAACATAAAGAGAGGTTAGGTCGGAAATGTAGCAGATCACGTGATCCGAAACAAGCTTAACAGACGGATAATCAAGCTTAACAGTTCATCTAATATTATGAATTAATTCACAGTATGGTAGATAGCACTTTTAGGTATTATACAAGATCTCTACTATTTCTGATTCTACTTGTATTTTGTGCTTTTTGATTATTCATCAATTTTAACATATTGGAGATAGTAGTTTACTCTTTTAATGGTCTACTTCTTAATAGTCTACTCTTTAATGGTACTATTTAATTCTACTAGTCTACTTTTTCTTTTTCCGATTTATTGCTAATGTACAGATAGAGAACTAGTCTAGAATTAAGAGTATGTTTCGATCAAGGTGTCTCTCAAGTTACCAGAAATGGACTCTGGCTGGGCATCTTGCAATCTGAAGATCGACTCAATCACCGATAACTCAGGAGCAGTGGTATCTATACCAGTAACAGACAACCAGTCGTTAACAACCATACCTGCACCCACAACAGAAGAACCTCTGTTGACGGTACCGGCAACCAAAGGCACCTGGAGCAAAGACGATAATTCTTCTTGGTCTTGGATGGAGGTCTGCGGATGCACTATACCACCTTGGTTGGACAATGCACAGTAGGAGCCGACCAAAACGTTACCGGCGATGGTCTGACGGAAAACCTCGACACCCAAGACATCGGCAATCAATTCTTCGGTCTCTCTTTCGATATCAGGGTGGACCAATGCAACGTAGTCGTTACAGCAAATGACGTTTCCCAAGGCAGACAAACGCTCTTCCACTCTTTGTATCTTGACGGAATCAGGCAAGGAGTTTCTTAAATGCATCAATTCTTGGTCGGTGGTCTGTGTAGGCACCAACAACCCACGTCTGTTCCCAGCAGTCATTCTTCCGACTATACGGGTACCGGCGATGGTGGTGTGGACGATGGGGATGACGTCACCGAGTTCGGCTTCAAAAGCGGAGTAAAAGTTCTCGGAGCCTCCTACGGCTACCAAACAGTACGAGTTGGTAAGCTTGGAGAAGACACCGACTTCGTTGGAGTTTTCAAACTGGGTTCTAGAAGCCATTATGCTGATAGTGAGTGAAAAATTGGTGAATTATTTCACTTTAAGCGATGAGTCAAATTTTAGATGAGCGTCACGTGAATAAGCTGTCACACTAACAGGCACGTGATGTATACCGTTTTCGACCCACCCTACAACCCAACACCACACCCTATAATCTATACACTTGAAGACAACCCTTAGGGGTCATAACAAACACATTTATATAGACTAATACATTTCAGTGTTAGTAAACTTTGTAAACTTTGTAAACTTTGTAAACTTTGTATATTTTTTTTCATTTAGTCGTAGCCTGGTCGATGGAGTGGCTGCGAAAAACCAAGAGTAGTCACTAATGGAAGGGTACTGGGATGAGAGTGCAAAGTTTCAGCCCCAATTCTGCCTCAACTTACTTGTGTGTAGTCTAGAGAACGTCTACAGCGGAACATTGCACATTGGTCACTGTAGTCACCGTCGGAGCAAAGATGACTAGTGGATCAAATCTCGACTAAGCAGCTTTGCCTAAGTCAACTCATTTAAGAGTATAAATCAAAAGACTGAAGGCAGATTTTTGGTTTAAATGTTCTAGAAGTAAGCCTTGTATATTTTTTTGAAATGTTAGAAATTGAAAGACTATTATAAGTATGTCAGTAAATTCAGTGGCCATTAGACTTTTTGCAGCTACTACTCTTGGCCAGATCACAACGCACTCTTCGAAAGGCATTACCAGATCTTAGAATCTGTACAACTCAAATGTCTAAAATCTAATCAAAAAATGGAAAATGCTTGAATGGTACTTAGCAGTATTATCGAAATTATTCCAATTAGTATAGTTACTCTAAAGCATTGTATTTGCCAGACTTGGTTCGATGGCTTTTAATATAGTGATTTGCTACGCACCATAATGTATTGACCATATTACTCTGTATCAGTATACTTTATCTAGCACTCTAGCAGAACTCATTTTATTGATCCATACTTTTGGTTCTCCATTGAACATTCATCTCCAAAAGGAAAAGCTAAGCACGCATCCAGAACTCAATAACATCAGGCACTCTTCAAAAAAAACCTAGCGCTCTAAAACATCAGCTCTCATTAGCTCTCAATAGCACTCAACACCAGCACTCCCACGTATTGTTTATTCATTTTTATATTCTATTTACCAGTCCCTGATTATCAGCACACTATGTTTAATTTAGCACACATATGCATCATCAGAAGAGATAGCCGGGCACTCTAACATCCTGCACTCCAAAACTTGCTTAAGTAGGTTAAAAATAATTTATTATTCAAGTTTAAATCTTGTTTTTCGCAGCCATCTATCCTAAACATAATACTCTATCTTTGAATCACGAACTACTTTGGGCAGTAAAAATCAATACTAACATCTAGCGCTCTTGAACTAGCACTCTAAAACATTCTACACTCTCATAAGAGCTAAAAGATTTCACTAACTATAATGAAACTGTTAATTTCGCAGCCGATATTCTACACATAATTGCAGCTGTTCATGTACTACATACCACGGTATAATTAAACTAGTACATTCAACTAGTACATCTAGCACACTAAAACATCGGCACTCAACATGGAAGCACTCTAAAAAGAAACGTAGCACTCTTGAGCATCCAGAACATCCAGCACTCAAAAACATCCAGCACTCCACATCCTAGCACTCTAGCACTAATTCATAATTTAAAGATTAGTCACATAGTTTATTTCAAAATAAAGCTTACGATTATCATATAATTTATGATAGTGTCAGTGACTACACAATTTACAAATAATGTAACAATTATTGAAACACCTGTCTCATCAAGATCACCATTAATTCGACAAAATTTTCTTTTTATTTAAAGTATATCAAGAATTAGAAGTTTTAAATATATATACATCAATTAAGACGTTTTAATCCATAATATTAATTGATAATGGTAGAATAAGTCAAAAGTGTATAATGCAAGAAAGCCTGAACTTAACTATTTAACTGATACTGATACAGCCGTTGGTTACTTTCAAGTTACTCAGATGTTTCATTCCACTTGATTCTTTCTTACGAGTGAGTTATCTTTGTATTAGCTCTACAAAACCTTATATTATTTTTTAGTACTTCTTATGGTACCCTAGAATCAGCTGCTGGATATACAGCTCATGGAATTAGAAAGATAGTGATGGATAGATATATTCATATAGAGATACATATATATAGAGACATACAGAGATAGACATATAGAGATAGGCACATATATAGAGACACTACTACCAGTGTTGTACGACACACCAGCAGTTATCACTGCTGTTGTGTCTCGCGAGCGATCATCTTCTTTACTAGCTCTACAATAATTTAGTTAACTTAATTTCTTATTAATTATTATTTAATTATATATCAATCATTAATGTTCGTATATGACTTTGAGTAGCAAATTTACTAGACTACTTCAGTACAAGTCTTACTGTTTTAAAGAGTTCTTGACTCTAAATTAAACAAGTCTTCGACTTGTTTCATCAGACTCGTTTTACTCTTTACTCTAAATTAAACAAGTCTATCGACTTGTTTAATCATCCTCATCACCCGAATCCTCCCAATCTTCAACCGCCTCATCACCCATATCCACATCCTCAGGCTCGGAATTAGGCAAAACCTCCAATCCCTTCTCGCCCAATGTAACCACAGCCACTTCCTTATCCTTAACTTGTCCTCTCAATAACAATACTGCCAACTTATTAAGGATTTCACGCTGGATAAGACGGTTTAATGGTCTGGCACCCAAGTCATTGGAGTAGCCGTGTTCACAGAGATACTTCAAGGCGTCGTCGTCCACCTCAAGAGTAATATGCTTTCCATTAGCAGCAAATCTGTCTTGGATCTCTTGAATACGGATCTTGACGATCTTGGAAATGGCTTTCTTTGATAATCTGTTAAACACCACAGTAGAAGAAATACGGTTCAAGAATTCAGGTCTAAAGTGGGCTCTGACTGATCCCATCACCATTTCTCTGGTAACGTCGTCAATCTTGGAAGACTTGGCTGCGTTGATATACTCAGCACCCAAGTTGGAGGTCATAATGATGATGGCATTGGAGCAGTTGACGACTTTACCTTGGGACGAAGTGACTCTTCCGTCGTCCAAGATTTGAAGCAATACCGTCAACACTTCGGGAGCAGCCTTTTCCACCTCATCAAACAACACCACCGAATATGGGCGTCTGATCAAAGGCTCGGTCAAAATGCCTCCTTCTTCGTAGCCTACGTAACCGGGAGCAGCACCCAACAACTTGGAAGCCAGCCATTTGTCGCCCAACTCCGAACAGTCGATTCTGATCATGGCTCTTTCATCGGCAAACAAAAAGCCCGCCATTTTCTTGGCCAATTCTGTTTTACCAGAACCAGACAATCCGAGGAAAAGGAACGATGCTGGCTGGTTGGGGTTGGCCAAACCGGATCTGGTCAATCTTACGGCGTTGGAAACGGCCTTGACGGCTTCTGACTGGCCCACCACCTCCGAAGCCAATTCTTTTTCCATGTTAATGAGCTTGGAGTTTTCGGCCTTGGTGAGTTTGCTGACAGGAATACCCGTCAATCTGGCCGCCGTTTCTGCCACCTGGTCAGCACCAACCACGTTGGCCACCAACGCATCAGGCCCGGCCGCCAACTCCTCTTCAGCCACCTTCACTTCCAATTCTTCGATTTGCTTGACTACATCTGGAATGGCAAAGTACCGCAAGTCTGCGGCCGTGGCGGTATCGTGTCTTCTTTCTGCGTCCTGGGCCTTGATTTCCAACTCGTCGAGCTTTCTTTTGGCTGCAATCAACTGCTCGTGGCCGGCTCTTTCCTGGTTGAATCTTTCTCTCAAGGGACCCAAGTTTTCCTCCAATTCTGCCTTCTTTTTGCGGGCAATTTCCAACCGGTCTTTGGACGCAGCATCGGCTTCAACATCTCTTTCCAAAGCATTGATTTCCACTTCCATCAAATGCAATTGTCTTTCCAAATTGTCCAATTCTTCCGGCTTCGAGTCTCGAGCAACAGCAACAGTAGCGGCCGTTTCGTCGATCAAATCCACCGCAGAATCAGGCAAGCTTCGATATGTCAAGTACCGTGAAGCTAACTGTGCGGCCGTGACCAACGCACTGTCCAAAATACGCACACCATGGTGGATTTCGTATCTGGGCTGTAATCCTCTTAAAATGGCCACGGTTTCGTTGATGGTGGACGCAGGAACTTCAATCTTTTGGAACCTTCTTTCAAAGGCCCCGTCCTTCGAAATGTGCTTTCTGTACTCTGCAAATGTGGTGGCTCCAATACAATGCAAGGCACCTCTGGCCAACATGGGTTTGAGCAAATTGGCTGCGTCCAGCTTACCGTCGCCCATCAACATATGGATCTCGTCTATAAACAAGATAATCATGTCGTTGGACTTCTCGATATCGTTGAGCACACCCTTGATTCTCTCTTCAAACTCTCCCTTGTACTTTGCGCCGGCCGTCAAGGCACCCAAATCCAAGGCAAAAAGCCGCGAATTGGCGAGAATATTGGGCACATCGCCATCAATGATTCTCTGGGCCACTCCCTCCACAATCGACGTCTTTCCTACACCAGGTTCTCCAATAAGCACGGAATTCGACTTGGTTCTTCTGGCCAACACTCGGATCACCCTTCTGATCTCCTCTTCACGGCCAATCACAGGGTCAATTCCACCCTCGCGCGCCTTTTCTGTCAAGTCCTCACAGTACTTGCTCAAAAACTCATACGTAGAAGACGAGTCCGCCTGCCTGGAGTCGATTCTCTGGTTGCCTCTAAGCTCGATGGCCTGGGTCTTTAAGGCCTGTGCATCCATGCCACATTCCTTCAATATGCTTTGGATCGAAGAGTCGTCTAGCAACGCCAACAACAAGTGGTCTTGTGCTATGTAACTGTCTTTTTGCTGTGTCTTTATCTTGGCTGCGTTCTGGAGAAGCTGGCCCGTGGCATAGTTGGGTCTAATGTCGTCTGGAGGTGGGTTTTGTGAAGGCAAACGCACCAAATGCTTGTTGACGTTTCTTTCGAAGGTGGCCCAGTCATACCGGGCTTTTTGCACCAACGTTTTGAGGTATGGCGTGGACGTTTCGGCGTCCGTAGGCACCATTGCGGCCAAAAAGTGCAATGGCATCAATTGACTGTGCGAGTTTTCTTTGGCGAGTTTGGTAGCATTGTTGATGATAGTTAATGCGTTGTCTGTAAATTGTGATTCATCCATGTTTCTTGGTTTGAAATCTTGGAGTGGTACGGAAAGTAGTATGGCAATCTACGCTTATATATTGCTTGCGGTGATATTGGAATGTTCTAGACTATTCGGGAAGATGTATATGCAGGAAAAAAAAAGATGGATCTGGGGGGATCTAGCACCTACTAGAAGGTGAGGTTTACCTCACCTAAGTTGTGACATCTACCCCTTCCGTACCCCTTCCGTCCCCATTCCGTCCCCTTCCGTCCTTCCCTTCTTCTCTTTCCTGCGTTTCCTACCGAGACTTCTACGCTTTTGGGTGGAGATTGTGATTGATTGATTGATTGATGGAATTTTCGATGGCTGCGAAAAGTCACGCTTGGAGCAAAGTGGGATGATTTTGCGGCAATAAGGATAGGACTGAGCCATATACGAAGATCCACGGATAGCTACGAGCCCAAGCTCTAACACTACGTCGTTTCTCTAAGACTCTACACTGTCATTTTCAAGTACCCTTACTTTAGTTTTTTTAACCACTGCTATACGAGTGGATAAGGGAAGTCGAATGGTGACACGGAAGATTATGGAAGTGGGTAGGAATGTGCAGTAGCAATTATGGCTTATCGTGACATTGCTACTTCACTATTGAAGAAAATCACTGTCAATTGATTTTAGAGTGCAAAGTAAGTGCAAGTAGGGAGTGTAGGATATGGAAATTTAATAGTGCATAGCTCTCATGGTGACTGCTAGATAAGAGTACTGGATAAAGAGTGCCAGATAAAAAGTACTGGATAAAGAGTACTGGATGGGTACAGGATGTTCAAGAGTGTATAGTTATTTTTTTGTGGTCAGATGTTAGAGGGCATAGCATTTTCTCTTATGAGTGCAAACTGTTCAAGAGTATGGATGTTAGAGTGCTTAGGTTGTTGTAGAGTGCAAAAAGTTCTCCATATAATGCCAATCAAGAGCCAGAAGTATCAAGTTTCATTTGGCGAGCTAATTGGTTGGCAACTATTTCAGTTCTTTTCGTACATACGAGTTGTTCAAAAGGGACATTAAATCTGTCAGAGCCAATCAGGACAGTCACCATCATACACCCCTCCGTGCTGTAACAAAGAGGGGAATTCTTATGTATTGTATGGGTATTTTTTAGGGTCATTTTCATGCAGGTCACCCTGGATTTCATCTGTACAGTTGCTTCTCTTGCATATTTGCTATGGGATATTTTTTTTTGGTAGCGCTGCGGTAGTGTTTGGATGTTTGGTGGATTTGATTTTTGGATCTTTCTCTCTTTGATGTTTGGATGTTTTGCTTATTTTTTTGACGCATCACATGACCGTGTCAAGTTTTGCATCGCACGGATATATCGCCCAATTAGTAAGCCGGCTTAGCCACAAAAGCCGAGATGCAGTGGCAACTGTAAACGGCATTACACAATAAAGCAACAGACGTTTGCGCCCAACCACCACACCTTCTCTCATGTTCCAAATGTTGTGGCATTAGTAATTCCATCGCAAGCGATATATATAAATATCTGTAGATATCTAACTATTTAATTTGATATAGTTCAAACATAATACAATGTCTATCCAAGCACAAGCAATCGTCTACAAGCAACTAAACCTCGATGTCTCCAAGACTTTGGAGGTCGCCAAGTTCACCATCGACCCATCCCAGTTGAAATCCAACCAGATCATCGTCAAGACTCTCGGTACCCCAGTCAACCCATCGGATGTGGTTCAAATCCAAGGTCTCTACCCAGGCGCAAGCTTCACTCGTGACTTCGGCAATGGTTATGAAAAAGTGTCAATTGGAGGTAACGAAGGTTTGTTTGAAGTCACTCACGTAGGTTCCGATGTTAAGGACTACAAGGTAGGTGACCAAGTGGTTCCTAACACTGCTGGTTTCGGTACTTGGAGAACCCACGGTGTCTACGATGTCGACCCTAAGGAACTTCCATTCACCGTCATCGGTGACACAAAAGCCTCGGTGACTGTCAAGCAAGGTGCTACCATCACCATCAACCCAATCACCGCTCTTCAACTTGTCCACCAATTCGTTAAGGACTGGAAGGCCGGTGAATGGATCATTGTCGATGCCGGTACCTCTCAAGTGACCCAATACTTGACCCAAATT
The DNA here is from genome assembly GCA_030568675.1 of Suhomyces xylopsoci. Lineage (NCBI taxonomy): Eukaryota > Fungi > Ascomycota > Pichiomycetes > Serinales > Debaryomycetaceae > Suhomyces > Suhomyces xylopsoci. The sequence goes on from JAJMGM010000009.1 coordinate 320,499, forward strand.
GCCAAGAGTCTCGGTATCAAAACCATCTCCATTGTTAGAGACGGCAAGACCAAGGAACAAAAGGACGTTTTGTACAAGCTCGGTGCCACTGTAGTTGTTGACGAATCCACCTTTTTGAACCCGGACTTCCCAACAAAGACCTTGAAAGAAATCACCGGTGAAGGTGCCAACATCAGATTGGCTGTCAACTGTGTTGGGGGCCCATACACCAAGGTTTTCGTCCAATCCCTTTCTGAAGATGGTGTTCTCGCTACCTACGGTTTCATTTCTGGAAGCAACGAAGTTTCTTTCCAATTGAGCGACCAATTGTACAAGAACATCTCCTCCCACGCTTACTGGTTGACTGCCAACTCCAAGAAAGACCCAAGCAGCAGAGTCAAGGGTCTTCAAGAAATCACCAAGTTGTACGAAGACGGTGTCATTGAAGTTCCTCCTGTGTCTGAAGTTGTTGTTGACGCCAAGACCGACTACTTGAAGGCCTACTTGGAAGCCATCAACGGTTCCGGTAAGACCGTCTTGAAGTACGAATTCTAATTATTCTTGAATAATTAACACTTAGAGGTTCTCTATAATTAAATGAATTGACGTTCACGTATATGAAAATATCTAGTAAAAGTAAAAGCGAAATAGAGAAAGGCGTTCATTAGAGAAGCCTAGCTATTTATCTCTCGATTTGACAGGATTGATGAAAGTTAGAGAATTAAGATTCTTTAAGCTTTGGTACTTTGAACTGTGGCACATCGACATATTTAAATTATACAGATTATAGTAAAGAAGTATGCATTGAAAAATAGACTTTTTACTCCACAATAGGCTTATTTTTAAGCTTTTAACTTTTTTGTGGGGTAACAATAGACTCAACAAAGGAAATAGAATAAGTGAATCAATGATATTCATTGATAAAATTGATGTCTACCGTATTTTTCAATAGGTGTTATGGTACACAGTCAATGAATTGTACCATAAATGAGTAATAGACGACGTTCGCGAACTGCTTTGCACGAAATTTCGTACCATACTTGCGAAGGGTGTTAAGGGTTTTAGCTTCGGCTCATGTATTCAGAACAGCTTGGTCATACTGCACAACTTGATTCCACCACGATAATCATGGTTGTATATTTGAGCTGTTGTTAGGTTTTATACTCTTTATTATAGCAAGTTGGTTAGCTAATCTGCTTGAAGAAAAATCTAGCTAGAAGAGAAATGTAGGCATATTTATAGGTTTCGTTTTAGTGATTGCAATAAGTCTTGTTAATGGCTAGAGGGTTAATTAACAAGCAACACGTTCCCCCGTTGTAACAAGCTTATTGGTTGAACCAAATCACGGAACTTTAATAGACTTTCATAAACTGAGCTGCAACAACCTAATTGGTTGCGAAAAATCACTTAATCTTTGACAAGGGTCATTTATTACAGAAAGGGGTTTTTGATCGTAGTATGGCTAATTAGAATAGGGTCTCAAGCATTCCCAGTACCTCTGGTCCCTTTCTGTTTGTGTTTGGGTGCAAATTTTTTGCTGCTCGCGTTGTTGAAACCAGCAGCAAAGGAAGATCGCTGGACATAAAATAAGTTTATCAGTAGAATTGACAGAACAGCTGAGACAACACTACTGATATGCTATATACCTCTTCCAAGTAGCTAGCTAGGTATACCTTTGTAGGTTATGCTCAACATGTATTTAAATCGAGGTCATTTCATTTCAAGATCACTCCGATATAGTGTAACGGCTAGCACGGTTCGCTTTCACCGAGCAGACCCGGGTTCGACTCCCGGTATCGGAATTTTTTTGTTTTTTCACCATATTTTTTGCAACATCAAGAGCTTTACCAATTGACGAAAGGTGACAAAGAGATACGTTTTGGTGGTCATCATAAGTGGTTAATAAGAAGGCAATAGTTTTAGGTAGCTATATAGAAATTCGTGTTGTAGTGAGAGATAGAGTAGTGTTCGAGATATATTAGTTTAGTGTTTTCAAGTGTTTAGTTAGTGTTAAGTTAGTGTTGATGTTTCCAATGTAGTTATCAAGTGTTTATTATTGTAGGAAACAGTGAATGAATGATCGCGACTTATTTTTACAACCATTTTTTACAACCAGGCTATTCACAATTCGCACTATTTCTCAGTTCAGTAGTGTGAGAAAATAGTCAAGAAATAATAAGAGTGAGGGTTAGTGTATTCAGTGATTCAGTCTAATCAATAGTGTTGATGATTTACAGGTAGAGTTCAGGATAGTGTATTCAGTGAATTCAGTCTAATCAATAGTTTTGATGATTTACAGATAGAATTCAGGATAGTGTATTCAGTGAATTCAGTCTAATCAATAGTGTTGATGATTTACAGGTAGAGTTCAGGTTAGTGTAGATCAGTGTAGATTAGTGTCAGTGTGTTTCAGTGTAGTAGTGTTAGTGATTTCCCGTGTACATTATATTGACCCTCCAAAACCCACCGGAGTCTGGGCCCTCTCAGGCATGAGACAAAGAACCTTGTAGATCAGACCCATGGCCTCGGGATCGGTCAATCTCCTATACGAATTATAGATCTGCTCTTGTTTGTCGTAGTTCTCCGAGTTCTTCTTCAACAACTGGTCGATTCTATGGCCAATGCCCAACGTATGGAGCCAGTCGCCTTGTTGAACGGGCCCAAAAGGAGCAGAGCACTTGGATGAAACGGCCACCAAGTTATCGAAATCGACATCAATAGACAAATCGACCTCACCAGGCTTGATAAAAGGCGAAACAAACTTGTGCTTGTAGATTCCTCTAAGAGATTGGGCTGGGATTTGGCCAGTTACACCATAGTCAATGACGAGAACAGCACCCAAATTGCGCTCGTTGTTAAGAAGCTGGGCCATTTTCAAGATATACAACTCTGCTTCCGTGCATATTTCAATTCTACTTCCCACCGGTAAGTCTTTATACCGCGAACTAAGCTTGGGAATCATCGAAGAGGGAGACTCTTTGGGCGAAACCGTCAAGTGAAACTGGGTATCCAACAACTCGTCCTCTTCTATCGAAGCACCAGGAAGTTTCATCTGCGTATTCACTACACTGGGAGTATGCTCCACCACCAATTCTCTCCAACCCTGCTCAGTTCTTTGGAAACTTTTGATGGGCAAAGCATCAAAGAATTCATGCGCTAAAGTATAGTTGGCCACGCTGGAGTCGGAAACTATATCTTTTTCTGTATCTAGCCATTTGATACTGTTGCCCCATACGGTTTTAGACACATTAAACCCTTCTTCTGTGGTGCCAAACTCGTTGTCTTTACATAGTAGTTTCCACTGCTCTTTCCTCAACACATGCGACGCTTCGATCATATTAATTTCTATGTCCACCTCCAGTTTTGCCAACTTATTGAAGGTTTTGAGTGTATCGTGCATCAAGGTACCTTTCCCAGGTCCAAATTCTATCACTCTTATCTTGTTGGGTCTGCCTTGCTGCTGCCATACTGTAAGTAACCAGATTCCCACCATTTCACCAAAAATGGAAGAAATCTCGGGAGATGTGATGAAATCTCCTTCTACAGTGTCAAGAGGGTTACGTGTGGTGTAGTATCCAAACTCTGGATGCGTCAAACATTGTCTCATATAAGCAGATAATGTCATTGGGCCGGTAGTCTTGATGGTCTGGGTGAAGAGATCGGTCAAATTGTTGATTTTGGTGGCTCCAAGAGGGTCTTTCTGGGGAAATTGGGCCATTTTTCCAAGGTTTTCTCGAATATTGGTGTCACCTTTGATCTCGCCTTCAAGTTTACTGATGTTTTCTCTTACCTGCTTGGCTGCATTTTCATATTCCTCCTTGGTGAATTGTCCATAGTATAATCCATTCTCATCCACTGGAGGGCCCTGTTCATTGTCTGGGGGTGTGGACTTGGACTTGTAAGAATAAAAATTTCCAACAGAGACCGGGGCTCGCCTACGAGCTACCCCAACTGCTGTTACTCTACTGCTCAACCTAAACATCTTGCTTTCAGTCAAAGATCATCCTAGCCATATAATTTATTTGACACTGAAAAAAAGTTCCTGCACATAACAACGTCATAAGCTAATATCATCCATACACTGACATCCTACACAGAAAAGGCTATAAGTATAACTATCATATAAAGAAGAAAATCCAAATAATGAATTAATTTAAAAGTCACATACAACTATAAATATATAGAAGTTGAAGAGCAGTTGTGAACGATGATCCATGAGATGGTTGAACCTATTTAAGCCTAGCACTGAATCTATTAAATTAACTAATCTAATAATTTGTGTAAAACTGTAGAAGTGCCTAAATCTAATTTTAGGCTTAAAAAGATGGTATTTGTACAATTATAGATAAAGCTGTTATGGCTCTCTTGTTCTTGAGTTCGAAAGTAAGTAGGTAAGAGGAATACAAGACTGCGCTAATCTAGTGACATATTGACTACACTGATATGAAAAAGATAATGAATAAGAAGAAACTATAAGAAGTGGCTAATCTCTCACCGTACTTTGTGAAGCACAGTAGAAAAATGTAAAGCCTTAACTAGTGCTTTCACTGCAAGACTGATCCAAGAATACTCTAAGACGTCTATGGACTAAGCAATAGTGGGTTAAAATAGAGGAAAAAGAACGAAAAACTCATTAATGGTCACCAAAACACACTTTTAGCATAATATATAAACCACAGTAAACAGAAGGAGCCGTGACAGATCCTTGCAGCTTATTGTAATTAGATATATTAGACAAAAATGTATCTTATCACATTGAACCGAAAATGAGCAGTCCGTTTAAAATTTAGGAGGAGAGATGGTGGTGGTGGACGGGAAGAACACCATGGAGTCCATATTGATGGCTTTGTTTAGAGGGTCGTCATGAACGATTTTCTTCGAGTCGACGTACTTGTTGTACTTGATTGAAAAACTGGTCATGAGTTCAAACCCGAGTTTCGAGTAAAACTTCCGATTGACGGGATTTGAACTTTCCAAATAAACAAAGGCTTTGGAGGAAGCCTTGTTGATATGTTCGTTGATAACATACTGGATCAAGATCTTCCCCAAGCCTTTGCCTCTCATTGATGGAAGCGTGGCAATGTCACTAAGGTACCAAATATCGAGGTTCCTGTCCTTTTCCTTTTTGATTAGCTGGTCTACTAATACGCGGTTACGGACTTTGATCAAGAATGGCAATTTGTCCTTGATGATTTTCGAACGACAATTACCCAAAATAGAGTAGATGTTGAATTTCAAGTAGGACGAATGCATACTTTCTCTAAAACCAAGCGATTCCGACGCAAAGTAGTCGTCATCACTCCAGTCTTCGTCGGAGTCGGAGCTTGCACTGGAAGAATAACCCGAGTCGACGTCCGGCCCATAAATCTGGTTCCAGAGCGAAACTGCAAGGTACGGAAACCGGACCTTTTTGGTGCCCATTTCGTCCAAGAGCGCCTCGGTGTTGTTGTCTTTAATGACGTAAATCACACCATTGATAGACAAACATTCGTAGGCACAGTACTCGAAGTAGGCCAACATCAAGTCCAACTTTTTCTTTTTGTACACGCTAGAACCCTTTTCCTTTTTGATGTGGCTGGTGTTCATGATGTAGTTGACGAAAGGATCGTCCTCAAAAGACAAAAGAAGCGTTTGGGCTACACGTTTATAGTCCTTAAGAGTGGCTCTTTCGATCGAAACGTTCAATGCGTTTGGAATCGACAAGACCGAAGCGATGGTCGAAGCAGGTTCACTTTGTGCTCTTGGTTTTCTTTTGATACCGGCAGCAACAGGAGAGGAACCAGCAGGAGAAGAACCAACAGTCGCGTCAGGAGCGACTGATTTTGCATCATTTTTTGCGGCAAAATTTGCATTTGCAGCCAGAGAAGAGATAATGTTTGAAGTAGAAGATAAGGCGTAAAGTCTCAGGGAGCTCACAGGATCGGCATGCGCCGGCGGATTGTCATGGCATAATGGCAATCCCCTGTTGGGTCCAAAAGGGTCCCCACCTAAGGCCAAATCCACACCCAAAGTGGTGCGTGGATCCGAGCTTAGATGAGCCCCCTGAGACTTAGGCAGTCGTGGCTTACCTTTTTGGCCTGATTCATGGTGATCTTCTGAATTGAGAGCAAACATTTTTCATCTGTTTTTTTAGTGGGAAAAAGTGTTTAAAAGTGTTGTAAAAGTGGTTGTAAAAATGGTTGTAAAAAAGAATATGCGGAGGCTATATATAATGGGATTTAGCGCCGCGGGTGGCGCATCTGATTTAGGCAACGGCGATGCGCCACCAATCTGAGATAACGGCCCCTCAGGAAAACAAAACCGCCAAAACCGCCAAAATACCAAATCGGGTAATAATGCGACAGTACAAGAGACTATCTAAAGAGCGTGGAGGGATTCAGAGTAGGTTAATATGAAAATGGTGAAGTGATGGTAGTAGATTGTGGTGGAGTGATTGTAGTAGATTGGAAAGTTGTGTCCTTGTTTCAATTCTATTAGATATTAGTGAGATACAGAGAATATGAGATAATGAGAAGAGAGAAGTCGCGTGGGCCAATATTTGGTCCGAGCGCATTCCCAAACCGTTTGTGGAGAGATCGGGCCACGAAGCCGAGTAAACCGGAGAGCGAACCCGTCCCCTATACTTATACTCACCAATAACTTTTAACATGAAAGTAACATTGATTACTACATTGAGTACTACCATTGGACGCTCACCATTGGATACAACCACCGAGTCAATTGACATTAATAGTGTACCTTGATGGCACGTTTAATTCTACGTGACTTGGTCAGCTGACTAGGCACCCACTGCCCACGGTTTCAGTTCGCACAAATAGGAAGAAGAGATAAGAACAATCAACGTGGACCAAGAGACACAAAACACCCAAAACACACTAGGAAGAAGGTCTCTTGAGGATAAGGTAGAAAATAAGCCGTGCACAAAATAAACCCATATCCGTAACTTTCCCCAAGGTGGCCTCGTCATGGCGTCCGGGTTCAAAACACAGCTCGCAGCAAGTCATGGCAAGTTGCTGCCGCCCCTTACGTAAGCGGCTTCCATGGGAGTGCTGGGGTGTTGTTCTAGAACCCCTGCCTATCAGCGCACCACTGAGCAATGCGACAGATTGCCGGGACGTTCCACCGAGAGTGCCAAGCCCAAACCGCCAAGTCTCGACAGGGAGAAATCTACCGCAATCTCCGCAGCAAGTGTCAGTAGACCATCCCGCTGCGATCCGTAGCGAGGCGTCCGGACCAGTCCACCATAGATAAAGTAAAGACATACACACGGAACTAAATCGGAGCTAACATCGAAGCCATCTCCGTCGGACCGGTATATACCGTAACACCTCTAGACCCTTACAATCTCTTTGATCGCTTTTACCTCTATGAGTTTTACCTCCATGAGTTTTTCTGTCTCCCTACACTCTCGCTACAGTGCTCGCCCATCACGCCTTGGCCGCCTGCACACCGCCGTGCGGCCACAAGTCACCAAAAAAAGACTCATCTTGATAATTACATTCACTAAACTTTAGACACCACCAGTCGTCCTATTGATATATCGGCGACTACTACGTATATACCACCCCATCCATCGTTAGAGCAGCTCCACCTATTGCTGCTGATCTTCGAAACTCTTGTATTGGCGACCCCCAGCGACCCCCCAGCGACAGCTTGCCTCCCCCCACCACTCGACCACAACCTAGTTTCCGAACAATCTACCAACGGTACACCAATACTTGCCATACAAAGGTTGTTCTACGTGCCACGGAGCTTCCATCGCTGCTATTCCCATCCTTGAACTAGCAAATTTGATCCTTGTCAAAAAATGGGTAACTCTTCATCAAAAGACGCCAGAGGCCATCCATTGACCAGAACCGACACAGGCAACTCGGCCAAATCATCACGGTCCATTCGGTCCAGAATATCCCTTCAGAAGACCGAAAGCAACGGCAACGACTTTGCCCCAGGCTCCCCCAAAAACGGGCCCAAGCTGCCGAAAGTGCTTTCGCGAAAAAACTCCGTTGGGTCTCAGTCAAACGACACCCCCATACCGTCTCTGAACGGGCCCAGATCCATTTCCAGAAACTCGTCTTCATCCAAACTCTCGTCATCGCACCATTCCAACTTGAACCTTCCGCCATCCATGATGAAGCTCCTGCCCAAAGAACCCATCTTGATCAGAAGAAACACCAACGATACCGTGGGAACCACATTCAGCCATCTCTCTCAAAGTGTAGACTCTTTACCGTTTGAAAACTCCCCCAATAGCCACGGAAACACCCCGGCCATGCTGAGAACTTCCACCAACCATTCCATACCTTCGATAAACTACCCACTTCTGCCCGAACCCACCAATAGCACGCCCGAAACAGGCCAAAAACCGGCGGATTTCAACGGCTCGGGCATTGAAAAGACCATCAGTGGTGCAAGCATGTCAAAGTCCAACACAAACGCCAGCGCAGGCACAAACAACAACAACAATATCAATTCCAGTGAACCAAGGAGTAATAGCAGCTATTCCATAGATATCGAAGACCTTATTCAGCGGTTGTTGGATGCAGGTTATAGCGGGAAAAGAACCAAAAACGTGTGCTTGAAGAACTCTGAGATCCAGCTTGTGTGTGCCACCGCACGAGAAATCCTCTTATCGCAGCCGCTGCTCTTGGAATTGTCTCCTCCCGTAAAAGTAGTGGGTGATGTGCACGGCCAGTACGGAGATCTTATCCGGATCTTCACCAAATGCGGGTTCCCTCCATCCACAAACTACTTGTTTCTAGGCGATTACGTAGACAGAGGAAAACAGTCGTTGGAAACGATTTTATTGTTGCTTTGCTACAAAATCAAGTATCCCGAAAACTTCTTTTTGCTCAGAGGAAACCACGAGTGCGCCAACGTCACTAGAGTCTACGGATTCTACGACGAATGTAAGAGAAGATGCAATATCAAAACTTGGAAGTTGTTCATAGATACTTTCAATACCTTGCCTATAGCTGCCATTGTAGCCGGCAAGATATTCTGTGTGCACGGAGGACTTTCGCCAGTGTTGAACTCGTTGGACGAAATCAGAAACATCGCTCGTCCCACAGACGTGCCCGACTTCGGCCTCCTAAACGATCTTCTATGGTCCGATCCAGCTGATACTCTAAATGAATGGGAAGACAATGAGCGAGGCGTCTCGTATGTATTTTCCAAAGTGGCCATCAACAAGTTTCTCTCGAAATTTGGCTTTGATTTGGTGTGCCGTGCCCATATGGTGGTAGAAGACGGATACGAGTTCTTCAACGACCGCACGTTGGTGACAGTTTTCAGTGCGCCCAACTACTGTGGAGAATTCGACAATTGGGGTGCGGTCATGAGTGTTTCAGATGAGTTGCTATGCTCGTTTGAGTTGTTGGATCCATTGGATAGTGTGGCCTTGAAGCAGGTGATGAAGAAGGGCAAGCAGGAAAGAAAGTCTGCCCAGATTCAGCAGCAGCAGCAGAGGTCGTAATGTTTATGAATTTTATGAATATCGTAGAATGTAGAGTATATGTATAATAGACAAAAGACGCACATTATTCCACGGAAAATCACTAACAGTATTTCTCCAAAGGAAATTACCAACATTACTACCCCAAAGGAAATCACCAACATTACTACCCCAAGGAAAATCACTGATATCGATCCCACTAACCCATTTCTACTACTACTCAGAGAACACTCCCACCAACACATTACTACTAACCTAGAAAACTTAAATCACTTTATCTCACTAACACAGCACTCATTTCTCAAGTAAACTTTAATTGCAAATACTTCCATTATATAATTCTCGTACATAATTTTAAAATACTTTTAACGTAAATAAGATTCCTTTCTATTAGTATAATTTTCTTGTTTTCTGCGCAGTAAAATATCACCAATAATCTTGTTTTATTTTATTCCAAGTGACTGAACTAAACATAATTAATAATTGTAATCAGGGAATAACTAATTCTCAGCCACTGTTTTGCGATTATAGCAATCTCATGTAAGAATTTCTAAATATGTTCATATTATAGAGTATGTAAAATTGATAATAAGAAACGGCTTGATTCGAACGTATATTAGACCTGCTAAAACTATCAAGAGTTGCACATAAAGTGCAATGCTCTAAAAGTAATTAGGGCAAACAATGGTTAATGATATCCACTCAATAGCGTATTTTACAAGAAGAATGTTTATAAATAAACATGAATAGGATCTGTATCTAAAGAATTAGATGAACTTTAATTTGGTGAAAAAAATACAAAAAACTAGAAAATAATTAGGCCACGTTTTGAGAATATGGCTCAATCAGTGCTTCTGGGTTTGGATAGATGCGCAAACTCGGGGGGAGGGCTCCATGATGACAAAACCAGCATTGCGTTGATGACTATTATAGGTATAATGAGTGGTACACTCCATCTACCAGGTTATATTGCGCATTAAGCTTTTTGCACCCAAAATAGCCACAAAGAAAAATTTTGGTTTGCCAGATCTCAAGTTGATCTACGTAGATGTGTCTGGCTTACTCCGCTATGTTTCTTGCGTGTTATGTCGGAGTTGAAGTTGTGGTAGACAGTTTTAGGTAATTCTACCGATTTATAATCCTGGAATATTTTTTGAAAATGTGAGCCAAAATGTTCTAAGAATTCAATGTTGAGTTTAAACTATGCTCAATAATCCAATTATATTTTTCAGTCACATAAGAGTGGATATTTTCGATGATGTACGTTCTATAAATAAATAATTTATGCTGTAATTGCACAGTTGAGCAAGAAAAGACAATGGAAAACTGAATATAATATTACAATTTGATGCAGTCATTTTCTTATCCAAGATCTTCACATATTCAGACTATATGAGCTACAAAAGAGCAGTATAGTACCGTGCACTGTATAGGGCAATACGCTCAGCTATGCAAATTCACCTCTATAACTGTTACTTTTATCCAAACCCCATCTTTCCCATCAAAGAGAATTTTCCCAGCTCAAACAATGCGAACTCCTGATTTATAAAGGATGATTATCCTTCTTATCGGTATACTCCTGCACATTTTTGCTCACATGATATATCACGTGACTGGTTTATATCTACAATGTTGGCTGATCCAAGAAGACCACTACATCTCCTTCGTTGACAATCAAATTCTCGCTAAGTGTTCGTATTTAGGATGGCAGAGTCTAACGTAGCACCCTCCAGCTACTATTTCCTTCTCAAAACCGAAAATATCCAGCCGTTGCTCGATGTAGTTGACCAGCTCACAGAACAGATCGCCGCGAACCAAACGACGCTAGGCCGGTTGACCCAGTTTGTGGACCTGAAAATACGATTTCCGGAACTAGAATTGAGTCCTGACGTATATGAAGAAGCTAAGAATATAGAGAAGCTTCAAAAACAGTATAACGAAGCTGAAAATCAGTCTCTGGCAGAGCCAAAAGAAGCCAGTAACGAAGCCAATGGAGCCAGTCGCGAAGCGAAGCCGAAACTCCAATTGGAGGTAGAAAGTAATGATATTGTAGAAAGTAAAAATGAGCCAATGACACGTATAAAAGAAGAAGAAGAGGATATACAGGACGGCGAAGATACGCTACGGTACATGTTAAACCAGAAGTATAAGCTAGACGAGATGAAGTTGACTGTAGAAGAAGAAGAGTTGATTAAAAACGAGGGTAATGCTCGTATAACACAGCTTAAGCAAGATATATTAAAACTTCGGCGGATTCAATATGGAAATCGAGTGAAAAACCACCATCTTTCCAAGTTGATAAGCCAATACGAGAGTCTTATAGTAGAAACAATTCTTCCTCCTCTTCGACAAGAGCTTGTGGATATGGCAGAGGGAGAAGTGGGGGAGAAAGCGGGTCCTTTGAATACTCGAGAGTGTATAGATATCAAGTTTAGCAAGCTTGAGAGGATATATCGCAGCTACTCAACAAATATTGAGTACTTGATGAAACTCATCAGAGTGTTTGAGCTACTTCTCAAGCAATTGAGCTGTGAAGATCGTGAATCGATGAAGTTGTACCAGCATTTTCTTAACTTGAGTTCGCTAAGAGATCAGTTGGTGAAAATTAGAGATTCCACTACAGGAGATCACTACCATTAGTACTCCACAGAAATTCACTGACATCACTCCACAGGAAATCATTAACATTACTCCACAGGAAATCATTAACATGATTACTTTTCAGGCATTCACTGACATGATTACTCCCAGGAGTTCACTGACTTGGATCCCACTAATTCATTACTACTAATTCTCACTAAGTATACTAATCCTCACTAACTACACACTCGCAGAAGAATAAATCTCACTCACTATACTGACCCTCACTAACTACACACTCACTTTTTTCTCACACATTAATTCTCGTTACTCCATTTGAACTAATCCATACTCGCACCCCTAAACTAATCTCACTCTCACTCACTAAACTGATACGCACATATATCTCTAAATACCTTTTCACTAAATTTGCCATGACCAATTTCTTTAATTCCACTATTTACCACCACAAAATTCATACATCGTACTAATGTAGAATAATAAACGACCATACGTAAATCATATCTTAGCACTCATATGAAATTGTGGTTTGTGATTGATTAAGATCCAGGCATATCGGAGAATGTGGTGATATCACTATTAGTACAAGTCTGAATAGTGATATCACTTGTCATGTGAGATAACGAAGAAATTAGACGAGAAGCGTGCTGTAAGGAGGAGTAAAATAGCGCCGTGTTTAGTTGACGTACGAGAGTTTGCTGACGTACCAGGGCTTGTGAGAAGAAGCCTCGTGTAGTTTATTGTTGTATTTTTTGTCTGGAGAGAGAATAAGTGTCAAACATGGGATCAGACATCGATATACGACCAACGCCGCTTGCACGCCCAAAGCAGCTCATTATGCTCCAGTTTGATGCAAATGGGGTAAATTAATACACGCATCACCTTGGTGGGGTATGTGCGACGCCGCTTGTTTGAATAGGAGGAAAGGGCAATTTGTGGCTTAGCTGGCTGCTCACGAGCCCGCCTGCGCTCGATTTGGAAAGCGACACATTTAAAGGTGGGGTAGCTGCGAATTGAATGATAAGAAGTACTAAAAGCTAGTGGCTAGGTAGGGTGTATCTTTCGCATAACAATAGTATATTGTCCGTTGATACATATGTTAATGTATATGTTAATTTGTTAATTTACTAGTAATTCTATTATAGGTAACCAATTAAACGGGTATATGACATCCACTGTCTGAGCAGATATGTTCAATGATTACCCCACCTCTTTATAAAAGTTAATGCTAATATCTTAATACAAATTACTTCTATTATATAGTCCATTAGAAATATATTAGTATTATTTGTAAAATATGACTAAGTAGCTAGTCAGTAGGATGGTATGTTGAAGTACCGACTGCAAAAGCGATGTAAGAAAATGGCCAAAAATATGGAAACGAGAAAGCCAAGAATGTCAAATGAAAGTGTCAAGTCAGCTAAATGTTGATGTAACATTTCTAATAGAAAATAGGTATTTACTGTTCCATTAATTGCTCGTTTAATTATTGACGTAATATTAGCAGGCTATCTAGACTAAATATGCCGTTCTACTAGATATACGTTCAATAGGAGATAAAAAGTAGTAATTCTATCCACTCGAAGAGTGGATATTGAGAGAAGATTGTAGAGATAGAAGTCTATCACTCAAGAAGTAGATAATAAAATAAGTAGTAAATTAATAGTTATTCAATAATGATTGGTAACTTTACTAGTGATGAGATTGATAGATCATCTGTTCAATTGAATTTTAGTATACTTTGATTTATGGTCGATAGTTTTACATTGATGGTAGCTGTGATAATCATAATTTATGTATAATAGATTTCTTCGTATAGTTGTGTATTGTCATATTCATTAGTGTTTCGTTTAGTAATGCTACAAGTACAGAGTAGTCTACAATGGATGATTTTGGAGCGTAGCTAGTTTAGCCAGTAATCTATAAGGACTAGGAAGTTTACGCAGGTTACTCATTGGCTGAGGCCAAAGACGATGCCAGCCCGTTGGATGCAGCGTCGCTTACAGTGGATGAAAACTTGTCGTGTTCGTACGGAGACAACAAGCTGTTGATGGTGGGCTTTTTGGACACGTACAAGGTGGTGACCATTTCCTTTTGTTTCTTTGCCATTTCGTCATTCAACACTCCCAGAAGCCAGGTTTTTGGCTCTATTTTCGAGTCGTTTTCTTTCTCTTCTGCTTTTACGGTTATTCCGGCAGTTGGGGTGGCTGAAGAGGAAACGGGCCCAGAATTGGACGCGGAAACGGAGCCCGAGCCCGGGCCCGAGCCAGAATTTACTGAGGATTGCGATAGTATACTGTCTAACGAGGTTTGGGGTTTCAACAGCTTTACAGTGGAAATATTCGAGTTGTTGTTGCCGAGAATGTTTTGCACCGAAGGCAACTGTATATCCTCTTCTATGCTTGCAGTAGTGCTAGTGGTGTGATTAGGGGTAAGAAAGGTGGAGTTGTAGGGCGATTTGAAGCCATTGGCGGGTCTGGAGGTGCTTTTGATGGTGGTTTGGCTGAAAGACTGGTGGAAAAGAGGCAGCAATGGCGACACCAAGTTGGGGGTAAGTGGGATGGAAGATGCTGATTTGGGGCCTGCGCTAATGGGGTTTTTGGCGGGCCCGCTCTTTTTGGCCGGGATTTGGAAGGTGGTGGTGTACACGGGCGCGGTTTTGAGGGCGGTGGAGTTGAGGTGGGCGTTCAAGGCGTTCAGAAGAGGGTTGGTGGTCAAGGTTCCGGCGGTTTGGATGGCGGGGCTGGCCGAGCTGGAGTCGTTGAGGAACGAGTGCTGGAGCAGCAAAGGTCTAGGTCTACGTTTGGGTTTGAAGTGGTGGGTGGGCAATTTGAGCATATTTGTGTTTGTTATTTGGTGGAGCGGATCCGAGGGCTGAGGAGGTTGTGCTTGAGCTGCTTGGGCCTGCGCTTGAGCCTGCGCTTGCTGGGCTTGCTGGGCTTGCTGTGCCTGCTGAACTGGCTGAAATGTCGGGTTTTGAAGCTGCACCATGTACGGATGCTGGTACTGCTGGTACTGCTGCACCTGGGGATACTGAGGAATATACTGGTGGTGCTGATAATGAGGCAGCTGGGAGTTTGGCGGAGATATCATGTGGGCGCCGTTGACCTGGTTTTGGGGAATGGGATGGTATGCAGGTTTCATGTTATAAAGGCCGTTTTGAGGGGTCACCGGATGCACGTAATGGTCGTCGTATTTGAGCGCCGGCGGCATTTTCTCGTCGTCGGGAATGTCGCCGTTGGTGAGGCAGAACTCGTACGCATGCACGGTGTGTTTGTGTTGTCTCAAGTTGTCGAGTCTGGAGAAGTTTTTGGAGCAGTAAGGGCAGGTAAAGGGCCTTTCGCCGGTGTGTTTCCGCTTGTGGCGGGCCAAGTGCTCCGATCTAGTGAACGACATGTTGCAGCCCGGGAACCCCGTGCACTGAAAAACCCGGCCTTTGGACGGTCTTTTCGACTTAGACTTGTTTTTGGGCGATTTGAGCTTGTCGTCCGACTCGTGCCCGAGCATCTCGTCCTCGCTGGTGTGGGGATGGTGGTGGTGGTGGTGCTGCTGATGTTGTGCTGTGTTTATCATAATAGTTGTTGTGGATATTGTATCGACAGTCGGTGACGTCGAATGGGGAATGCAATTATTAATGCAGTGTTGTGTTCAAACGACAGTTGGCGCCTTGTTTTGTAAGCTGCACTTCGAGACCTGTAAGCTGTAAAATAGGGTGCGCGATAAAGTTTTTGGCAGCGCTAAAAAAGTAGGAAAAGGCTGTAAATTGGCGGTAAAAACTAAATTTAAAATGGCGGTAAGTTTGGTGGTAAAAAGCAAAAAGGCTGTAAAAATGATTGGTTGCGTGTGAATGATTATTTGTACTTTGTGTTGTGTATGAGTGTATGAGTATATGTTGTGTGTGTTGTTTGTATGTTAGTGTGTTAGTGTGTATGGTAGTGTTATGTATTTGTTGTGTGGTATATTTGTGGTAAATATTTGTGGTAAATATTTGTGGTGAGTATTTTGGTACTAGTGTGTATTTGTATTGTGATGAAGCACTTTTGCAGGGATGGTAGTTTTTTTTTTCAGTCAGATGATGACTGAGAAGGTGGCGGGTAGCTGGGTGTAGCTGTACAGGTTAATCTGGTACAACGTCTAATCAAACACTGTTTGAACTGTTACAAGGAGGCTGTAGTGTAAAGAAGTGGTAAGTATCTCGAGTGGACTCGGAGTCTTTTCTTGTGTATTTATTGGACGTAGCCTCAGAGGGGTAGTGTCGGTGTTCGGTGAGGGCAGTGGAAATAAAATAGTTGCAGCGAGTGACGGACAATTTATGCAGACAATTGCCTGGGATAGTGTACGCGCTTCGTTTTATTTTTTACGGCGGTACCGTTTGAGGCTGCCTTGACTGCTAGATTGCCACGATGAGAGAATCTGGACAGGGGCAGGGAAGAACGTTGGGTTATGAAAGGGGTAGCTCGGACTTGCCATTAGAGGACTACGAGAAGATAAGCTACAACAAACTAAATAGACTAGATACATAGACTACAGGCATTCTAGTCTGTATTTCACTGGCACTATTGGCTGAGTATTGGTTTTTGTAGGTGGACCAGATCGTATACTTCACCGTTTATGCAATTACTCGGCGCTATTGTGGTACATTGTTTTCGATTTATAAACATACTAATTCTTCGATTATGAACTATCTCAAAAAAACAACAACGAAAAGCCGAGTAGTTATTTTGTTTGTGTTTAAGTTTGTGGTGGTACAGATAGCACGCTAGCATTTATTTTCTGGCGCACCACTTTGTGCACCGTACCTAGGTGTGTCTAAATTGTATACAGGTACGTGCCCAAGGTTGGTCGATAGGGCCCCTAATGTAATGCGAAACACTCCAGAAAGCCTTACTATTGTTACATATAGAGTGTACAGCCGGCGGCCCCGGATACTAGTGTTGACCTTTGCGATGCTCCCGAGTTAATCTACGTATCCACGCCACTTCGTTGCATAAACCTTTTTCGTTCCAAAGTATTCTATAGTGCCTTGCATCGCGTCAAGTTGTCTTTGCAAGCCAGTGGGTTCTCTTCGCTGGTGGCCTTTTTTTTTTTTTGCGATGCCACGCAGTCGATCATCCGTCACGGACTCTGAGCCCAAGATATCATCCAACACAATACAGAAAAAGAAATTGAAACCCTATGATCTCAAAAGTTTAAAGGATCATGGCGTCGATGCGAAGAGATTACATCTCCATCATATTCCGCTGCTACCCTGGATGATCAACTATAAAACAAAAGAATCACCAAACACACTTGATAGAAAGTAAATATCTCTAGTTGTTACCTGTTACTTGTAGTTGTAGTTGAGTTGTAGTGTACCTGGTTGTACCTCGTACCTCACCGTACCTAAGTATTTACTAATCGTTTGGTCACACTGCAGGATCTCTCCCAGCTTTTTCGCACCACGTCTGCCGGCTCCCGGGAAGGGATGTTTATCGATCCGTATGGTGCTACTGAGAACCCCGATTAGTAAATATGGGATAATATTATTTTTTCCAACCTTATTTGGTGTCTGGTGTCTGGCGTGGGTGCTGGCTGAACAATGTGCGGGATGAAACGCGTGTGTAACCTAGGTGCTGGGTGTATGGGCCCCATTCTCTTGTTATGTGAGCTGGGAAGGATATATGTTGTTGGATGCACGAAGACAATTATTGGGTTCGGCTCGTTAACGTTTGTCTTCGTATCAACGTACTAAAAAACTGTGTCTGAAGAAAAGAAACTGTTGGTCATGGTTACGTGACACTATCATTTTGGCTCGGGCCATGTAAGGCAACAGGCACGGAGTAGGTGAAGCTTTCGACCAACACGTCTCACGAGCCAAGGTACTTAAAAGTATGTAAACAGGGCTAAAATAGTCCACGGTGACTGAAATGGAAATGGGGCAAGAGTGTCTCTCTGCAACCGACAATTTCGTTTCAAGTATAAACGAGTGGTTGATGAATCAGGCCTGAGGGGGAAAAAGTGCGAAAGTGCGAAAGTGCGAAAAATGCGAAAGCGTGCGATTAAAAGATGCCGTTTGAAACGGAATTTCTGTTTTGGGAATTGGTCCAACAAAAGGAGAAAACATCCTAGCATTGACACATAAGACGAGTACTACACTCTATAAAAGTTAACCAAAAGATGATAGCAATTGACTTACACCAAGGGTAGAACTAAAATTAGCACCAGGATTAGCACCAGGATTAGCACCAGGAAAAATCCCACAGAATACCAAAGAAATAAGTACTATGTGAAGACTACTCGATGTATAGTGATATGTCATAATTTCATTTTTTTCAGTTCGCTGCATCGGATTTCTGGCGCATTTCTCCACTCTTATCTCAAACCATGCATAAATTCATATATTGTTCTATTGCATTTCATTACATTTCATTCACGGATATTCAGTGTGATGAATTCAGTTTATTTTATGGTTAGCTACACTAGCACATATATTTTATACCGCTATTGCTATTATACGACGTTTGTAGTCGATCTATGTACGGTCTAGCAGCAATTACTGGATGCATTGTCTGGGGTTTTGTCCACGCTGATATCGACGGTTTCCGGCTTGTTTTTTCTGTGCTCGGTTTCGTCGAGGTTGCTGCTGAATTCCGGTAAGCTCTGGGCGATTTTCTTGAAGAGTAACTTGACATTGTGGTTGGCCTTGGTGGACGTTTCTATGGAGAAGCGCGCGCCCACTTCTTTTTGCAACGCTTCCACGTCCTCGCTAGTCACCTGTCGCTTGTCGTTGCCCAAGTCCGACTTGTTGCCGACTAGCACTATGATCACATCGTCGCCCCGCTCCAACTTGACGTCCTTGATCCACTTGTCGAGGTTGTTGAAACTCTTCTTGTTGGTGATGTCGTAGCAGACGACCGCCACGTGACTATCTCGGATATACGAGGGTATCAAACTACGGAACCGTTCCTGCCCGGCGGTGTCCCAGAGCTGCAACCTGATGGTTTTGTTATCCTCCAAGTACATAGTTTTCAGGAGAAAGTCAATGCCGATGGTTGCGGCGTACTGGTCGTCAAATGTGTCGTACATGAATCTGGTGATGAGGGAAGTTTTTCCAACTGCATGTTAGTATTAGTGAGGCGAACCTGCCCATACTTCGCACTTACAGAAAAGTACGGGCAATACTGGCAAACTCTAGACTACTTACCACTCTGATCGCCCAAAAATACAATCTTGTATTTCCTCATTATGTTGGTTTTATCAGACGTGCCCGCAGGCTTGGTGTCGGAACTCATGAACTAATGACTTTATGCTGGTCTGGGGGGAATGTACGGTCTAATCTATCAAGTGCCCGCGTGGATCAGCAAGAAAATGAGGTATATGCAGCTATTTGGATGGTGTTGAGCTGTCCTCCATCAAAAGCTGTGCCTTGAAATTGCTCGTTCAGTCGTTGATCGGCTTACGTAACAAAAATTGACAAAGCTGGTAGGCGCACGCACACAACTCAAAATTTCCACCGCAAATTCATCAAGATCACACTACACTAACCACATGGACGACTCAGAGTTAAACGCTATCCGTTCTGCCAGACTTGCAGAGCTTCAAAAGAACGCCGGGCAGGCTTCCGCTGGTCCGGCTGCCGGACCCGGAGCAGGCCCCTCCAAGAACGACGACGCAAAACTCTCGATGCTCTCGCGTTTGCTTGAGCCCAGCGCCAGAGAAAGACTCAGTAGAGTCCGTATAGTACGTCCGGAGCGTGCTGAGCAGGTGGAACAATATATTGTGCAGCTTTACTCCATGGGCCAGATCTCGGCCAAGCTCACCGAACAAGATATAGTGCAGATTCTCGACGGCTTGTCACGTGATGAGAAGAAGCAGACGGCCTCGAAGATCGTGTATAACCGTAAGCTGACGTTTGAGGACGATGATGACGACGATTTCTTTGATTAATAATATAGTAGGAAAGATACTAAACAAGAGGAAAAAAGAGATCTCTGGCAGTCTAAGACTCGCATGGTGACTGGTAAATTTTGTACTGCATGCAGTCATAGTATATAGAGAAGACGTACGTAGGAGACGTACGTTAAAGACATATAGTCTTCAGGTCACCAATAAATAAATGACTAAGGTGTAGTTGTTATAATGGGCATGAGGATAAGTAGATTTAGTAAAAATAGTCTCCGGAATATAAACACATTACGATACAGCTTTTAGCATGAGTGTCAAGTTAATGGCTGCGAAAAAATCTACACCGTTTGAGTCTATAGGTGGTTAAAAATGGCCAATTTTGTTTACGTCAATACCATATTCTTATATCTTATAGATTTATCCTATCATTGACTTGTATGGACCCTATATACAGATTCAACTTGTCAAACTACAAATTGGAACTTTCATCATCGGATCCTTTGGTTCTCGCGTCGATGAAGGACGCAGCGAATGCGATAAGTGATATGAATTGCAGACTTTGTGAAGATCGAAAGTTCAAACGCAAATTGCTTCTTGTGGATTTTAGCACTCATATATACATCGTAGTTTTATTTAATTTTGATAGTCACTGTCTCGACCTTGTGCAGCTCTGTTGCTTTTGGATCTGTCAATTTAATGGCTGCGAAAAAATTTCCTTCGTTAGTCTACAGTTAGTTAAATGTAAATTCCAATTCGCTAGCTTCAATATCAACTACTTATGTCTTATATATTTATAATGCATTCTCTTATGGTTCTACATTATCTTTTACATCTCTTATATATACCATATCCTGTTGTTTTATAGTCAAAACCGTAGATTTGAATTGTTTTATTTTTCAGATATACCCAACATACCACTACATGTGTATTATAAAGTTCTAAAGGAACTCATAGGCACTGTGTTGCTCGTGGTATCTCATGCCTCTCACCGGATGTTCCTTGACAAGCGCATCGATCTCGGCCAAATCAGAGTCAGACAACTCAATCACATTTCCTAAGTTCTTCTGGATTCTTTCCTTGGTCGAACCACTTGGAATAGGGATGATTTGGCTGACTTTTTCGATTCCGCGATAGTTCGTTGCGCCCGAGATCTTGAGGATCCACGATAATGCCAACGACTCGAGCGTGGCTCCCTTTTTGTTGTGAGCATAGTCGTACAACTTTCTGAGCAACACCAAGTTGTGCTTGTAGTTGTCAGGCTGGAACTTGCCGAAAGTCAATCTCATGTCGTTTGGATGCATCGACTGCAAAAACGTGTCGGCGTTTTCAACGGTATGGTCTGTCAAGAGCCCTCTACAGATTGGAGAATACGCAATAACTGGAATGCCGTGCTTGGACAATTCAGCAAGGATCCCGTTTTCAAGGATATCCTGGCTGAAGAGCGACAATTCCAATTCTACACACGAAACAGGATATACCGAAATGGCCTTTTTGATGGAGCCAATGCCTACTTCCGAGAGCTAAACCCCATCGATGACCCCGGCCTCAATAAACTCGGCAATGTACCCAATAGTTTTTTCGTAGGGAACTTTTGGGTCCACTCTTGCCGTTTCAAAGATAAGTTTAGGTCTTTTTGATTTCTCCTTAGGGAAGAAAGAAACGATGTTTTTGATGGATTTTTCAACCGACTCTTTGCTGCCATCGGGCTGCATAGTCGCACCGTCAAATGCACCTTTGATGGCAATGACCAATTGCGAAGCTCTTTCGGGGCCAATAGTTTCTACAAACCTTCCCAAAAGCTTCAAGTTGGCATTATCAGGACCATAAATCTCACCACCATTAATAAGTTTTGTACCAAACTCAGGATGAGAGGTGACATAGTCAATTGACGCGATTGCTTGTTCAGTTGGAGGAGGTCTTTCGGTCCAAGTCAAAGACATGGTACCGTAACCAAATTTGTTTCCACTGAGATCGATCATAGACATTTTAGATTTCTTGAGTATTGTTAAAATTAAGAAATACAAGAATGTTTAATGAAATAAGTACTACTATTTATACTACGAAGAACCCAGTTGGGGAACCTGGTGAGAACATAGATGGAACCTGGATGGGGAACATAGATGGAACTTGAACCGATGGCAAATGGCCAAGAAAGCTGAAAGAAGCCCCGAGAGAAATATTGGGATGGAAGAAAGAGATTGTTTTGGAAGGAGTTGATTATTAATGAAGTGGGATTCGTGCTGTTTTATTATGCTTTTCAATATCGTCCAGTAGGAGATCGGGCTTAATCCGCACTAAATCCGTCGCTGACTGCAACGTTTTCCGTCTGCAACAATTTCTTTCGCCGTGCGAAATTAGCCCTTCTGCGGGGTCGGTTCCTTAAAGGTCCCTCGAAATACGCCCCAATTCCACATATTCCACTTACTGTTGTTTTTAGACTGACACTTCTAAACTTAAAGCTTATCTGAACTCTTGAATATTTTTATGAATAAAGTTTGTAAATCTCTTGTTGCTGATAACTTTGGTTGCAATAATGAATTGAGTACTGACCCAAAACCTACTAGTTTCCACCCTAACTACCTCATTGCATTTGGCTTCTCATCATCAGTTTTCTTCCTCTAGCCACTGAATGGTTTCTGAACGGCTGTGCAAATCTTACTGTGAGGCTGTACCGTAAATAGCGGCGGATATTCTTTTGCGGATATTGGCATTCCACTGAAATTTGCGTTAATTCCCCGAAATACTGCGATGTTCGCACATTCATTTCCTCTCGTGCCATTATTTCAAGAGAGGTGAGCTTTATGTATATAGGAGTTTTGTCATAATTATGACCTACACATCCTACCACTCTAACATCAGAATCTAACTTCCAGGACTCTACATCTAGCAGTTGCACCATATTTCTATTTTCAATTACACTAATTAAAAGCCAATAATGTAAAGTATAGTGCTGCGTTAATGTTCTTTAAAACTGTCTAAATGCTACATCTTTGAATCTTACAGGTTTACTACAGTTGTAGACTAAAGAGTTGTAGGTAGCGTGCAGCCTGGGCTAAGTCCAAAACAACCTATTTTGGCTAAGTCTTTCGCTAAATTTGCACCCACGAGAGTGCGGGATTGTTTTGCACCCAACGAGTGCACAAATGCAATATTAGCTAGCACTGGTATAGACGCACTTTTACGATAATACAGCTGGTTATATGTTGCTCGTATTCAATTGCGATAGTACACTTCTAACCTCTCCTTTTTCGCACTTAAAGCAACAGTACTAATTTTTTTGTTTAACCATAATTCATCGACTTAGTATAAAGCACGAGAATTGAATCCTAAATATTCTACATTGTATGAGAGGTCAATAAGTTCCCATGAGTGCTAGGAGTGTACGGTAAGCTTGCAATGGTGAGCTGTGACAGTAGTTGTCCTAATGTCACATGAAGCTTCACTATCATAAATTCTTTACTTCGCACTCAGCCGCGCGCACCACCAAATGTCTTATATTGTCTGGTGGATATTTTCGAGGTGCAATCAAAAAAAGTAAAACCATTGAAGATATCAAATATTTGCTTCACTCATAGAATGAAGAATTATACTTGTTCACCATATAGTAATACATATAGTGTCAGATATTCATTATACCTGAAGATCAAAAAAATCATGCACGTTCACAGAGATCAACGCACTGCTAGAATATGTTCAATGTGTTTGAATGTATACTATTTGTAGTATAATGGTCTACTTTCGCTATCTCTTCTCTTTATTAGGCAGATGTTAATGTACTGCATACAAGGCTAACCGTTTATCGAGATCTGACCACCTGAGATCTCAGCCATCTGAGACATATATACAGCACAGAGACATATTACAAAGGACAGAATGCAAAAGATGGCACAAGATAAAAAGATAGAGATACAGCAAATCATGTCAACCCTCAGAACTTGAAGCCATTATCCATCATCCTCAGTGCTATTGTGAGCTTCTTAGTCAGTGTTTGCTAGTGTAGTGTGTCACGTGCGTTCCTGCACAACACGACAATCTTTGTTTACCAACAAACAATACTAAACTACTACTACTACTATTCTACGTTAATACTCATATCTTTACTGTTATGTCAAATATACAGGTGGTGATACGGTGTAGAGGACGAAGCCTGCGAGAAATAAGTGCCAAGTCGCCCATTGTGGTGGATCTTCCCAACGATACCTTTTCCAGCACAGAACCATACGTTACGGTAAACACGAGTTATGGCAGCAAAAGCATAAATAATAACGAAAATCATACCAATAGCAGCCAAGGAGGCTCCAATGCCCCCTCACGGCGTTCTTCCGGCGGAAACCCCGCAAATATGGCTTCTTTCAACAACTATAAAACATACAAAGTGGACCAGGTATATGGGTCCCAGGCCGACCAGAGCTTGATATTCGAGCAAGTGGCGCTTCCGCTCTTCAGAGACTTTATAAACGGTTTCAATGTCACGATTTTGGCGTATGGACAGACCGGAACAGGAAAAACGTTCACGATGTGTGGAGACTACAAGAACGAGACTAGCAAGCGAAAGATCCCCGTACCTTCTGAGAACGCCGGGATCATTCCAAGGGTGTTGCTGGAACTATTCCGCAGTTTGGACGACGATTACGTGGTCAAATGTAGCTTTCTTGAGTTGTACAATGAGGAGCTCAAAGACTTGTTGGAAGACGACGGAAAACCGTCACGATTACGTATTTATGAAAACACCACTAGTCAGAAGAAACTGGCGAAAAACGGGCCCAAAATCCTCATTCAGAACCTCAATGAAGAGTACATTTCGAGCTGTCAAGACGGGCTAGGGGCCTTAAATCGCGGCCTAAACCGCAGAAAAACCGCAAGCACGAAACTAAACGATAACTCCTCGCGATCCCACACAATATTCACTGTAAACTTGTACCGAAAAGTAGCAAAAAAAGACAACGGCACTGACGATGAAAAATCGACCAATGAACATTTGGTTAATTCTGGGGTTTCTGCTAGTTTTCACCGTCGTAGCCCCACTTTAGCGTCCCATTCGGGCGATACTTCCCCTGTAAGCCCCGGAGAAGAGCTCTTTAGAGTCTCCAAAATGAACCTTGTAGATCTTGCCGGCTCTGAAAACATCAACAGATCAGGAGCAGTTAACCAGCGAGCCAAAGAAGCGGGTCTGATCAACCAGAGTTTGCTTACTTTGGGCCGGGTTATCAGCAGTTTGAGCGAAAATACCTCAGATTCTCAACATATTCCTTATCGAGAGTCCAAACTTACGCGGCTTCTTCAGGATTCGCTCGGAGGATCCACTAAAACGACTCTTATTGCCAACATTTCGCCAGCAAAAATCAATTTGGACGAAACGGTTTCCACTCTAGACTATGCCAGTAAAGCCAAAAGCATCAAAAATGTGCCCCAAATAGGACAGGAGTCGGATTTGATCATGAAGAAAGTGTTGGTAAAGAACCTTACCCAAGATATAGTCAGATTAAACCACGACTTAATAGCTACCCGCAACAAAAACGGCATTTATCTCAGTGAAGATAGCTATAATCTTCTTAATGACGAGAACGAGGCGATGAAATCAAGCTGTAAGGAGCAAATACTCCAAAACGAAGCGTTACAAACCGCAGTAGCTAAGCTTAAACTGGAAGGAATAGAAAAGGATGCAAAAATCCAGGAATTACAAGCCCTACTAGAGAAGAAAACGGTGGAAAATCAAAAGATAACCAGTGAAAATTCGCAGCAAAATCAACTAATTAATGAGCAAAAAACCCAGCTACATTCTTTGACCAGCCAGATCCTGTCGATGAAAGAAAAGCACACTTCTACTACCGCCAAAATCACCCGAATAATCTTCGATAATCTTAGCAAATCGGTGCTGTCGATCCAGGAAATCGTAGAAAAGTACGACAACAAAAACAGCTGTGACCAGATCAGCGAAGCCTCGGCTCAATTGGCCAAAAACATGTCTCAATTCAGAGCCGAGATAGCGTCAAAAGTAGACGAAATCGATGCAAATTTGAATGGCGCCTTTTTGACTGAGTTACCCCAATATTTGGCTCGTTACAATGAAAAGTATAATGAACTAGCCAAGCTAGCTTTACAGTTTAGTTCTGGAGTAGCAGAGAACATGCAAAGTCTTAAGAATAGCAATGAAAAACTACACCAGTTCTTACAAAAAGAACACTTGCAAGAGCAGAAGCAGAAGCGAAAGGTGGACCATTTAGTGCACGGACGTATAGCTTCTGATTTTGAACAGTTGAATACTCAATTCTCTTCAAAAATAGCTGATCTTGTACAGCAATCACAGTCTCAAGTCCAGAAACTCTTTGAAGATTGTGCCGATCAAATAGCCAAAACAATTGTAAGTTCCGAACGGTCTGAGTTGGTGAAGGTGCAAAAAGAATGGGCCAACAATTCAGCCGAAACTTTTGAAAGAATGGCCCATGAAATAAAGGGCTCGAGCAAAATCGACTACTCTAATGGTGATACAGAAACAGCAAAGAAACTCGGTGAACTTAACTCGCAAAATGGGTCCTTATTAAACGCACTCAGAGAAGTTATTAATAAAGAGAAAGGCGCTAATAGTATTAGTCATAAACTCAAAGATAACCTTGCTAGCGTGGCAGGAGCAATTCAAAGCAACGATGCCAATATCGATGCCGTACTCAAAGATGTAAAACAGCATTTGAACCAAATCAGCCAGTTTGAAAAGCTAATTGAGTCGCCCCAGAAGAAATCGGCGCAAAGGCCACTCAAGTCGCCTTCTAGAAGCAATAGTAATATACCATCGCCGTCCAAGGTTCGGGCCCGTTCGGTGTCGCCCCAAAAGGGCTTACTAGGAACCAAAATCCCGCAGTTGTTACGGGAAGATAATAAGGAGAACGAGCCTGTAGCGAAGAGAAGAAGAGTGGAGATGTAGTGTATAATAGTGTATCAATAATAATAATAATAAGTAATGAATAAATCAATAATTAAACACAAAATATAATACTCAAAAGGAGATGCTCAACTTAATTATGATTTCATGTTGTCAAGGAACTTTTATGACTCTCTGTTCTTACAGTTACGATCGCCTCATATTCTATTATTATAGATGAAAGATATCATACATATCTTCATGAGAATCTAAATACGATTTTCTCTCATAACTTTCACCTTTGAATAAATAGGTCTAAGTTCTTTCATAGCTTAAGAATTAAGATTAAATTTGAAAATATTAGCTAAAAATCTAAATAAATGATCTACCTTTTATCTTGAAGCTTTCTGTAGTCTACTCTCTCCCCTTTTCTTAAACACTCGATAACATCCTAGCACTGATATGAAAAAAGCCAAGCACTTTAACATCAAACACTCTCTGTGAAAGCATCGTACTTTTAAATCCAGCACTCAAACAGCCCAACCCTCCTCATTAAACACTGTAACAGCTCAAAATCATCAGCGCTCAACATTAGCACCTTGACAGCCTAGCTCATTTTATCCAGATCTATTCGCCCAGCACACTTTGCGAGCATACTTCTTCCAGACTGTTGTATGTTTGGCACTATAAAATAATGAGTTAAGTCCTTTGGTCAGGCTCATTTAATGGGTGCAAAAAATTTTGTAATTTTTTTCATGCGATAATGTAAGAGCTTAGAGAGTCATGAAAGGGTAAAAATTACATTATGGTAATGTCTTATTAGGTGCGAAAACGTCCTGGTCATGAAAATAGAAACTTAGATGTTCTGTCTTTTGTTGTGCAATTTTATGATAATTGGCAAAAATACTATAGAGACGGAAGATTGAGGGATGGAACGCCAGCACAAAAGCAATTGAACACTTCTCTACTCTGAGGTTATTCGTCTTTACTAATTATAAGAGTTACAGCGACTAACTCACGAAAGGCCAATTACCTACCTCCCCTTACCCACCTCGCTTCTCACCCGTATACTTCAGGTATATACTCTGCCACTACATTTTTCGGCGTCTCGCTAATTTCGCGTTCTCGCTAAGCTCACACGAACTATACACAGCAAATATCACGGTCAGAACTAGAAACACAGTATTCGCAATAACTACACTCAAGACAAGAGAACACCATTTTGATACCGGCAACTATTCACGCTCATAATTGACTATTTTGCTAACCCCAACATATAACAATGTCTATAGTCACTTAAGTCCTCTCACTATTCTCACTATTCTCACTATTCTCACTGTTCTCACTAATTCTACTATTTCCTCACCATAAATCTATTTTTCTCACTATTTTCTCACTATTTTCTCACTATTTTCACACTACTTTCACACTAATCTATTTCTCACTAATTCTCCTTAATCTATTTTCTCCAGATTTGTACACGATTCATACAAATACCCACCTTATCCCCCACCAATTACACCCTAAAACCAAACCATATACTGCAAAACCATCACCATTACTCACATTCAACCCCATATTCACCTTTAATCATATCTAATCATAGTTCATAAGAGTATTTATGTCTACGTTGACGTACTACATAGGCTACACTGTGGTCTCCACAGCACTCATGGCATACACCGTTGAGTCGGCACTCAGACTGTCGTTCGACTTCAACACGTTCCTCATCGAAATGACCGACGGCTCCAACTTAGCGGCCCTCATCAACTTCATTGTATTCCTCTTTATCACCATTGGAAAATTGCTCCAGGTGCTACTCTTTGGGGAGTTGAGAATAATCGAAACGGAGCACTTGATTGAAAAACTCCCCATATTCTCCATCAACTTGTTCTTCAATCTTGCTATAAACGATAACAATCTTCTTCTTACCATTATTCTACTTGGCTTGGCCATCAGCTTCAAGATCTTTCACATTATCTTGATGGACAGACTCGATTTCATGAACATGAAGATCGCCAACGCGGCCCCAGCCTCAAAGTATACCATGCTGCTCAAATACTTTGGAAGCTTCAACTTCTGGCTCAATTTGGTGTTTATAATACTAGACTTTTCCATCTCCAAGTTTTTGGTTTACGACGTATTTCAGGGTATAAACTCAGTGACATGTCTTTTGTTCGGGTTTCAGTTTGCCGTTCAAGGTGTGGAGGCCTTGACATATTGGGCCAAATTGCTCTTGAATATCTATGAATTATTGGCCTATAAAGCCGTGGATAACGACGAAGAGGCCGAATCTTTGGATTTCTCGGGCTTGGCTGCTAGTGACGATGAAGATAACGACGAGAGAGTATGGGAAAATAAGCCTTATTACTTCAAAGGTATTGATATTGCCTCGGCCTCGCTCAAAGCAGTGTCGTATCTCTGTTTCATCTACCTCCTTACCTTCCATTCGGGGCTTTCTCTTCCATTATCTATGCTTCAAGGCACGTATTCTTCGCTCAAACAAGCATATACCGAGATAACCCAGCTTGTGGCGTTCATAGAACTGTCCAAACGCTTGGATAGCCAGTTGGCCTCGGCCACAGTGGAAGATTTGGCCGACTCAGACTTGTGTATAGTGTGCCGTGATACCATGCATCCTGCTGAAGATTACGAGGTGCTTTTTGGCAAGCCCATATCGTTGCGGAAATGTCCCAAAAAATTGGCCTGTAACCATATTTTGCACATGGGATGCTTAAAGGAGTGGTTGGAACGGTCGGATAGTTGTCCTCTATGCCGTAGAAAGGTGTTTGAAACACCTGCTCCACAACACCAACCTCCTACAAATACCCAGCCACCATTTAATCATCCAGCCGAGGATCTTGAGCGAAGACTCGAGGTGTTTAATACGTTACTTACTCAAAACGCCCCAGAAAATGCTCAAGCAGAAGAAGAAGAACCTGCTGAAATTACTACTCCGCCTGAGTTTTCCACTGTAAACCCTGTGACACCAAGAAACGGTACGTACCAAACCATACGGTTGCCTTCTACTGCAATACTTCCTCCAAATTGGATCATTTTGCCCATTGAAAACCTGCTGCAGCCTACAGATCCCGATGGTTCTGGAGCAGCGTACAATGTTAGTTTCTCTTCTCACCACCAAGGGACACTTGCAGTGAAACGGAAACAACCGAACCGAGAACTCAACTTGATCCGCCCATCATAAACGACTTAATGAATAAATAACCTAAATATCACAATCAAAGAAGAATTAAATAAAAATTAAATGTAGAACTATATTTATAGGTATCAATTATGAAGTACTAAAGAGTTGGAAATAGTAATTCTATGGTGTGTCTGATGGGTCATTCGTATTATATTCTATAAAGACTGATTACTTGTATTGTATCTTTTCTCTACTGATATTTAGTTCAATCCCTCACCAATACTTAATAGGACCTTGCACAACCGCTTCACCCAGTGCTACTCCATTTATTGAATATAAAGTAAAAAATAATAATGTTAATATTGGTGTCACATTATTCCCAAAACAATCCATTTGATGAAGGAGTCTTGGCCTTTGACTGTTTCATCGCATTTGTTCATCAATTGATCTTATATTTCGCAGCCGTTTTTACAATCTGCAAAAGCTGCGGACGCTGTATAGATAACTTCAGTGTATTGTAACCTGATTTCTTGGATCTTTTTACTAGTCAGGCTCCTAAATCTTGGCCCCTCTACCGCTGCCTGTTTGACTCCAGTTCGACTCTCCTGTCTTTGTTATCAATTAGAGTGAATATCTGACGCTGTCAAAGTGAAAAATCTGTCAATATGCAGCCGTTTGACAGGCTGCGAAAAAAAAAACCTTGCGTTAATATCAATCATGAACCCTTACAGACAGTGCTCATTGTCATGATTGCTACAAAGGTAACAAGATATAGATAAGAGAAAACTTCCTAGGACTCACTAGACTATATCTCAATACTGAAAACATCTTGAGCCCATATAAAGTACCAGTTAGTATGCCATTAGAATTAATTTTATCGCTGAAACTAAATACTCTATACTAGTCAAAGTCAAAGTCGAAATCCAAGGCTTCTTGAACCGGAGATTCCTCATTCGGCTCATCCTCCTCTATTTCCGACTCTTGTCTATCGTCATCACTTATACCCTGATCTATGTGCTGGCCAATAGTCTCAAGCTGGTGCTCAATAGCACTTTCGTATTCCAGATCAGAAGACATCCCATCCATTCCGTTAGAATTCACAATACTCAAAAGTACGCGGATCTGTTCCTGGATCAAGTCTTTGGGATACAAGAACCCTAGCTCCTCGGCTTTGACGAGCTGCTGCTCCACCTGCCTTATATTATTTTCCACCATCACCCTGAGTTCACCTTGAGGATACTCGTTGTATCTACCGGTGAATTTGAGCAGAGCCGTCAAATCCTGTTCGGGTTCGATATCTGAATTATTCAAGTCCTGATCTTCACCCCACCATGCTCTGGCTATTTCAATCGCTTCTACTATATAACATTCTGCTTTGAGAAAGTAAAAAATCCCTTCGATATTGTAAGGAGGCGTCAAAAGAAGCTCGTTAAGTTTGTCTTGAAGCTTAACATACTCGCCCCGTACCATCAAGCTCCACAAAGATGTCACTATATACAACGGAGCGTGAGATTTGGAACCCGATCTCCAGATGGGAGCACCCAATTTACGGGATCTTTTTAGATGTGCGGAGTTGAGGTTATTGGAAGTGACGTAAAACGAAGCGAGCCACTCGAAAAACCGCTCGTCTTTGAATATACGTGACTCATTTTCACCTACCTTCTGCTGGCGTTTTTTACGGAGAATTTCAATGCCAATGGGCCATATCGATCTCATATCTACAAGCCGAATTCTTACTAAAAGACAGAAAATCTTGTATGCCAAGTCCCATTTTCGACGGAGCACGTTGAGATGAAGCAATATCCTGAGATTGTCTACGTGCTGTCGATATGCCATGGGATTCGAGGTGTAATTCTCATATGGTAGCACTTCGAGTCCGCGGGTTCGTATAAGAAAATTGGACTTGACCCAGTGATTAGATGTATCAAACGATTGGGTGAACTTCTTGAGGGTCTCAATAGCATTGAAATCAGGAGTTTCGTCCTCTTCATCAGATTCTTCATTTTCCAACTCTCGTACGATCTTTGCCGATAAATCTTCTGCGTTTTGGGAAGCGGAATTTTTCACGTTCAAATTGATGTTTTTGAGTTCGTGCCATAACTCGTATGTCTCTTCCGGCTTGGATCTCTTCCCTAGTTCTTGCTCGATAAGTTTGAGCACCCTCTTTTTGTTCTTCGATGACTTGATGAGTCGCCTTTGCTGGGCCGTCAAAGACCCCAGACTTTTGGTTATTTCTTCAAATTTCTTGAGCTCAATATACTTGGTTAGGAGAAGATCGACTTGTTCTCTTCGTCCAAGCTTATGCTGGGCCGGGAAAGTTATATCCTCAAACATGCTGATAAGTCTATTAGTGACATACAGATTTGAGATGCTATCTGATCACGTGAAAACTACACCAACAAACACTACCATCTTCTACACTGAAAAACACTAACCTGCTCTATACTAACAAACACTAAGATGTCAATGGGAATGGGCCATATATAATTTGATAGTTTGTGCGGAGTAAAGCATGTTTGTTTAGCAAGTGGGTAGGGTGATTAGGAGAGTATATCTCATAATATTGTGTAATGGAAAAGTACAAAAAGTCCAGATTATTGGTGCGGCTGCGAAATTTGAAATCACATTTTAGTGCTAGAATCTAATATTTGATCAATGATTAGTTTACTGTTTAGCCATATTGTATATCTACCCTTTTCTATAATTAACGCTCTATGTGCTAAGGTCATAGTGGTGCGTGAGTTCGGAATTAGTGGTAAATGTTATTGGTGATGTAGGTGTTACTGAGATTCTGTAGCGAATTTTGTCAGGGATCTCCACCTGCGAAATTATTGATGAGTGGAGTATCGTGTTAGAGAAGTTGTGGGTTAGTGGAACTCCATCTTTGGTGAATATTAGTGGTAGATATTTGATGAGAATGTAGGTGAGATAGTGTAATAGTGAGAATTGTAATGTCCTGGCACTGTACAATATTTGTACTCAGCATCCAGAATTTAACAAAACGAGGACCTAGGCACACTTCAGCAAACACTCTTCCTAGCCTTTCTCAAAAACTGTTGTACAATTTTGCAGCAATTTTGCATTTATCATACAAATCTAGTCGACTGAAAAAAGCCATTAACAAAATACCAATTCATCTAGCTACTTATAAAACCACTTAGTCTTTTGATCCAACACTCTACGAAGGAAACTCCTATGCACTCTTTGTCATCCCAGAACTCTAGAATCCAGCACTGTATTAGTGAGAGATAGCGAATTTTCTGAGCGATCGCACAAAACTTTTAACGATGTTTAGGGAAGTATAGTTAGTGAAAAGTAGGAGAGATAGTTCAGTATAAAAATTTGTGATCGCTGCTCGTGGATTAGTAGGGGCGAGAAAAAGAGAATGAAAGAAGTGGTCTTTGCAATTCCTACCGTAACGTCGTAGAAAGTATGGCGTGGATCAGCTGTTACTGACAGTTTGTACTCACCCAAAATGTGAAAACTACTGGGTCTATACAACAAGGGAGTTGAAAAACACAATCTACACTGGCCAAAACTTACGACAGAGGTAGTAGTAGAGTGTTTACTAGAGGTATAGGCACATAGAGGAGTATTGCTGTGCAGAAACACAAAAATATTTTGGGTGCAAAAAGAAAGTACAGATAGCCATGTAATCCGGCATGATTTACACAAACAAAAAAAAACCACTAACTAATGAGCATCGTGAGCTTTTAATCATAGCTAAACCATGTTATGTTTGGCATAAACTTATTTGCTGTATTTCTTTTTTTCAACCCTTAACTAAAGCCAGCAAGCCTAGGTACCGGGATCAGTAGTGCCGGGAAAGAAAGGGTAGATACTGTAGTAGCATGCATCCTTGCACTCAACCAGCACCAAAAAAGTATAACTCATAACTTATAGTAATGTAGTCTTGCGAATAAAACATAAGTAGCCAGTAAAAGATCACAAGTCAATATCAAACCTATTCAAAAACAACCAAAAAACTCTCGAAAGGACCAGAACACTGCAGAATAAGACATGAGCAAAACAAAGCTTGCCTCTACAGCTCACTTACAAGTACTTTTAGATTCTGGCACTCTTACATCCAGTACTCTTCAAAAGTACCTTGCCCCCTCAACATCCTGCACTCTTAACATCTTCTCCCCTTCCTACAATTCATCGCCTTCACTCCACCACTCTCAAAAATGTTTACAAGCAAAAACTTCACGTATTACAAGTACAGAAAGTATCAGCTAATTATTTCGCAGCCATTGGGCACATAAACTTGGTTGCAGGTCAATTCATGTCATAGTATCAAGTACCGTACAGATAACAGTAACATCTAGAACTTGAAATAAAACCTAGCGCTCTGAATCATCCAGCACTCAACATCCGGCACTCATTAAAAGAAACTACCCAGCACTCTCAAGAATACTCAGAAACAAAGAGAAATTCACTTCTTACATTCTTGGAATTTTTGATTTTTCGCAGCCATAGGTGAACTTCAATATCTGCACCATGTCTTTGAATTAAGTCATACAATATTGTAAATTAAGGCTAGTGACATCTAGTATTCTTAAGCCTTAACAACCAACACTTATATGGAAACATCTTAGCACTCTTTACTCTCAAGAATGAAACAAACAATTACTACAAATTTAAAACTTGGATTTTTTCGCAGCCATAATCCATCAAATGTAATTGCAGCAATATCTTCAAATCATGCCATACTACGTGGCATAGAAAAATAGTAGCCTTTAGCATTCTTAAAAACGGAAGCACTCTAAAACATGCTGCACTCATCAAAGAAACAACCCTGCACTCATGAACATCTTGAACATCCTGAACATCCTGCACTCTGAAACATCAGCACTCTTCTGCACTAAACATCAGCATACTTTTGAACTCAATATCAGCACTCTAACTCAGTACTTCCTAGTTAACGAGAGAATCTAGTAATGAGTGAGAATTGAAGAAATTAGTAGCGGGTGAGATTTAGAAACTAGAATAATGAATGAGAGCCAGTTTTTCCAGAGTAGTAGCTTTAGTGATTCCTGTGACAGTAAGAAACAGAGTAGTAGTGGCAGAGAAATCAACGATTGGAATAATGGGCAGTGATATCAGAGATAGTGTAGAGATATCAGAGAGAATAGTAGATATTAGGCTAGTGGGGTAGATGTAAGTGAGAATTAGTGAAAAATCGGAGTACGTGAGATCGATGTTAGTGAGGACAGAGTCGTGATAGTGTAGCGTCTTCAGTAGTGGTGATGGTTTTCTATGGAGTAGTGTTTTTTAGTAAAGGTTTTTGTTAATAAAGAGAGAACATTAAAAAATAAGAATTACGAACTAATGAATCAGAAGAGATGTTAATATTCTTACCTTTGATGTACATCTATAAATTTAAAGCTAGAAGAGTAAGAGGCAAATGTTTCGTGAGTTGTAGCCATGGGTTCAAGAGGTAGTGGTCAATTTCATTAACTTCATACGTAGCTCATGAAGCTCTTGAAATAGTGGAAACTATTTTTTAGAAAGTTTATAGGTTGTACTTTTTTTTTTAATATGCTAATGTTGGTGATCTCCTGTTGGGTGTGGGCTAGAAATTAAATTCAACTAGCACTCAAACATCAAAGCACCACTCTTTTAGAAAAATATAGACCTGCATTTTGAATCAAGCACTCTAAATTACACTAGCACTCTACACCTTGCACCGAAAACGCTCAGAAGGATAAGAATTACAAGCATCAGAAACCTTAATTTTCGCAGCCATTGATCTCCAATGATTGCAGCATTCAAATCCTGTCAAACTATATAGTCAAGTACAACTAGATTAGTAACATGGCAATCTTAAAAAAAAACATCCGACCACTCTAAACATCAAGCACCCTCAAGAAACTCTCTAGCACTCATATGGAAACATCCTAGACAGCCTGCACTCTAAAGCACTCAGCACTCGGCACTCTTTGCAGAAACAACCTTGCACTCTTAAACAAACATCCTGAATATCCAGAACATCCTAAACATCCAGAACATCCTAGCACTCAGATGGAAACATCAGCACTTCGTCACTTTCAAGAATGCACAGAATAAAAAATTTTCATTCTTGAGTTTTTTCGCAGCCGTTCATCTTTGGAATATAGCTGCTTAATTTTCATGTCAAGTCATACAATATAGTACTGAATAACTAAAAATAAGGACATCCAATCTCAAATAACTTCAGCACTCTAACATCCACAACATCCCAGCACTCATATGGAAACTCCTACACTCTACAACGTCGCACAATTTGGCATAAACATCCTGTTAATTTAGTTAAAAGAGTTATCAATTTTATGATTAATGAAGTACATTGAAGATACAGGAGCAAATGAGATTTTAGAGGTACAGCTCAGGAAGCTGCTGAGGTAGCAGGCATATTACTTTACTCCTTTACTTTTTGCTTGAGCTGAAAGAATGAGAGTAGTGAGATTTATTCAGTATTTTGGGGAGTTTATACTAAATGATTTTTTTGGAAGCTTATACTCAGTGATTTGTGCAGTGTACCAGTGTTGGCGATTTCCTGTGTAAATTACAGTTAGTGCTTTTCAGTCTAGTACACCAGAGTTGGTGATTTCTAGTCTAGTATACTAGTGTTCGTGATTTTCAGTCTAGTATACCAATGTTAGTGATTTCCTGTGGAGTGAATTAATGTTGGTGATTTCCTGTGTAGTAAGAGTGTTAGTGATTTCCTGTGTATACTAGTGTTAGTGATTTTTATTTACATTATTTACAGATTAGAACATACCTGGCATGCCACCCATACCGCCAGCAGGAGCAGGAGGAGCAGCAGGAGCAGGTTGTGGAGCATCAACAATGGCACATTCAGTAGTAGCCAACAACGAGGCCACACCGCTGGCATCGACCAAACCGTTCTTGACGACCTTGAATGGATCAATGATACCGGCAGCAATCATATCGGTGAACTCGCCCTTGGCAGAGTCGTAACCTTGGTTGAAGGCTGGTTCGTCGTAGACCTTTCCCACAATGACAGCACCTTCTTCACCGGCGTTTTCAATGATTCTTCTGGCTGGCTTGGTGATGGCCGACTTGATGATTTCAACTCCCAATTTCTGGTCAAAGTTGGCAGCGTTGGCCTTGACTTCGTCCAACACTCTGGAGGCCTTGATCAATGCAGTACCACCACCTGGCAAAATACCTTCTTGAACAGCAGCTCTGGTGGCATTCAAAGCATCGTCGTAACGGTCCTTCTTCTCACCCACTTCCACTTCAGAAGAGCCTCCCACCTTGATAACTGCAACACCGCCAGACAACTTGGCCAATCTTTCTTGCAACTTTTCCTTTTCGTACTCAGTGGTGGCCGCATCGTCAATGGCAGCTCTGATTTGCTCGCATCTCGACTGGATGTTGGCCTTGGATCCTTCGCCGTTCAACACAACAGAGTCTTCCTTGGAAATGGTGATGCTTCCGGCAGATCCCAACAAGTCGGCGGTGGCGTTTTCGGGCTTCAAGTCCAACTCCTCGGTGAAAACGGTTCCGCCGGTCAAAATGGCAATGTCGCCCAAAATGTTCTTTCTGTTGTCTCCAAAACCGGGTGCTTTGACGGCACAGACTTGTACTTGGCCTCTCAATTTGTTCAAGATACAAGCAGCCAAAGCTTCGCCGTCGATGTCTTCAGCAAGAATCAACAATGGTCTTCTTTGCTGGTTGGACAACTCCAAAGATGGAAGAATGTCTTGGATGGAAGAAAGCTTCTTTTCCGATAACAAAATGAGCGGGTTTTCAAACTCAACCTTGCCGGACTTGGTGTTGGTGATGAAGTAAGGCGAAATGAACCCACGGTCGAATCTCATTCCTTCGGTCACTTCCAACTCGTCTTCCAAAGTCTTGCCTTCCTTGACGGTAATCACACCCTCCTTGCCCACTTTTTCCATGGCCGAAGCCAACAAGTCTCCAATGTGCTTGTCGCCGTTGGCAGAAATTGTGGCGACCTGGGCAATCTCCTCAGACGTGGTGATCTCCTTCTTGTTCTGCTGGAGGAAGTTGACCACGGCCTCCACGGCAGCCTGAGAGCCTCTTCTCAAGTCCATAGGGTTGCAGCCGGCAGCCACGTTCTTGACCGACTCCGTGAAGATCGATCTGCCCAAAACAGTGGCGGAAGTGGTACCATCTCCGGCACTCTCGTTGGTCTTGGAGGCCACTTCCTGCAACAACTTGGCTCCCAAATCTTCAAATTTGTCCTGCAAAGTGATGGACTTGGCAACAGTAACACCGTCCTTGGTGATCTTGGGTGCTCCAAACGCCTGTTCGATCAAAACATTACGACCCTTGGGGCCCAACGTCACCGAAACTGCGTCCGCCAAGGTGTTGACACCCTTCAACAAGGCAGCTCTGCCTTCGACGCCAAACTTCAATTCCTTGTGGGCCAAGTTACGAACAAACGTTCTGCTAAGCGATTGATGACTTTTTCTCAACATTGTAAAACTACTCTAGTTGACAACTCAATTGATAAGTTGGTAGTCCGTCTTTATATATTTGTCAGATTGAAAAATTTTCCAGAACGTTCCGGCACGTGCACAGCAGAAGTACTTGTACCAAGTACTTCTGCTGGTGGAACTCAGGGAAAGACAGGGAAAGAGGCGGGGAAAAAGGTTGGAGATGCACTGTAGAGAAAAGGTGCCATGATATATTGTCACTGTGATATGTCTAGTAATCTAAAGTTGGTGTAATTGGACATGGTGTTGGACATGGTTTGGTGTCTCACAGCTTGGTTCTCCACGGATTTTTTGTGGAGAACTGTCGATCTCGCGTTGCGAGCCCGCATTCGTATTTTGCACCCAACATAGTGAGACAGATACAAATACACTGCTACACTGCTACACTATTAGACACTACCGAACACCTGCTATGGCTGCAAAACCTACATGCGTATCGATGTAATATTGTCTTTTCAATGATTGGGCCAACTCCTTGGCGAATATTAGATTATACATCTTAACTCATATTGGTATACTTAACCCAATACTGTCATTGTCTGGTATAATGCATGCTATAGAACCAATTCGTTCAGTCTACTAGAGTTACCTCTGTGCTTTCATTTTCTGTCATCGTTTATTTCTTTTCCGCAGAACATACATTGCATATCAGTGTTCCTGCGTTTGTGCACATGCTTTGGGTGCAAAATCCTGGCTCGAATAAATTACAAAACCACCATATCCCCAGCTTTCAACTTACTTATACCCATTACTTATACCCGTTACTTATACCAGTTACTTATCGCTAAAATGTACCAAGACTGCGGAATCTGGCTTCCAGGTTCTGGTGCCTTATCCGCAAAGAGTGCCGAAATTGACTTTGACCTCTTTGAAATCGAAGCCGACCTGAAGCCTCGCTACGTCAAGCCTTTTGAGAATCCTGATGTCAAGGCTACCGCTGCTGAGCCCATTGTCAACACTGCACCCATCACCGCCTCCCCCGAACCAATCTTACCCCAGACTCTGTTGTCAGACCTTTTATCCTATGACTTCAAAGATTCCCTCGAGCCAAATTTGGACCATTCCAATGAGGCCTCAACCAACTACGCCTTCGGGCTCGATCCGGTCGACATGCTCGACACAAGTAGCTTGGAAACCAACACCACCTTAGTTGAAGAGTTGTTTGGCACCACCGATCTTCTCGATTTTTCCTTCGACGATCTCGGTGCCGATGCAACTCTTGCAACCCTTGTAGCAGAGCCAGTCAAAAAAGATGGCAAGGATTTGGAAACGGCCATCTTACCTGATCTGGTCTCGAAGTGGACCCTTGAAGACTTCACCCGGAACTTGAAGGAGTTTGAGAACGACAACGAAATCCCCAAATGCAACGCCAATTCTCAAATGAAAGACGTCGAGTTCCATCATGCTATCACCAGTGCCGAGTTAGCTGATATTCTTACCATTGGAGATGGTGAGCAATCTGGTCTTGCAGTGTTTATGTGTGGCCAGACTCCTACTCCTTTAAAGGAAAAGGTGTCTACCGAAGATAATATCCAAAGAAGCCCCAGAAAAAGAATGGTGGGCTCGAAGGCTCAGGTCGATTTTAGACAGAAGTTTGAATATGACCACCTCAAGTTCACCACCGAAATTATCGACGATACCTTGCACAACGTTGCTTGCAACCCGTATCCCGAAGAAATAAAAACCAGTTTGCTGGAGCTAGCATCGGGCTGGAATGGGGTCTCCAAACCACTGTGTGAAATCACCAGGGTCAAGTATTCTAGACCCAACTTTCTTGCTGAAATCGACCCTCATTGGCACGACGGTAACCAAGTTTGTTACTCGTACAATGATAACTTTTCTCACAAGAAACCTTACGAGCCAGAATACTTCAGATACGTTCTAGACCATACCAATGGGCTTGCTATCAACA
Source organism: Suhomyces xylopsoci (assembly GCA_030568675.1). Lineage (NCBI taxonomy): Eukaryota > Fungi > Ascomycota > Pichiomycetes > Serinales > Debaryomycetaceae > Suhomyces > Suhomyces xylopsoci. The sequence goes on from JAJMGM010000009.1 coordinate 360,798, forward strand.
GCACTAGACACGGATTATGCGCCTATTGTGAAGTCCCCCACTTCTATCACTTGAAGACTTCGGCTTACGGACAACACCTTGCATTATTCCATGGTATCCATTCTAACAACTATCTCACGCCCAATCCGATTCTTCCTGGGGTCTACAAGTTGGCCAAGGTAGACAAAAACAATAAGAAGAGGAAGAGAGCTGCACACAGCCACCCCAAACCTGGAGTCTTCTGTCCTGCGTGTTTTGAGTGCATTGAAGTCGATTGTACCAAGACTACTGCCCAAACCCGGTCTTTGACCAAGTACTTGCGTCACTTCAAAAGTGACCATGTTCAGAATAACAAAGCTCTGCAGCGTTTCAAGATAACTGAGTATAGAAAGCTAAAGAGAGAAGCAGACATGATCTAGATTGCCTGCTGAAACAAAATCCCTTTATATATTTTGTTTAGTTTCATATACCCTCAATAAATTGTTCTAAAAAACCAATTGTACACAGATCAAGGGGCCAAGAGTTAAGCCAAGACTATAGCATGCAACACCACCTAACAGATGCAGATCGTGTTAAATCACTTACGGGTACAGCTTAACAACCACTCTCACGTGGAGATTGCCAAATTGGGTGCAAAAAAGGCTTTGAACGAGGCTTATGCGAGTTCCGGGACGTCAAAAACCCACTCTACGATAATCCGGGCAACCACGGTAGCTTGCTCAAGAAGTATCACCAATTGTTCCGAAACGGGCAACGCAAAACTATTCCGGTAGTACTGTGTTATCGAATTTCCAATTTAAATATTCTAGATTATGAAAACTAACTGATTATACTAACTGAATTTATAAAATTAATCAAGAGAAGAATTAGACCAAAGAAAAAAAAAAAGAAAACCACATAAAGGTAATACTAGAGTCTAGCTCCCTGTTACCTGCCAAGCCCAGAATTGTAATTAAAAGTGTAAGGTGTTAAATAAGTTGTCTGTTGAGCGCACAGCCAAGGATCGTAAGACTGTGCTCAACAGAATTGTTGAGACCAGAAGTTACTTGCTTTGGATCATGCCTCTTATCAAGGGCGAATTGTAGATATACGAGCCATCAGGGTTGGTACTGGCAATACCAACCTCACCGGCAGCATCAGACTCGGCGTTGATTTGACCCAAGCCGTGATCCTGGGACTCCTGGCCGATTCCTGAATCGAGCTGCTGGAGTTGGTGCTGATGTTGGTGGATGTGTGAAAGATGGACTTGGGGAAATTGGGAGTTGGCTTGCGGTGGGTGGTTTTCATGGTTCATATTCTTGTTTTCCAAACGCTTGGATTCTTCCATCAATGGTCTGATACAGAGCCAGCCTGTTTCAGTTCTAAAGTGACGGGACAAAGCATCGGACCTCACAAACTTCTTGCCGCATCCCCATTTGGTGACACCGTCTTTCAAGTAGCCTTCACACTTGAAGTTCTTGACTCCGTCATGGAGCAACTCATGACGCTTCTTGTCATGGGAACGTGCAAATCTCTTGGGGCACTTGGAGCATTGGAATGGTTTCTCAGAGAAATGGATCTTCATATGTGATTTCAAGTTATACTGCTTCTGGAACACCTTGTGGCATACCTGGCAGGAAAATGTAGCAACTTTCAGCTTTGAATCCATACTACTGGTACCGGAAGCATCGCTCAACGACTTGGCCTTATTTCTCTTTCTTTTCAAAGTAGGCGAAATAGTATATGAGACGAGCGACGAATAGTCTATAGGAGAGTTATGGGAGTTGTGATACGAGCTGCTCAGATACGAGTCGTTAACGTTGTTGGAGTCAAGACCAATCGACTGAGGACTAACAGGAAAAGCCTGTTTCTGCGAAGGAGATTGGGTTGACGAGCTCGAAATTGATTGCCTAGCCTGCTGCTGCTGCTGCTGGTACGAAGCTACGCCTGGAGGTGGAAGAGACTGGGTTGCACCCGAAGCACCGTTGGAAGAAGTGGTAATGTAGTTTGGGTGGTACTGATGGCAAGCCAACGACGAAGGGAAATTAGAGGATTGAGGGTATATTTGGGGAGGAGTATTGGAGCTGGTATAGGAACCGGCCTTGTTGGTTGCTAATGCCGAGTTGGTAGAAGAAGGATAGTATCCAAGAGGTAAGATCCGTTGAGTATTGGAATTTGCAGCCGCGGCTCCAGAGGCAGCCAAAGGTGCACTGCTGGTACTGTCGCTGGAGTTGTTATTGTAATAGTAGCCGTACGAGTAATCGTTTGAAGGAGCATAGCTAGAAGAGTACTGCGAGTTGTAGTTGCCTGGGGTCGAAGAAGCACCTAAGGGGATCAGCAGCAGCAGTTGCAGCAGCAGCAACAAGTTCTGGTTGGCCTGGCCCGGCTGTGGCAGGTTGGCCAGTCCTGGAGGAATGAAGATGGCAGGCAACTGCTTGGACTCAAGGTACTGGTAAGAACCCGAGTTACCGGATGGGGTGGGTGCTACCGTAGAGGCCGAGTTGTAGTACTCCGATTGAAAGGTGTTTGAAGCCATTTTAGATTATGACTCGATCAAGTGCTGGGCATTTAATGTAGGAACTAGTATATTTTCAAGGATCGTATTAGCTATGTAGATACCGGACTAATTAAATCAACGCAAAAATATATCAACAATTTTGACAGATTGAGGTGGGATGGTGTTGTATAAATACTTTAAACTAATTCCCTATTTAATAATAGACTAAAAATATGATATGCAAACTACGGTTATCGCAGGGTGAAAGTTGTCAATTTCATGAGTTGAAATCTGTCAATAAGGAGATAGCGTTAAACTTACATCATACTATTGCTAAAAGTTACGGTAATAGAAATTGGAAATGCATATGACAAGACGTGCTTAAAAAATAATTACCCGATACAAAACTCAAAAAAAAAAAAAAAAACCTAAAATGAAAAACTAGATAATTAGCGCAAAGCCTAGTACCTACTATTTTTACTGAGTTGGATGATCAAGGGTTCCAGTGTAAGCAGCTGGGGTACGATGAGTGGGTTTAAGTTTCAACTACTAGTTGCGATATCGAGCCTAATTCTATAACGGTGCTCGTGCCGTCGTGGTGGTCGGCCGCACGGTTGACGTGGAGTCCCTTTTTTTTCCGCACTTTATAGTGGTTATCAACGTGGCATGCCTATTTCCTAATCGGAAATATTTGATAGTTTTTCAATTGAAATTGAAATCAAATCTCGGATCAGGTTTTGTACAGTCTTCCCATATGCATATTCATGATTCTTTTTCTAGCTATCGACCACAGGCAGAGCTCGTAGAATCTATTGCTATCTAACAAGGACAGGGTCTCCGTCCAAAACGGGTTTGGCCCCAACCCATGAGTACTCACGAAATGAAATTCAGGACGTACACCTACAAAAGCTGGACGGTTATTCTTTTCTTTGTGTCCGCGACACATATATATGCTTTGGTGGTTTTTTTTTTTTTTTGTATTATGTGTATTATTTCATTTTTTGTTTTACTATTTTTGGACCCCGAGTTAATTTTAACAACATCCTGACTCGTGGACTAGGTTTTGCGGTTCTAGGTGACATGACTGTGGCCGTCAAAAATATGGCTTCAGCCCCTTTGATTGGGAGTCACTTCACACCACCATAGCCCGAATTCTTTTTGCCAGTTCCCGGCATAGGTGCATCACATCGTATTTTCTAACAATATCTTGGCCTCCGTACTATAATTCCTACACAAATGATCAAGATATGCCAAATATTGTAGCGCCACCACTAAGCAGCCTCGCCGTTTATGCATGTTTAACTGCTTCTCACTAGCGGGTGCCCTGCCCAAGCGAATTAGCGAGGCGTAGAACAAACTGACAGAGGGGGAGCTCCGTATTTTACTGCGTATTGTTAGATCGTTCGTTCATAAAAGTCTTGGCGATCGGACCCTCGCATTTCGGCTTGCGCTCGCAAATCGCATGTTTCGAAGTCATTTCTCAAAGAACAAACATTCGGGTAGCACCGGATATGATTTGTAAGTATTGCCGCAGTTCTCTATCAATTTTTTTTTGCCGATATGTAGCCGTATAATGAATGTACATGTTCAACCAATTAACGATTAGGGAGTGTCAGGCATAGTAGCGACCGGAACATCTCAGTGGCTGATTTCGCAGGATTATCGGAACGGTGTGCATTCGATGGGAAAATTAGATGGGGCGTCATTTCGTCCGCCGACTACGCCTGAATCTTGCCGTCGGAAATATACATTTGATCGACGTCCCACGTATTTTGAAAGAAGGCTTAGCAATAATATTAGCGATATAATCGCTCAAATTGATGGCTTCAATTAGCCTAGAAGAATAATTTTTTCCCAACTCCGCTTTAGTCGCGCATATAAGCCGCATGGCTTTTCTCCGGTTTACCCTTCTTGCCTATCACCATGCAGTGAAATTGGACAATATACATGAAATGCGCTATATGGTCTTCAGTTCCAGGATCACATTGTACTAGTAAACCTGTTTGTGTACCTTTGCCAAAATAATGGACTAAACCTTATTCGGGTCACTAACCCGAAACGGGTTGACTCTTTTCACTGTTATAGTTTAAGCATTCCGGTTCGAGTTTTAAAACCCTCTACCACGAATGCGTCATTTGTACTGCTTTCTTTTACATCATTCGTCCTTGGTCCAAGTAAACATCCTAACACCCGGATCCGGCGAATGATATTTGAATACCCTCCATTTCTCTTATCGGTGACTCCCCTCACTTCTGGTTCTCGAACATCCTAACCCCAGTTCCCAAGCGCATCTCTAGCTTCGAACAACGTCATTGAAACTAGAATCACTAATGATAGATGTTTCTATAATTACAAGTGGGTTCAGGGTTCAACTACGCTGTCGATGACCAAAAGTTGAGTTCAAGGGTCCCCCCCCCCCCTCCTACAACCAGAGCAAAAGTTGCACCCGCAAATCAAGCATCCGCACAAGCGCATACGCTCTGTAGGTGCATAAAAACTCAAGAAATAAGTAGATCAAGATGATGTAAAAGTTTGCCTTACGATGAAGCTGGGGACCTATATCAATCTTAGTAGGGCCATTGACCTACCTAATTCTTTCACAATTCAACAAAATGCTGGAAAGTGAAAAAACAGAAAACGTTAAGCTTGCAGAGTTGGAACTAAATGAAGATAACAGCTACGATGATGCGTTTAAGTTTGTGAGTGAAAGAGGTGATGAACTGGAGCCCAATCTGGATACATCAAGGGTTCTTAAAAAATTGGATTGTAAGCTCATGCCGATTCTATGTGCGATCTACTTTCTACAGTTTTTGGATAAGTCGCTATTGAACTATGCGGCCGCTATGGGGATCAAGAAGAATTTGAAAGGAAACGAATTCGCGAATCTCTCAACCATTTTTTATGCGGCGTACATTTTCGGCGAGCCCTTCATATCGTACTTTTTGCAGACGTATCCATTGTCCAAAACGCTCGGTTTTTTCATTTTCGCGTGGGGAGTCGTGGTTGCGTGCCATGCAGCATGTCACACATACGCTTCGCTAATGGTGGTCAGAACGTTATTGGGAATTTTCGAATCTTCTTCGGCCATTTCTCTTATAACAATCAGTGGGATGTTCTATAGTAAACCTCAACAGGCTAGTAGAATGGGGATATGGTCCATCATGTCTGGAGTGGCTACAATTGTAGGCGGATTACTTTCGTTCGCATTCCAGCATGTTCACTCCACTAAGCTCGCATCGTGGCAGATATTGTTCTTATTTATCGGTATAATTACTAGTGCTTTTGGTGTAGTGGTTGCGATTTTTTTGCCCGATAGTGTAACTTCTGCCAAATTTTTGGACGATGACGACAAGCAAGTGGTGCTTCAGATGGTCCGCAAGAACCAAACTGGAACCATAAGTAAAAAATTCAAGAAAGAGCACATTTATGAGTTATTATTCAAGGACAAATTGACCTGGCCCTATTTTCTCTTGACCTTAGTATCCCAGATTGTTACCGGATCGTTGGGTACGTTTAGTGTAACAATTACTCTATCGTTTGGATTCGATAGCTATCAGTCGGCTTTGCTTCAATTGCCTGTAGGTGCATTGATCATAATTATCATTACTATCGCTACGCAGCTAGTAGCAAAGTATGGTCACATTTCGTACATTATAGCTTCAATGTTTGTTCCATCAATAGTGGGAGCTATTGTTTTGTTGGCAACGAAATTGTCAAGTCACAAAGTAGGTAATTTATTGGGACTTTACTTGTTGTACAGCGGCTCTTCCTCGATTACTTTGATCTACGCATGGACCAGTGCCAATACTGCTGGTACAAGCAAAAAGATCTTTAGAAGTGCCATGACAATGGTAGCGTTCTCTGTTGCATGTATCATTGGACCACAACTATTCCAATCCTACTCTGCTCCTGTATACCGCCCCGCTAAGATTACAATCTTGGTGACCCAAATAGCTTGCATTCCATTGACTTTCTTGATAACTTATATCGCCAAAAAAGAAAACCAAAAAAGATCGTCAGAGCACAAAGAGGAGCTTCCTGTCAACTACGAGTTTCTAGACTTGACCGATATTCAAAACAGAAACTTTCAGTATTCTTATTGAGCATGTAAATATTTTTTCGCATACATTAATTTGACACATATAATAATTTCGCAGCCAAGAGTTGGTCTGCTGAAAAAACCCATAAAAGTCAGTGAGGTTCAAACGGAATAAGATCAATATCTCACTATGTATCAGTTCTCTTGTTTCAAAGTTGTAATTGGCTTGGCGCTTGCAGCCTACGCGCGCTGTCTTTTGGTTCCCCGGATGGACATGTCGCTGGTGGCCTTGCCTCTACCATTTGTAATTCCAATCATCTATACCTACAACCCCAACTCAATGTTCAGAGTTTTCAACGAGATAAACGACAATATACGAGAAGTGAAAACTTTTAAAGAAGTTGTTCCTTCTGACCTTATGAGATATGGAGTAGTGAGGATCACCAGTACCAAGTCGTTGATCATCAATAAGGAATTTGCCGCAAACGTAATGGACGAAAATTATAAGCCAGATATCGGAACTAGTATCCAAAGCAAGGCGCAAATGAAGAGCCACGAATTCTACGAACTCAGTTTTGAAGACGCCGAGTATGAGGAAGATGACGGCGAGTGGACAAGGTTGGGGCCCTGTCATGAAAATCGTGCCTCAGGCGCGGCGACGTACTCACAGGGCTGGACTGTTGGTGTTACAACAGACTTTGGGGTGGACGGGTCGCTTAATCTTGGGTTCATTACCACACCAGGTGCAAAGGTTGGGTTCACGCTAGAGAAAACAACCACTGGCTCGATAAGTTGCGAAGTCCCCATCAATGGAACACTCCAATTCCAGATAAAAGTGGGTTCAGTCAAAGTACTGCAGGTGAAAAGACGATCCATCAAAGTGAAGAAGGATTACGGGTATACAGCCGGGATATTTGCGGCACTAGACGTAGGGAAGTTTGAAAAGGTCGAGCCGTATTCTGTGCCTGAGAAGAAGAATATCCATACAGCCTGCGTCACCAACCCTGACTACTTGATGTGTGAAGCGAGCGATATGTAAAAAAAAAGTGATGTTACTCTTCAAATATTTCGCAGCCAATATTTATTTAACTAGTAAATATAATACAATCGCTACATCAAACATCTCTTTGAACTATTCTCAAGATGAAAAGGACTTAATCATCTCTTCTCTGGAGGATTCTTAAGATGAAGAGGAACAAGTTAACTAAGTCCAAGTAAAGCTTGATGGTGCAAATAACCTCATCTTCCAAGTGGGCTGTCTTCAACATAAGTTGAGTGTCAACCACAATATAAGCACTGAAAATAAGGGCACCAATACCAGAGTATGCCAATTCTACAAATTCAGATTGGCCCGGGAAGAAAATCAGAATGAATCCCCACCCTATAAGGCCCCACAAAGACATACCCAAGACACCTTGCCAGCTGGTGAAGTCATACTTTGATTGGAACGCAAAAGCAGTCAAACCGATGAATATGATCCCCGTGAGCGCAACTGCCTTGATTACGGCCTCGGTTTCCACCAAGGAGCAGCTCAACCCAATGCCGTAAGCTTCGAAAATAGTAAAGCCCGCGAGCAAAAATAAATTCGTTGGGTAAGTGCGCGCTTTAAAGTGGGCTCCAATTAAGAACCCAATACTGCCTATCAATGAAACTATAAACAACCACATGTTATTAAGGCACCACATTTGAATGGTGCCGTTGGATCTGATGATAAATCCAACCAACACAGTAGCAAGAATCTGTGCAGTAAGCAACGAATAAACTTTTCTGACAAACATTTGTCTAATCGGAAGTTCACACGAGGCCACATTGACCGAATACTTGAAGTCATCTGGCACGTTGTCGCCGTCGGTTCTGGGGGTATCGTACGAGGGAGGTGGGGCGGCTGAAGAGCCCGCTTGAAAGCTCTCGATGGGAGGCTCAGAAGGTAAAACGTCGTATTTCTGACTCATTTTTGACCAATTTGTCCACGTTGTATGTGCTTGATCAAGTGTCAATTGCTCATAGCTTTGCCTTCTTTGGCCCCATTGGCTCCACGCGGGTGGTGATCACGGCATCACGTGACACGATGGTCACCATTCTCCGTACTGGTAGCGTGGGGAAATTGCCAGGACTTAGGGGGTGGCCAGGTACTGGGTGTCAGGGTCGATGCGATATGAGGGCTAGGATGTGGTTATGGTGCTCAGACCTGCTCATCCCTATTCGTAGAAAGTGTAATTGGCAGTCTGTTCTCGGTAGTTCACGCCGATAGATAAGGATAGATTACGATAAGATCCTAACTACCACAGAGATAAGCCCAAAGAAGAGCAGCAGATAATGTACAAATATTTAGGTTTGTTTAGCCCCCCTTCTGGAACACGCTAGAAATTGAACTACATGTGTAAGCCCCCAAGTTTCATACTCTCGGAATAACAGTAAAAGCTCCCAGTACGTTAAAACTATTCTCCTTGAATTCGCACAAATTGTTTTTCCCCTGTCGCATAAATCAAATTTGTTTCAGGTCTATAGTGTTTTGGTAAGTGTGTAGCTTAATAGAGTAGTTTCTAGAACTGCTTCTGGTTGTTTGGTAGTCTTTTCTTAAATAACTTCTGGCCCCTTGATACACCACAAATTAATGTAGACCTCAATTATAGTGGCTCATCAGTTATTCTGGCTTGCAGCATCCCTTATTTGTGGGAGCGAGTAAAATGATCGTGGATTATGTTAATCCATGCATCTACGAACCTTATTTTTTTTAAGAAACGTGTAGAGTATAGAGTAGTTTACGCGGCCACCAAGGGCAAATTACCGAGTCAATCAGTATATCCAAGAGACAAGATCCGGGTACGCCCAATGACGTGCTTAGACGCAAGCCCAGTGGATTGAATCTGGGCTAACTGGGTTTCTTTTACACTGGCCGACAGAATACCAACCGTTGGCCTCGCGATATTTTTGCGCATCTAAGTTTAGCAAACTGTGGAAAAATATACACTAAAATACTCTAATCTACCTTATGCCACCACCACCATCTGATTCGGTAATGTTTTCATGTGTGCGTATGCACGTTGGTACCACAGAGCAAGGTGGCCAATGAGCGATTGAAGTTGGGACGTGCCACAAAAGGTTAACTTTAATCAAGCTATGATATATCTGGGGTTAGGAGGGGTCCAAAGCCTCTCCACTTGGCTAGCTTTCAGCTGATGACACCGTTCCCCTCCCAGAGCCAACCCGCATATCCTGTCAAAGTTCGCGTGATTATACCCCTCTCCGATCCTATTGGGAATGAATGATCAGTTATAGTCGCACAAAACGAACAAGACGTTGTACGCATTCGCGGGCTCTTGTTCATGAAGCTAGATTATCTGGGGGCTTTGCGCCACAGTCTGGTCTGTATAGCCTTGATTCACTACAGGGTCGAAACTTTTCAGTTGTGTTGCTGCTGCAGTTTGTGCAATTATTAGTATGCTCTATAATTCTATATGTGTACGTAGTCGTTAACCGTCATTACTGAATCGTCTGAACTTGAATTTCTTCACGTTCTTAAGTTTAATGTTATCCACATTGGACTTGAAGGAATCCATTATCAGGCCAATGGAAGAGCCCCGGCTGTTGGGGCTTGTAACTTCGCTGGCGGAGTTGGATGAACTGGATATACTGTTCTTCGTATATGTAGGGATAAATACCTCATGCTCCACAATGTCACTGCCTGGTCCAAAGTAGTCAGCAGTGCTGCTGTTGCTTCTCTTGGTGCATTCCGTAATTGTGTCTGGGGATATTATTTCGGATCTGCGTCTGTAGACCACTGATCCGGAACCTGGCGACGCCGGCGACGCCAATTGTTCACTCGCGAGTTTGTTTCGCACATGTCTCAAGAATTCGTTATACAAGTTAAAGAGGGTGTCTTCGTAGATGACTCTTTTGCATCTCTCAATAGCGTTCAAATCGGGACATGTCTCCGCAACAAGGCCCTGCTTGATATTATACGGTAAGTTGATTTCGCTATTGGCTTCAGGCATCAAAAATGTGGCCTGTATCTCCTGCCAGGTTTTGCAGGTTGGGTTTTCGATAAACCGGTTAAGGTCCACCACGAACTGCAAATTTTCTAGGCAATGCACGTTGGAAAGGTACTCTACAAAATTATCTCTGTTGTAATATGCATCAGGCTGTGGCTTGTCTGTGAGTATTTCGTCAAGGGTGGGGATGAAATGTGTGGTCTGGTGCGTGTTGATTCTGTAATTAAGTATTGCAGCGGACTCTGCATACGAATCCGTTGTGTTCATGAGGGGGGATGAATTTGAGTGTGCTTGAATCTACTAGCTATAGTAGACCAAAAGAAGTCCGATACTGATGAATTGATGCTTGATAATATGAAGTATACAGGTTAAATCCTCTAGGTTGGATGCTCCAAGCTGTGGAGTTGATTGGTGATATGAAACTCGTTCAAAATTAAAAACCTGATTTTGGTGGACTCCCAATATCAAGATCGTAGTAGTTATATATATATATATATATATACAAATTAAGATTTAGGTTAGTGATAAATTTTCTAAGGATCCGAAGACACACAATGGGGAGGGGATACCTGCAAGTCGTTGAATTGATTATGCGGTTATTGTTGAACCGTGCCTCTAACTAGCATTGCGCATCCCAATTCGATCGTAACGGTTTGTCTTCGAAAAATAATCCAATCGCGGGATAAAAGTGCGAAGCGTTAATGAGTCAGGTCATGTACTACTGTTGTTTATCTGGTACTACGAATAGATCTAGGAAGCCAAGACATGTGTGTTGAGGTCTGGTCCTGGGTCTCAAGTCTTATTGCCGAAAATGTAGACGCAACTGGCAGGCAGCATCACCTTATCAATGCCCGTTTATAACTACCCATTTTTGTATCCTCGGAACGCTCGACAATTGTTGCTCGCGCTTTTAAAACTTGGCTTAGACATTTAGTCCGTAGCCTATCGTAGCGCCCAGGTGGTGTGATGTACCTTGACGGTAGTGTGGGGGCCATCTCGCACTTGACAACTTGACTACCACCACGGTATGACAGCATAACGTCGATGAGTTAAGCCATTCACCGAGGTTTATCGTTGTATCGTTTGCTTCGGGGAAACAGTGCGAAACTCGGTGTATTTGCAGTTTTGAGATAATCTGCCTTACATTGCTATGAGCGATTGTGATGTCAAGCACGTTTTTGTGCGAGAACAACGGTTATTGCAAAATCGAAAAGTGTTGGTGTATTTATTACATAATTACTCCAGAGAAGAACAATAGGAACCGTTATCGTTGAGAACCAAAATTAGATAATATTCACGATTCCTCCTCACAGACAATACCCGTGTAGTTGATTAACAGAGTCACCGTGGTCCTAATTTGAGAAATGAAATCTCAAGCTTCAGGGAAAGAGTGGCTTTCAAGTGAAACCGGCTCTCCACAGCCAGTTCGAGTCAACTGTAATACCTCTCGATGTATTTACTAATTTTGTCTCGCAGACGATATTTCAGAGTTTTCACACTACAAAAGAAGTTTTCACTATCGAATCTCTGTTGAGTTGACTACGGTTGACTCAAGATTTCGGCTACCGATTAATTTAATTTGGAGTGAGACATTCGCTGTATTGTTATTGTTATTGATCTAGTGAATAAGTAGAGTCCTGTCGACTATATTGCCTGTTTGATGCACGGACATATAACCCCGTGAATAAACCCGACTCGGAAAATTCCGCTCTCCCCCAACTTGCGTGAATGCATTCCCCCAAATGCAATGTGCATGGTGACTGAGCACAATTCCGAGCACGCCATAAGAGAGGCAGCTACAAATTCTACTTAGTATTTAATCTGCTTTTTCAACCAATGATACGGATGTGGGGTGATGCTTAGACGTGTGACCAGATCGTTTTACCGTTTCTGCTTTACCCCTCGTATGTAATTGTATGTAATCCATCTGAAATGCACTTATGTGCCCCTCGATGTAGCGGAGTAACGCAATAAATGAAAAAAAAAATCTCGTAATCCGTTTTGTGTCACACACCTTGTCAGGCCCTGGCAATGCATCGACAGCGAACACCTAAACTTCTATCATTGTGTGAGAGAAAACCATGCGCTAAGTACGCTTATTCTTCACTCAGTTAAAAAAAAAAATATGATTTTATCAGTGGATGTAACGTCATATACATGACGATTTCAGAAATGTCACATCGTCAAATACAAGTATTTATGCTGTTTCGAACAGTTCTCGATGCACTAACTTTGACGTCAGTGTTCATTTAGAACCCCAGCGTGTCGTGAGATCTGTTGAAAGTCCTTTGATCTTGGTTTAAACCACTGGACCTTGCATCTCCGCACTTTTCTTGAATTCTTAAATAGGGAAACTGCGCATAACAACGTGCACGTGTTTTTCAGGAACCGTCTACGCTATGGTAGCGCCCGTTACCACTTGATCCATTGCAGCCACCAGATTTGGAAATTGCATTGATGCGAAAATTGAATGTGTAGCTTATCGTACTGGTCTTGAGTGGATGTCTATATAAATCAAGCCAATACTCCAAATGTAGATAGTAGAGCTAAGTAACAACATGGACTCGCAAACATCTTCTTTAAATCCAGGTGAGATTTTTCTTAACTTCACTTTATTTGGGGAAGTCCAACTGGTGCCTTTCGCAGCTTTAGATAAGTACCAACATGAGACTGTGGGAAAAGCTATTATAAACGGCTGTACCATAGGATCATGTGGGGTTCTTGCGCTTGTTTTGCTTATGCTTAATGTCCGCAAAAAGAAAACCCCCATATTTTACTTAAACACCGCTACTTTGGTAACCGCCATAATTAAATCTTCGCTTTACTTGGCGTATTTATTAGGCCCTTTATCGTCTCCATCGTTTGGATTCACCGGCTTGATTGACCAAAAGTCGATGAGAAGTTACCACACCAGTGTTGCTGCAAATTCTTTTCAGGTCATACTCATATTTTTGATTGAGTGCTCGATGACGTATCAGATCTTCATTATTTTCCGGTCTCCTGAGGTGCGAGTGTTGGGGTATATTTTGACAGCTGCGATCGGCGCACTTGGCTGCACGGTTGTAGGATTTTACATCAACAGTGCGATTGCGACTGCAAAAATATATCGCAGCATATATGCAGGGGAACCTACACCATTATCAGCTCAACAGGGATGGATCACCAGTGTTCCTGCGACGTTGTTTGCAGCATCGGTCAACATATTGAGTATTTTACTTGTGTTGAAGTTAGCGTTTGCGATCAGAACCAGAAGGTTTTTGGGGTTGAAGCAATTCGGAAGCTTCCATATTCTTTTGATTATGGCCACCCAAACACTCGTTGTTCCTTCGGTGATCATGATAGTGCAGTATAGATATTTGGAATTGTCAACGTCGACTCTTGTTACGGTGGCTAATCTCTTTGTTATTCTCTCCCTTCCACTTTCTTCGACTTGGGCACTGGCTGCAAATAACGAGCCTAAACTTCCAGCCCAGTATAGTTTCGAGAGATGGAATTCTAACACGAGCGATTCGAGCGGTGACGATGGCCGCACCTTGACCAGTTACTCGTTCCGTCCGGACAAACTTATGCGCTCTTCTACGAAGCAATCTTTAACCATGGAGAAAACGGCTATTCCCCAGAGTCCAGACTCCACAAGATCAGAGTTGCCTCCAGATATCGAGGAGTTGATTAACGGAGAGTACACTCAGGACGAGTTCAACAAAAATGCCCATTATCTTACAGTTGGAACCCCTACTGATAGCTCACATCTCTCACAAAGTAGCCAAAACTCGGTTTTGAATAACATTAGTCCGGACGATTTTGTTGCGGTTACAAAGCTTAATTTCAAAGAAGGAAGTAGGCAATAATACACAATATTTATTTGAAGTATACGGGCACGAAAGTTCATAATTATTAGTTACGACCTATAGTGGCTTGCCTTGTTAACGATAATGCTAAGACGATTCGTTCAAATTGTAAAAATCAAGCACTCAGTAACTACCCAAAATAGTAATTCGACTGGTAGCATATGGTCTCTTGACATTTAGATGCTTGTAAAACTTAGGTTTAAATACATAAAAAGATATTTTCAAAAAATATTGCCGGTCCCAGGAATCGAACCTGGGTCTGTTCGGCCACAACGAACTGTACTGACCACTATACTAGACCGGCCTGTTTCTGAAAGAAAACTTCTTTTTCCAAATAAGTATTGAGCCCCGGCCTTACGTTTATCCAGGCCGGTGCTAGAACTAGGTCCATTACTGTCTCTGTAGAATTAGCTCAGCTGTCTTTTGTCTATTCCGTATATTGTTGTTTTCCGCTGGAGCTGAGGCTCAACAAAAGATATGTGCTAATCAGGTGACGCGCAGAGCTATACTACCTGTACTTATTCGTTGGTTTCACAAAAATATTGTCGCATTGAATAAATTTCGTTGCCCCGCCAAATAATGCAGCGAGATGACTTTACGAAGAGCAGGATGCAAAAAAATGAAAAAGAATGATTCCGCCCAGGATCGAACTGGGGACGTTCTGCGTGTTAAGCAGATGCCATAACCAACTAGACCACGCAACCATTTCTTGTGAAGGAAGAAGCCTCCTGTCGAGATGTAGTACAATCTATATGGAAGTCTCAATGGTACAATCACCACGAATCAGTACCAGTTAAATATCTGGCACGATCACAATCTCTTTATTCAGTGCGGTAAACCAACATTTACCACTTACTATTCTCTATTATGAATTGAAATCGCTCAGAAGCCTCTCATATAGATTTATTTAATGCAATACCGAGCGATCTTTTACTACAAGTATGAACTTATTTGCCTTTGAGTGAAGACATAATAATCACCTACTCTATTTTATGAAGTGTATCTCTAATTGAATTTCCATAACACTTGAGAATATTTCAAGAATTTTGCATTTTTCTCACTGCTGCACAATATTGGTCTGACTTCAACAGTGGCCAACAAAGTAGAGCCAAATTTAAGGTCAGCAAAGCTGAACTACATCTACTGAGCTACGCTACATTCTTGTCTACATAGTGCTAGGTTCTCCTATCAGAATAAAAAAAACTTACAAAATCAGAAGATAGAGAATTCAATCTATCTTTTCTGTTTCTTTCTGAGGATTCTTTCTGAGGATTTTGCAGTCGCAGAAAAATAAATGATCCAATCTCTCAACTCCAATACTTATCACACTAGACATGGTGGCCGAACCTGTTCAGGCAACGTTGCTGACACTCAACTACTACTTCAACCAAGCATCCGATATCATTCAGACCCAACATGAAAAACTCAACAATACAGACCTCCTTGGAACCCTCAATCAGTATAATCCCTTTTCGCTGCACAGTGCAAAGCACATCGGATCGCAGCATCCTCAATTTTCTTCAGGATATGCAAAGTTATGGCAAACCGTAACAGATAATGTCAGTCGTAACAAACGAACCTATGTCTCTGTTCTCACTATAGGTCTTGGTGCCACCACATACTTGTATTTGCACAATTACGTGACATTTGGGATGAGCCGCAACACCCTCAAAGAGGCGGCCAGACCCAAAAGAAGAGCTCCGAAGTTGGCCAATGGCGCCAGGAGAGATGTAGTTTTGGTTATTGGGTCGCCTACTGTTCCTCTTACCCGATTAATAGCGTTGGATCTCGAGAAAAGAGGCCTTATAGTGTACCTCACTATCTTGGATGAGAAGGATTTCAAGTTTATTGAGTCCAATCCCATTACTGACGATATCAACTACTTGAATTTGTACCACACGCAGAATTTCGAGTCGCAATTGGCGAAATTCCAGCACTTTTTGGAGTTGCCTGTAGTGCCTTTCCAGGGAGCAACCCATCATAACTTGAGATTGGTGAGCGTAATCTTCACCCCAAGCTTGTATTTCCCTATTGGGCCCATTGAGAACATAGCCATCAACACGTGGATCAAATTGAACGACCGGTTTTTAATTTACCTCAAGTTATTTTCTTCAGGATTAATTGATTTGATCAGGAACCAAGGCTCCAAAACTATTCTCATCAACCCCAATATCATCAGTTCTCTCAAAACGCCGTACCATGCCCCCGAAGTGTTGTTCCAGAACAATATGAACAATTTGTTCACGTTGCTTTCGCGAGAAGTCGCTCCTCAGGGAATTTCCATCACCCAAGTAAAGTTGGGCAATCTCCATATCTCTACACAGAGCGGATCAAGCGAGTCCAAAATATCCAATATCGTGAACTCCGAAGTCAGAAGCTGGGACTCGAAGATCAAAGAACTTTATGGTAAGCACTTTAGTAACTCGCAGTTCAAGTCCAACCCTATTAAATCTGGAGGAAGAGGAACGAGTTTACGAGAATTGTATCATATTTTGTTTGATTTGAGTTACGGTAAGAGTAATCCTGGAGTAGTGTATTGTGGAGTGGGTGCAAGATCGTACGAATTGATTTCCAAGATCTTGCCCCAGCTGTGGATCGCCTGCTTTTTACGATAAATAGACAAATAAAAAACAATAAAGAGTTACTTTAACCATAATATAGTTTGATCACCAGTGCGAACGCAGTGAGCACAGTGAGCACCGCGTAGAAAGCACCGCACAGAGAGAGAGACGGGGAAAGACAGGGAGAACAAACAAGTAGAGAAGTGATAAGGAGAGAGAAGTTCGGCGACATAGAAGAGATGTATATTGAGACAAACTATAGGTAATAATGGCTCGGATTTATACTCTTTTATGTAGATTGGTAAAGCTAAGCTACGTAATAATGTATTCAGAAGAGAATTCAAGCACTATTAAATTCGTTTTGGAACCGACTGCGAGTAGAAGTGTAGAGAGTTCCACATAGTATTAGCAGTGTAGTGGCTCCACATATTCTTATCGGTGGTCTAGAAGAAGTTAACTATACCGATAAGGAAAAGCCAGAAAGTTCTATCAGTTTCAGTACTAATTGTAATAATCTTTGCGGTGCAAATGGTGTTATTTATTACCATAGCCATATCGACAACGATGGGTCCAATTATGCGGACTGTGGCAGAATAGGGCCTACAGATTCCCAGGACCTCTGAAACCTTCAATATTTTGTACCCAAATTAAGTTAAGTCAGTAAGTGTACAGTTGCAATTAAATTGACTGAACTTATGGTTTCATAGATATAGCTGTATAGTTATATACTACATTAAATAAAGTCAACAGTTCTATAATTGAGGTCCTTTTTTAGGTAATATTTCTCACTATTTTTGACGTATTTTGCAGTAATTTGAAAATTAGAGAGAAGTGCGATTCGCTACATGAAAACATCCATATACACTATTACAGATATCACTTCTCCTTATTTCCTGTCTTGTGCCTCTAGATATTCTTGAAAAGTGTTTGGATTGTAGGTCGTGTTTGAATAGCGTTCAGAATGGGGCCAGTGTTAGATAGTGTGGGTGTTGGATAGTGTGGGTGTTAGTGTAGTGGGAGCCCTAATAACTTTGTGTGCGTCCCGCGCACGACCCATCTCATATAAAGAAGCGCAGAGACGACAAATTTTTCAGTTCGTTACGTTCATGGCCAAAGATTAGTTGTCGAAGCTTACATAAAGATTATCTTAATCAGCAATGCTTTGGGGAAAGTCTCCGGCCATCTATGCGGAAACGTAATGAATTGAATCCAATCATTTGAACACCTCGGATTCCGGTCCTCTTGAGTCTTGGGTGTGCCCAAGTCATTGGAGTTCGGGTATCGAGACCATTTTGGATCTTTTTTTTTAGACTTTTTTTGGCTAATTCGTTAGAATCTTGTCTTCTTATGAAGCTCTGGCCATGGTCTATTTTTGAAGTTTCAAAATTCTCGATGCCTGCCAAGGACCTTTGGGCTCATTGGGGGCCGTCCATTCGGGGTGGTTCATCGGCCCAGTTTGGTTTTCATTCCAGGACTGGTGTTTAGTTTCATTACTTTGTCGGCAAGGGGGTTTTGTATCCTAAACGATAGATATAACTAATGACCGCGCGAGTGGTTAACCCAATGGAGCTTATTCTTGGACCATGAACGTCTTTTAAAAGCCGCAGCTGGTCGAAAAATGAGATTTCTGCGAAGAAAAAAATCCATGGCGACGCAGCGATATAGTCAAATATATCCGGCTTCCTGTCTCAACCTTAGGCGAGGTTGGGTATCTTTTAAATCTTTGGAATGTTAACATGATGAAACATCCAAGCAAACATAGAGTCAAGCTCTGATTATCCATTTCACTGTCTGGAAAAATGGCAGGATTTGGTTTAGGACGAGAGTTGCAATTTTTCTGAAACATACAAAGATTAAAAGGTGCACACAGGAAACTACACAGGAAATCACTGACATTAACTACACAGGAAATCACTAACATGAAAGTATACAGGAAATCACTAATAGTAAACTACTTTCAATAAATAGTACACTACTTCTCGCTAACATTAATGATACACTACTTCAACGAGACTACACAAAAAATTAATGTTAGCACATTCTTAACAAAGACCACACAGGAAACTTACTGCAGTATTAGCTTCTTACTAACTTTTACTCTGCCTCTAACAACTCAGCAATCTACGAGTAGACTAATAAACTTGTAGACCAATAGAAAATATAGAACAACTTTAAGTAGAAGAAACTGTGTAGAATTAGACTATCACTAGACTTTTTCTATTTTCATGTACTTATCTTCCTTATGTCTTTTTTACGGATCAGGCTAAATCTATCCCCATGTAGTGAGGTGCGGCTGCTACGCGCGAGGCAAGAAAGCAAGTGGCATGCCGTGCAATGCCAACCCGTCAAGTGCGCCAGACGTGATTGGCCAGGACCCGACATGTGCTAACTCCGTCCCCTGTACAGCACCCCAGGCTCTGACTCACACCATAATTCCACCAATAGGAAACGCCGACGCGGTCTCCTATACTTTTGAGTCCCGTTTGGTCTCGGGTTTCCTGCGGGTTCACTTTGGTTCCCCTTGGTTCCCTTAGGGTTTCCTTTGGATTCTCTTCGGTCGCGTTTTCAGTACTTCTTATCTTTTCGCTATGACTCAGGGCCGTGTCCGAAAGGGGCTCTCGGTTCTACATTGGACATTTTTTCCACACTACAATAATGACATCAATGACATCGGTAGAGGTGATTTTTTTCCATCACGGCTTTTGTGCGTCTTTACTTATCTAAACTTTTTCTCCCTGAAGCCACGCCTGAAAAGATCATTACGCCACCAAATTGTATAAATAACCAGTAAGCCGCAGTTCTTTGGCAATTCCCGATCTTCATCAATGGAACGATACAGCTCGGCGCTCCTAGCGCTTTTGAACCCGCTATCTTTGCTCCATGAGGTGGCCCAGCCCCACGCCGCTCCGCTCGAGGCTCTCTTTGTACAGCCTCAATTCACAGCTACTACACTGTTAAATAGCTCTAATAGTACTGCCAATCCCCCCTGGTCGCAGGTGTTGTACTCGCCGCACCAGAACTCGTTCAACCCGGCGTTTCTCAATGCGCTTTATACTGCAACCACCGCTGCTCTCGGGGTGTTTGCAGCCTTTCAGTTGGTGCAATTGATCAGAACGCCCCGCCCGCTTCTCCACAGAAAGGTGTCCGGCTCGTACTACTTCAAGTTGTTCCTTACCTTCTTGCAAATCTCGCACTTTTTCACGCTTTTCAGCTCGGCCACCGACCAGAAGGAGTCGGCGTTGGCCCACTTCGCCACGCTCTTTTTGGTGCTTGCGGTTCAGTTCTATGAGCCCAAGGTGCTGGTGCATGCGCTGGCGTCGCCGTTGCTTTACTGGCCTATTTCGGTGCTTCAATTGTTGGTGGCCGTGGTCCAAAACAGGTTGTCTTCGCATAAAATATGGCCTTCCGAGCTCGGAAACTGGCACCTTTTCGGGTTCCCCACCATCGTGCTCTACCAGATCCTACTCCTTGTCAATGCGTTGGTGGTTTTCACCTTGGAATTGGCCTTTTATCAGCCTGCTTTCGAACAAGACCCAGACATCGATACCGAGGCTGAAGGCCTCAAAATCAACATCTACTCATACATAACGTTTTCGTGGATCACGCCGCTAATCCGCCAGATCCACGCCACAGGCGATGTGCTGGTCGAAGACTTGCCTTTGGTGGCTTATGATATCAGCTGTGACCAGACGTTTGCCAAGATCTCCAAGCAATGGGACTACCAGTATACCAAAGCCAACCGCGCCAAAGCGCACTTCAAGCCTTCGAGACTCAAGTTCTGGGGCCCTAAGAAGGCTCTGGACATCAAGCCGTCTCTCTTGCTTGCTATAGTCTTTTCGTTCATTGGCTATACTCTTCTTTCATGTGTGTTTGAATTGTTGGATATTGCTACCAGTTACTCCCAGCCATACTTGTTGAGAAAGTTGATTCAGCACTTTACGCTATTCATTGATTCAAAGGACGGGAAGGGCCCTCCTATTATCCAGGGGTTCATTATTGCCGTGGCCATGTTTGTGCTCAGCACGTCCAGATCGATCTTTCTCAACCAGATGTATATTCTTATGTTCAAGTTCATTTTCATGGTCGAAACCGCCATGTCGACTTTGATCTACAGAAAGGCTCTTAGATTGTCTCCTCAGTCCAGAAAAGACAAGCCTACTGGTGAGATCATCAACCATATCACCATGGACATTTCCACCATCAAGTGGTTCTGCCAGAGTTTCCAGGACTTCTTTGGTGCGCCCATCAGATTGGTTCTTTGTCTCTACTCGCTATTCAAGTTGCTAGGCGTGGCTACCGTCGGTGGTTTGGTGGTCGGGGCCCTCATGATTCCGGGCTGTGTCTATGTCAATGCCACCGTATATCCTTTGTTCATGCAGATGATGAAGTATAAGGACGAAAGAACCAGCTACATCAGCGAAATCTTGACTTCCATCAAGAGCATCAAGTTGTACAGCTGGGAAAAACCCATCATGGCCAAACTCAACTCCATCAGAAACGACAAAGAGTTGAATGCCAATAAGAAGATCGGGGTTTTGAACGCGTTCCTGACCTTTTTATGGACTTGTATCCCCTTCTTTGTCTCGTGTGCCACCTACACCACGTTTGTGGTGTTGTACGATGCTCCTTTGACGCCCGATATCGTGTTCCCTGCGTTGGTGTACTTTGACTTGTTGAGTGAAACCGTCAACTTGGTGCCTAATTTGGCGTCTTCCAGTATCGAGGCCTTGGCTTCTTTGGGCAGAGTCAGAGACTACTTGTTGTTGGACGAGTTGGATTCCGACGAGTCTGGTTTTTTCAACAAAAGCGACGAGCCTGCTCCTCAGGGAGAAGCTGCTATCTTGGTAGAAAACGCCACTTTCTTATGGTCTGCCCATGACCTGGAAAAAACCGAGTTTAAAGACGAAGAAGAACAGCTGGAACAGACCGAATCTTCAGACCAGAGTACCAACAAGAACATTGCCCTTTCCGACGTCAATTTGATTGCAAAGTCGGGTGAATTGACCTGTGTAGTGGGTAAAGTAGGAAGCGGTAAAACCACGTTGCTCCGTTCTATCTTGGGAGAAATTCCATTGAAGGCTCACCATTTCAGCGATGAAGGTTCTGTTAACCCCAATATCCAAATCAACGGTAAAATCGCCTACTGTCCGCAATCGCCGTGGATTTTGAACGCTACTGTCAAAGAAAACATCTTGTTTGGCCACAGATACGACCGTGAGTTCTATCAAAAAACAGTCGATGCTTGTGAATTGCTTTCTGACTTTAAGCAGTTGCCCGACGGCGACCAGAGTGTGGTGGGAGAAAAGGGGATTTCGCTTTCCGGAGGCCAAAAAGCCCGTATTTCTTTGGCCAGAGCGGTATATGCCAGGTCCGATATCTACTTGTTGGACGATATTTTGTCTGCTGTCGATTCTCATGTAGGGAAGAACATCATCAAGAAAGTGTTGGGAAAGGACGGTATTATTGGCTCGCGAACCAAAGTCTTGGCCACCAATTCGGTCCAAGTGTTGCACCAGGCTGACCAGATCTTTTTGTTAAAGAGTGGTAGTATTACTGAAAGAGGCACTTATGACGATGTTATGGAAAGAAAATCCGATCTAGCCACTTTGATTGCCGAATTTGGTCACGGAAAAGACGAGCCAGAAGAAGAAGAAGAAGAAGAAAAACCAAAGGAAATTGAAGTTCCTGAAGTGGTTGATTCGGAAGAACCAGTCGATCTCACTACAGCCAATGTGGCTGTGGGAGCTGCAAATACAGAAGCTATAGGCAGAGCACTTCGCCGGGCTTCTGTGGTCTCTTATACTCACGACTACTCCAATGACCAGGACGGAGACGGCACTGCGATTAAGAAAACAGGCCAGAGCGAAGAGTTTTCCGCCAAAGGAGGCGTCAAGCTCCTGACCATCTGGGAGTATTGTAAGGCTTGTAACTACAAATTGTCGTTATTCTACGTGGTAATGACGTTTATAATATCCATGATAGCAGTGGCTCAGAAGTACTTGTTGACCTACTGGACCCAGCACAATGCTGAGCTTGGATACACCGAATACTCCGCGTTTTTCTTGTCGATCTACGCCGGTTTGGGCATTTCCAGCGGTGCCATTCTCTTGCTTTCCCAGTATATTCTCTGGTCGTACTGTATCATCAAAGGATCAGCATATTTCCATGAGAAAATGGCCAATTCGGTGCTTCGTTCGCCTATGCTCTACTTTGAAACCACCCCGATTGGTAGAATTTTAAACAGATTCACAGACGATATCGGCACCATCGATATGCAGTTTCCTTGGATGTTGATCATGCTCTTGTCCTCGGTGTTACAAGGATGCATTGCGTTGGGAGTCATTATTGTCAACATCCCCGTGATGTTCTTCCTAATTTCAGCCTTGATGCTTCTTTACAACTACTTCAGATCGCGGTTTATTCCTGCTTCTAGAGAGTTGAAGAGATTGCTGAAGACCGCAAAGTCGCCCGTGTTGGCCACCATCCAAGAGTCCGTCAATGGCGTAGACACCATCAAAGCGTTTGACCAAAAGGGCCGTTTCGTGTACAGAACAAAGAACTTTGTAGACAAGTTTATCTTGATTCAATACGTCAGTCAGTGCTGTAACAGATGGCTCAGTCTTAGATTGCAGTTTATTTCTTCTGGGATTTTGTTGTTTGCATCAGTATTGGCCACTTCGACGTTGTTGACGTCCAATCCTATCCCCCCAGGATTATTGGGTTTCATCATGTCTTTTGCCATTAGTATCACCAGTATTTTGAGTATGATTGTGAGACTCTGGGCTGAAGTGGAAACCCAATCGGTGGCCGTTGAAAGAATCATGGAATACTGTAGTTTGAAGCCCGAAGCCGAAATGATTGTGGAATCAAACCGTCCTCCGGCAAACTGGCCTGTAGAAGGAACCATCACTTTCAAGAACTATTCTACTAGATACAAGGAGAACTTGGATCCGGTCCTTAGAGGCATCACCGCAACCATCAAAGATAAAGAAAAGATTGGCATTGTAGGCAGAACCGGTGCAGGTAAATCGTCCTTGACGTTGGCATTATTCAGAATCATCGAAGCCACTCAAGGTCATATTGAAATCGACGGCGTGGATACCTCTCAAATCGGATTATTTGACTTGAGACACAACCTCAACATCATTCCCCAAGAATCTCACACCATCAAGGGCTCAGTCAGAGATAACTTGGATCCTTTCGGACAATATACCGACGAGAAGTTGTGGAAAGTATTGGAGCTTTCGCACTTGAAGGCCCATGTAGAAGGCATGGAAACCAAACCTACCGAAACCCAGATCAAGGAGAGCAAGAATCCCGACGAGTTGAAGACCAAGGTTGGTTTGGAAGCCGAGTTGGACGAGTCGGGAACCAACTTATCTGCTGGTCAAAGACAATTGTTGAGTCTTGCCAGAGCGTTGTTGAACGACCGGACCAAGATCTTGGTTTTGGACGAAGCCACTTCTTCGGTGGATGTAGAGACCGACAAGATCATCCAAGACACCATCAGGTCTGAGTTCAAAGACAAAACCATCTTGACCATTGCCCACAGATTGGAGACCATCATGGACAGCGACCGAGTCTTGGTGCTCGACAAGGGCCAAATCGAAGAGTTTGACTCGCCGGAGAACTTGTTGAAGAATACCGAGGGTATCTTCTACCATCTTTGTAAGCAGGGTGGACATTTAAAGAAATAAAAAAATTATTAGAATAAAACTATGAGATAAATATTTGATATATAAATACTTGAACAACAAAAAAAAATTATTAGAATAAAACTTATGAGATAAATATTTGATATATAAATGTATGATTTGTATCTGTAAAATTTGAAATAGCTGGGGTTCTTCTATAGGAAATTTGCACCCAAAATTTGCACCCAAAAAAAAAAAAAAATAGATTTGATTTACCTAACACATAACCATTGAACTTTATTGAACTTTATTGACTTTGATTGTTAATGAAAAGATAGTTACATTTGTTGTGTCACTTGAAAAGGGAGTAGATGTTGGTATAATTTAGCAGAAACTCACACATGTATAATTCACAGATCGTGCAGAGAATAGTCTAGATTACTCAATAGCTAACAGTCTACGAAAATAAACTCATAACTATTATTTTTTATGTTTTAAAAACATAGTAGGACATATCAATATATGGCCGTACTCAATGAATAGCTTACCTGTTGTTTGAAGAAGTTAGAGCAACTAATTACCACATGATGATTTATTCAAAACTCGTAGGATGGTACAGAAAAGAACAAAAAGCAGGACATTTGGTGGATAATCTGTTTAACTGTTAAACCGAAGTTCAGGAAAATGTTTGACAGAAATTTTAAAGTAGCTGCCTAGGTTTCATAATTGGTTCATTAGGTACTTGAACTGCTCTGCAATTTTTCTAATCTAACTTCGGCTTACCGAAGACTGGGAATTTCATTCTAATCGCTATATTGCCAATTTAACATAATTACTATTTGGGTTGAGACCATTTATCTGACTAATTCTGTATTTATTAATTTAGACTATGAAGTATTCTCTATTCCATTTCTCTTTTTGATGAGGAGAAAGATCATAAACACACTCTAAGAGAAGTAATACTGAACTTCAAGTTTTACCAGCAGTTTTTCTTGGCTTTACCTTTCTAGACTCATATGGAAATATCCTACGTTGCTTTACTGGAATCTATTTAGTACTCTAATACACTAGGTTGTCTGCTATACTCTGGTTCCGTTGATTCTACAAGTTGACTTTGATCTTTATAGACTTGTTTTACTGTGGACTTCTATTTAGTGAATCCTACTTTCCCTGGTTCCATTGCTAATTCTCTACGCTCACTCACTCGTTAGTGAGAGTCAATGCCTCGCAAGTTCGCTACGCTCACTCACTCGTTAGTGAGAGTCAATGCCTCGCAAGTTCGCTACGCTCACTCACTCGTTAGTGAGAGTCAATGCCTCGCAAGTTCGCTACGCTCACTCGCTCGAGAGTTGTTGCCTCGCAAGTTCGCTACGCTCACTTGCTCGTTTATTGACTATATAATACAATGACCGAAACTATAAATATTACTCGACATTCCAATTGCTGGTTAGCGAGTCTCCCGAGCTGCCGTTGCCCAGCAATTCCATGGTGTAAAGTAGAAGAGTAGTGGCCATATTGACCCAGTTCCAGAATTCCCAGGGATGAACGGTGATTTTGAACGACTGGGTGGACGGAATGACGTGGTTCCAGAAGGCCCAGATGTTGAGTTCGGTGCCCAATTCTCCATTATACAGCATCATCAAGTGGGTATAGACTGCTATGATAAGACACGGCGAGTATGCATAGATCAACTGTATTATGGCAGAAGGAGGTTGGTGGTGGGGCGGTCTGAGGCGGAACTTTGAGGAAGTTTCGGGATGTTTGGGCTCTGGTTCTTTTACATCCATGGGTTCCTTGATATCCAGGTCCTTGACTTCATCAAGGGTTAAATTGGTGATGGAAGTGCTGGAAGCCTGGCGAGAACGGGTGACAGAAGGAGGCGTTCTGGGGGGTGTAAGGCCAGGGTACGACGACGAGTGGTATAATGAAGGAATGATCTTTGTGGCGGCGTAGAAAACGCCTATTCTGTAAGCCAAATTGAGTAAAATTGGTAAGGTGAGTTTCTGGATGGCCATTATCAAAAATTCCCATATGGTTTTGAAAGAACCAGGCAAGTTGGAAGCCAAAAACGGGACCACCACCAGAATCGGGTTCAAGATCTGCGGAGGAAGTTTGGGGATTTCGTTCTTCAAGTTGTATGTAGCCAGCGTGAAGAGGACCGTAAGCGATTTGGTGGCATCTTCACTGAGAATAGGGAACGTTTCGTAAATACATCTGACAATGTAGGCAAATAATAGAGAAGACTCGATGATGGAGCCTTTACCAGAAACTATTCCATAAAGTCCTAGTCCGCCAGTGAGGGTCAAGAGCGAGCCTAGGAGAGAAGCACTGACAATATCAATGGTGAAGGGAAACACATAGATTCTGTACAAAAACAGGATCGACGCCGTGATGATGCATCCACTTCCAATAAGGGACACGATCAACCAGCTATCGGACTTGTGCAAGGTCAACCAGTCTATGGTCTGGCCAATGGCCTGGATAAGAAGAAGCGAGCAAAAGCCTTCGAGAATGGTGAAGATCGACGTGGAGTTGACTAGGAGAAACCTCCACACCTCAATAGGCTTGCTTTCTCTGGAAGAACTCTGCCCATTATGATACGACAAGAAGAGCGTGAGTATACTGGGGATGAGCAAGTGCTGTAAGTAGTACAACAACGAGATCCAGCGGATATACTTGGATCTTCTGGTCACCAAACGCACGGTCATGAGCAGAAAGTATAGCACGAGGGTGGTCAACGAATACGCTAGGCCACACTCCACCCCGCCCACATCGAATGCCAACGGGATGGTGAGGATAATTAGGATAAGGTAGATGGTGGAAAAGACTCCACGAAACAACCGTACCACACGGTGAGGAATGACTGACATTATAAGAACATGAATAGACAACTATGACTATCAAGACTATCAATAAGAATATCAAGACTATCAAGACTATCAATAAATACTATCTGTAGATAGATAATATAGACTGAATACGGGAGGGAAGAATAGTAGTAGGTGGTATAGTGGTATTAAGGGTGTTATAGTTTGTGAAGATTTGTTGTATTGGAGGTATGAGATAGTGGCAACTTGTCTTATACTAGTCACCAAGAATGGGTGCTCTTGACTAGTGTGGTTGATAACTGACCTGCTGGAGGTTAGAAAATTTGTGTGGATCACGAGCGAACTGTGCGATCTGTGCGAACTGTGCGAACGCAGTGAGCACAGTGAGCTCAGAATAGGGAGCACCGCACAGGAAACACTACCTAGGACGGTGAGCCTCGCACCGCACAAAGAGAGACAGGGTGAGACAGGGAGAGATAGGGAGAACATACAAGTAGAGGAGATAAGAAAGGGAAATGTGACGTGCATGATAATGGAATGATATTGCGGATTTTATAGAGCCCATAAATAGTCATGCTGTATACTACTTTACGTTGTGTTTAATTGTATGTTCCCTAGTGGTTGTGGGGTGTTGTAGTGTGAACTCGGGACGAAATCGGCCCTCGCTCGCTAAAACTGTCTCACTAGCGGGCCTCACAAGATTTAGGTTGGACGTGCAACATGATACCAAATCAGAGTGCAACGGATGACCTAGGCCTCAGTAGATCCTTTAGGAGAGACCTACATAGTAGAACCCAGTGAGACCCAGTGAGACCCACACTGTACATATCATTCCTGGTACTTAGAGACTCACAAGACCAAACCTCACACGTGACTTTCCACATGACTTACTACTTAACTTTTCAATGCGATGAGTAGACTTAGACCAGACTCAACTGTAATGGCCAGGCAGCAGAAACGAAGCAGAGTGATACGTGACGACTCGGAGCCACGAGATGACGCAAAGCGGGTCAGGCAAAAAAATGGTCGTCAGCAGATGCGGACAGTGACGAGAACGGCTCGCAGGAAGAGACACGATGAGGCCGATGAGCCTGAAGCAGAGCACGATGAGGGAAGTCCATCTGAAGAAGAATTGGACGAAAGGGACGAGGAAGAGGAAGATGAAGCTCCTCAAGCATACAATGCATTATTGACTCTTTTGAAATCAGATCATAAACCACAAAAGAAGAAGAAAGAGAGTAGAGAGGAGAGAAAAGAGAGTGAGGAAGAAGATAAAGAGGATGAAGAAGAAGACAAAGAAGATAAAGAGGACGAGATTGCAGGTGCAAATATGGAGGAAGAAGATGACGAAGAGGAGAACGCATACTCTGACGATTCAGATACAGAAGATAACAGCACCCTTTCCAATTCGTTTGATGTCCACTTCAATCTTGTTCTGGAATCATATCTCGACCAGCAAGAAAAATTGGTGATAAAGGACAAAAAGAAATGGACAGTTTCGAGTAAAGAGCCTGTATCCGACTCCAACTACATTGCCATTAGCACCCAACCGCCTGGCGAACAAATCAAGACGTTGAACACAGGAGTAGTTGGCAAAATGACCGATTTCAAGCTCAAAAATAGACTTGTGGAGGCTTGGAATAGGCATTTTGGCGAGTCCAAAAACATCCTGGCCGTGGACGCCCGGGTCGGCCAGTCGATGTTCAATTACCAGGATGTAAATTATCCTTATGGCCTGTACAAAAACGACCTGTACCGTAAGATGTACGTATTGCATGCCCTCAATCACATTTTCACCACCCGAGACAAAATCTTGAAAAACTCGGCCAAATTGCATGCTTTCAAAGAGAACGGTACCGGAGAAGAGCCCGAGTTGCGAGACCAAGGATTCACGCGGCCAAAAGTGCTTGTTTTGTTGCCTACTCGGAATGCCTGTAATGAAGTAGTGGAGCTTCTTATCAAGCTTTCCGGCAGCGAGCAGCAAGAAAACAAGAAGAAGTTCACCAAACAGTTTTATTCGCCCGAACTTCCGCCCAGCAACAAGCCCGACGACTTCAAGGACCAGTTCAAGGGCAACAATAACGATTTCTTCTGTATTGGGCTCAAATTCACCAGAAAAGCCTTGAAGTTGTACTCGTCTTTCTACTCTTCCGATATCATTCTTGCGTCGCCCATCGGGCTTTCGATGATCTTGGAAAGTCCTGACAAACGCAAAAGACAGTACGATTTCTTGAGTTCCATCGAGGTCTTGGTCGTCGACCGTGCTAACCAGATAGAAATGCAAAACTGGGACCATGTCTCGACGGTGCTCAAGTATATCAACAAAATCCCCAAAGGATTTCACGACGCGGACTTTTCCCGGATCCGCATGTGGTGTATCAACGACCAGAGCAGGCTATTGAGACAGACGTTGGTGTTTAGCGAGTATTCCACGCCCAACATCAACAACTTGATCAGTGCCAAGTCGCACAACTTGGCCGGAAAAGTGCGCTTGAAGCCGGTGATATCGGCTTCCACATGTATAATGAACTCCATCGGGGTGCAAATCAAGCAGATCTTCCAGCGTTTCGACAGCGACCTGCCTGTGTCGGACCCCGAAATGCGATTCAAGCACTTTATCAACTCGACGTTGCCGTCGTTGATGAAGTCCACGTCCTACACCGACGGAATAATGATATATATTCCGTCGTACTACGACTACTTGCGTGTCAAGCACCATATGAAGACCAACACCAAGTTTTTGTTTGGGTCCTTGGACGAATACTCTTCTCAGTCCAAAATGGACAGAGTAAGAAGACAGTTTGTAGATGGGAAGATCAAGGTGTTGTTGTATACTGAAAGATTGCACTACTTTAGACGGTTTGAGATCCATGGCGTAAAGACGTTGTTGATGTACGGCTTGCCTTCCAATCCGTTGTTCTACAAGGAGTTGGTGAGAATGGTAGCGAGGTCTGTATTCAAGGAAGAGGCTGATTTGGATTTGGTTTTTGTCAAGGTGCTTTATAGTAAACTAGATGCGGTGGCTTTGGAGAGGGTGGTGGGTGCGGAGAGAAGTGGTGTGTTGTGTAATAGTGTGAATGAGGTGTATGAGTTTAGATAACCACTTCCTCGTCAGAGGAAGTGGTTTTATATTGTACATCTCTAGATAACTTCCTTGTAGAGGGAGGTATCTAAAATAATAGCTACTGGAGAATATATCAAAGATATAAATGTTAAAATATGTAGTTGAATTTACATCGTGAACAATATGCTATATCACTTTCTATTATATGCTTGCATCATATTGATTAAAAAGTATAGGTATTAATCACTTTTTATCACCTCCCTCATATCAAAGTGAAAACATTAAAGTATGTAGTGTTATACTTTGTTACAATGTAGGTATCTTAAACCAATTATCATGAACAATTAAATTGAGTACAGAAGTACCGTACTAAATCGAGTTTAGTAGAATAAATATTAAGCTACATGCGATTATGAAACGATTGCGCAGGACTTTGATCATTATAGACTTGTTTTATTGTGGACTTCTATTTAGTGATTCCTACTTTCCCTGGTTCCATTGCCAATCTCTACGCTCACTCGTCGTTAGTGAGAGTTGTTGCCTCGCAAGTTTTCTACGTTCACTAATGGTTAGTGAGAGTTGTTGCCTCGCAAGTTCGCTACGCTCACTTGCTCGTAGCTGATAAGTAACCTATATGATATCATTTGCAATCGAAGTGCCAAGAATGTAAATATGCCTTCACTTTCTCTCAGCTAAAAACTCTTCAAGAAGCTTAGCTAGTGTTTTAAAGAGTATAAAACTAGCACCTTTGGTAGTCTTGGATCTAATCTATAGTGTTGGTATTGCAATTAGTATAGAATTTTTAATAGTCATTTTATAGGAGTGCTCCATTGCACTTTATTGAATTGATATACATAGACCTAAATCTACAAGATATCGAACTTATCAGACTTCTAGGATTAGCTCAGGCTAGAAGGGCCTACAATATCACTCTCTACCTGAAAAAGTCTAGTGAGTTATAGGTAGAATGAATTGTTTTAAGTTGCTTGCCTAAGAGCAAAGTCAATAGTTCCGCACTATAGCCATCTGCAATCACCAAATTAGGTATACATTTTTCAGTGAATTGATCAATTTAATTCTCAACAGTTCATTATTTTCTGTATTGCTATATGATTATATTATTGATTGTATATACAACCCCCCTCATTGCCCTATAAGGTATTAAATGATCACTAGATTATCAGTTTTGATCACAAATTATAATGATGGAATAGGTAATCAGTACCCCTCTACGTATAATCTACTATTACGAAGATTCCATTATCTTGTTCGTTAAGTCACCTTTGGTAATTGTCGATATTTTTTTTATGAGCTCAATACATTAAAGGCCATGATAAAACAGCCGATCGCCACATACGGACTCAATCTCTCACCCACTCTGGCAAACTTCCAGAATATGCCCAAGGCCCCTGTCTTTCTGTTGTCCAAGATGGCCGGGGTGGTCGAGTGCACATAAGTACAGGTGCATATGAGCAAAAGAATCACCTGAAGCAACGATTGGAAGTTGAAAAGCGCGGACTGCGGTTAGTACGAAATCACATCATAGGTATTTTTTGGGCACTTACCATTCTGGTGAAGATGTGGTTGTGGTGTGGTGATTTGTTTGATCAGTAGAGCGCCCGTCACGTGGGGACCTGGCCCGTTTTTGCGTTCTGCGAGTCTGTGCGCTTCCTCGATCTGCGAGTTTCTGCTAGACAAAGCTGCGTAAGCACTATTGTCTGTGTGATTGCTGTACTAGGAACTGGGGAAAGTGTAGATGCATGAAATATATGAGGGGTAAACGGTGTAATGGATAAGTAAATGGACTGATAGGTCGGGCACATGACTATATCAGATCACCATTTTACCATATGTAGATCAGCCCACAAAAGGCCTCACCAGATAATCTATAGAGCTTTGACCTAGTCAGCGAACAAATGACCTGATCGGACAATGAGCGAACAATCCAGCTTAGCCTCCCCGCTCCAACCGTTGATTTATCATCACAACCGTCTCTCCACAACCCCTCAAGGCTCTTTGCGAAAAATAAGCTCGCAGCCTAAAAAATATAATGCCCAGTCTCTGAGTAACCGTTGGCAATACGTCATTGGTCATAACGGTTCCATGTTAGCGCTACAGAAACCGTTAGATAGCGAAGCCTGGGGTATATATGGAAAACCATCTCCTTTTTTTCGCCCGTAGTCGTTCGCCTATCTCTCATTTATTAATGACTCAACAAAGACAGTATACCGTTCTGGATAACAAGGTGTTGTCCAAGAACAGCCAGCCCATCCAGATCCTTTTGTTCAAGAACGGCGACAACCCCGTGACCTTGGGCTTGCCTCCGTTGCGCTCGGTGGAGGATATCGACCGTCTTTCTCGCGACCAATTGAAGCGCTACTTGAACGGATATCAATTGCCGTACACCGAGAAACTTGCCAACACAAGGATGAAGGAAAAGCTCAAGCATGCGTTGGGACTAGTGGGAACGTATGATAACATTTTTATCTTCCAGGAATAACCCTACACAAACCTACACTACACAATCCCACATTAACAAACCTTCTATAAGCTCTAACTTGGAAGTTATCTATAGGGGGCGGACAGAGATATCCCGAGCCTTCTATTTCCGAGACCTTCGAAATCCGAGACTTTCCTTCTGTGCCTCGCTAGCTGCGGATCACTAATTCTGCGCGGATGCTAATCCCAACGTGGTAGGCACCACCATACCGCCACAATACAATTGTTTCTTTATCTACGACCTAATAGACAGTATATGAATAGCATTGTAGAGTAATATCGCTCAGTAGAGTGTATAAGTATTAAAGTATTAGCAGTAGTGGTGGTAGTGGTAATTACTTATCATTGGGAACTCTATCACGTGACTCATCGTGACCCAGCATTAACTTCACCAGAACACTCTGCCTACAACAGCCAAGCTACCCTACTGCTACAATTACATTGATGAACGAATATGAAGACTACCCATTTCAAATGGACGAGGATTCGGCGCTAGTTGCTGAAGAAGAACCGAATTTGGCTGAACAACCAAGCAATCTTGAGGCTGATATAAATCCACATTATGAAGAACCAGACCCCACAAGCATATATAACGACGACCAGGTGATACGATCGCGGTTGGATCAGCTCAAAATGAATGAAAACAACAAAAACAATGAAGGAAACGAAGAAAGAGTGGAAAAATCCATAGAGAATGGGCCTAAAACTAGCCAGTATGAGGAAGATATGGACGATAATCTAGATGTAGGCCTTCAAAAAAGATTGAATGAAGAGTATATGGCGAAACTAGACCAGTTGGAGATGAAAGACCAACCTTTGACTCCTCCTGAAAACTTTGCTCCGGTAATCAACAAAATCTACCGGTCGTCTTTCCCACAGCCAAACAACTTTAGTTTTCTCAAAAAGCTCAAATTGAAGTCGGTTTTTTGCTTAATCCCCGAAGAGTATCCTGAGCTTCAGCGGGAGTTTCTCCGGTCGGAAAACATCAAATTGTTCCAGCTAGGCATGTCTGGAAACAAAGAGCCGTTTGTCAAAATCAGCTCGGAATTGGTCACCCAGGCCATCAAGACCATCATTGATCCGGCCAACCAGCCCATATTGATCCATTGCAACAGAGGAAAACACAGAACGGGGTGTTTGGTAGGCGTTCTACGCAGAATCCAGAAATGGTCCTTGACGATTATCTTTGACGAGTACCGGAAATTTGCTGCTCCCAAAGAGAGGCCCATGGACCAGCAGTTCATTGAACTATATGACGAAACAGAGATAATACAGTATGCGGAGGAAAACCATTTACTTCCCCTTACATGGGATTGAACTTCATGAGAGCTTCATGAGCTGAAAGCGAATGAAGTGAAAAAACAATAAGATGAAAGAAGATAAGTGTAGAAGCAATAATATGAAAGAGGAGAAGTGTAGAAATAATAAGAGAAAATTCCACCAATTCACGGCAAACCACAAAGGAAGGTCACTTAAAGGTTAATTCTACTTTTCATGGATTATTATCCATGACTCCTTAATGGAATATACATCCTTTCATAGAATTGATTTCAATTATTATATACAATACTTCTTCTGATATATTTAATTTATAAATATTTTATATTGTCTCCTTTATTTAATTGGATGGCCAGAAAAATCTCTTTCCGTAGATTCCAGCATTTCCCAAGGCTAATATACTGATTGCAAAAGGACTCACTTTTCCTCTGACCAAGCTCTTAAGGCCCGATCCTCCGTTAACCACCAAGTATAACGTGGACCATGCAAAGTTGAAACCAGCAGCATTGACTGGTTCGCCGTCATAAGATATCCAGGCACCCAAAAGACTGGCAGCTCCAAATGCATAACACGAGGTTTTGGACGGTTTGGTGAGCGCCAAGGACCTGCTGAATTTGGCCGAGCCTCCAGACGTGCCCGAATCGACTTTGATGGGGACTGGAGCAGTAAGGCCATTGGCAACCAACGTTGTGCCAAGGGCAAGTGCAGGGTATGGAGTCAACGAGAGATCATTGACGGTTTGGTAGATCGACTTCTTAGCTTCTGACATTGTATGGTTGGTTGGCTGGTTGAATAGAGTGAAATAGTTGAAATAGTTGCTAACGGGTCGTGCGGGGGCCAAATTTCGCAGCTAGTATCAAGTACATAAATTTATCAAATAAATTCAGACGTCGCGTCAATTTGCATCAATTTGCGAACGTTTATACTTCTACGTCATTGAAATCATTCATAAATTTACTATACTTTACATTATCTAATATACACTGGTTAGGCAACCTAAGATCTTTCACCTCTCAATCTTCTGGCCAATTGGATATCCTTCTTTTGGATGGTAACTCTCTTGGCGTGGATAGCACACAAGTTGGTGTCTTCGAACAAAGATACCAAGTAGGCTTCGACGGATTCCTGCAAAGCACCAATGGCAGAAGATTGGAATCTCAAGTCGGTCTTGAAATCTTGGGCGATTTCTCTGACCAATCTTTGGAATGGCAACTTTCTGATGAGCAATTCAGTCGACTTTTGGAATCTTCTGATTTCTCTCAAAGCAACAGTACCTGGCTTATATCTGTGAGGCTTCTTGACACCACCGGTAGATGGAGCAGATTTTCTGGCAGCCTTGGAGGCCAATTGTTTTCTTGGAGCCTTACCACCGGTAGACTTTCTAGCTGTTTGTTTGGTTCTAGCCATTGTGTGTGATGATGAAAAAAGTTAGATTAGAGTGAAGATATCGATGCTTATATATTCGTTTGGTGTGAGTTGTTTTTAGGTAAACAGAGTGCCAAAAAAATACACCGCGAAGTCACCGCGAAGTCACCGCGAAGTACACAGACGCTAAATTACAGGTGAGGGTAATTATGGAACCGCAACCGTGTATTGGAGAACTTTTGGTTGCCACAGAAGAGTGTCAACATGCAAAGAGACCCGGCGCGTGCCCGAGGCACGCGACAAAAGCGTCAAGAAATGCATCGTTGCCGGTAAATTTGGGGTTTCTTTGGTTACTGGGAGACCGTGATGAGGTCTAATACCGTGTTGTATGTGTGATACTGGTTGACGACGCACGTCGCGCGGGATTCGCGCGCCTGATGCAGCGGCACGCGACTTCTAGCGTGGCCGGAAGCTCTCCTTTCGCAGGACTGCCATTTACACCCCGAAATGCGTAACTGTCGTTACGCACAACAACAAACAAGCCGCGGTGGTTGCAAATTTCCAACGTGACGTGCCAGGCGATGGTTGTTGTGCAGCCGTCACCACTAAATTTGTATAAATACAAACGGGATCCGGTCCCTCTCAGTCGTTCTCTATCTATAATAACAATTAATAAATATGTCTGGTAGAGGAAAAGGAGGAAAAGGTTTAGGAAAAGGTGGTGCCAAGAGACACAGAAAGATCTTGAGAGATAACATCCAAGGTATCACTAAGCCAGCCATCAGAAGATTGGCCAGAAGAGGTGGTGTCAAGCGTATCTCTGCTTTGATCTACGAAGAAGTCAGAGTTGTTCTTAAGTCCTTCTTGGAAAACGTCATCAGAGATGCCGTCACTTATACCGAACACGCCAAGAGAAAGACTGTTACATCTTTGGATGTTGTCTACGCTTTGAAGAGACAAGGTAGAACCTTGTACGGTTTCGGAGGTTAAGCCCATATGTGTATTAGTGTATATTAGAATAAATTATGAAGTAACAGACAAGCCCACCTGAAGAGTGGGGATTAATGTATTATGTAGTAGATTGAAAGGTACCAGAGGTACTGGAATGCATGAACCCCTAAGTTAAGTACAAAACCTAACATATATATACAGCTACGTAATATAGCTACACAATATAGCTACACAGTATAATTATGAGTCCCACTCGAAGAGTGGGACTCATAATTAGTTCGAGCGGGGCCATTAGTTTAGAATAGTATCCACAATATTGGACTTGCCGAGCTGGCCGCCCGTATCAAGATAGTTGTCTATCATTTTGTTGATTTTACTTTCCCAGTCCTCGAGGTCGACCGTTTGGAACGCCTCGAAGTTGTCTGCGGTCGCCTCGGCCCAGTTCCACGCGCACGATCCACTGGCATTCTCTACATCGGGTATGTTTGGCGGGCATCTACAACGGCAGCCTACACCGGAATATTTAGGTCTATCGGGAGCTAGCCAGTGCTTAGAGGTATCTTTTTTGGAAGGGTCCATGCGAGAAAACGCACTGCTTTCAGTATACGGAAGCTGACCTTTGGGCGAGTTGGAAGGACAGTGGCCCAAGGTGGAGTGCCTGTAGCCTATATCTCTAAAGTAGTGTATATCTTTTAGGTCGACCATCATTCCAATAGCCAAAGAGTGCACGGCGGCGTCGCCCCACCGCTCCTTATAGAACCCGCCGCTCTGGTCCAAGTGCTCAAAGTACTTTTCGTAGAGAGGCGAGTTAAAGAGATCTGTGCGCGCGATCTCAAAGTTGGACCAGAAATGACAGAGATTGTACTCTTCGCGGTCCGAGCGATCTTCGTAGAGAGTGGGTTTTTCTTTGGCGCGCCTGAAGAGCCGTTTGATTAGATCGGTGTTGTGGTTGAGGTCCTTGACGGTTTGGTCCGACTTGCCTCTTTTTTCAAGAAACTTGCGGAGGTTCAAGTTTGTTTCGATTTCGCGGAGGATCTCGTTGCGGTCGCCAATGCCGTCGTAGTCCTCGGACCCGCGCCCCACCACTTTTTTCGAGTCCCACACAAACATTTTCCACGCATTGCCTACACTGATATTGTTTTTCTTGATAAACGCTTTGGTTTCGCGGAACAACCCAGGAATGGTGTAGTACAACTCATGGATCACCACGTTGAAACCGTACTTCTTACCCCTACTCTGCATTTCGATAAACGGATCGTAGGTGATGTCGCAGTAGAAATCGATGTTGGGCTCCACTCGCCAGTACCAGTCATACTTCTTGACTAGTTCGTGGCGGTAGAACGCGCCGGAGTAGAACCGGCACATCTTGTGGTACGACTCCTTATTTCCGTACATCACTTGGCGATCGCCCTGCGAGTCGAAATACTCGCGGAGCACGTCGCGGTCGATCTCGGGGCGGAACTCCCAGTCGTCGCGCGCGATCGTGCCGAACTCCACCGAGGCCGTGGTGTAGTCTTTTACAGCCAGCATGAACTCGTCGCTAAACGGCTCGTCGTTGAGAAACACCCATGGATAATTGTACCACTGGTTGAAGTGGCGCTCCATCGACATCATCGACTTGATCACGCCGTCGATCTCGGTGTTTCTCGCCAACACCACAAACGCAGCGCTGGCCCGCGGCTGGAGCCGGTCGGGCACCTGGCACCCCTCTATAAACGGAGCGTCGATGGACGAGGCCATGGAGAAATCGCTCAACCGGGTCTTTTTCTTGGCGTCTCGTGCACTGAACTCGTTTTCCGCCACCTCGGGCGAGAAATCCGTCCAGAATTGGTTGGGGATGTTGTGGGTATTGGCAGGCCATGCCAAGTAAATGATACTTATAATGCAAATAGTGAGTAGTACAAGCGACCTGCGCTTTCGTAGCCAACCAAATCCACTATACATAATAAAACAGTAGTGATGTATGAAAGTTGCTCTAGGCAGTCGTTGTTTAAAAAGTACTAATGGAAGATTGGCTGTCGCTTTAGACTAGTGAAGATACTTTTAGGTCCAAAACGGTAAAACGGTTAGCTTGGGCTGTGCGCGCGATGAGACAAATAGTGACTACAAATGGAACAGAGAGACAAGAATAGAGCTAATGAGGAGCTAGTGAGGAACTAGTACTAGTAATGTGTAACTGAATATAGATAGTTGGGGTAGACCACGGTAAGTTTTAATATTAAGAGGTATGGAGTAGTAATTATAATTATACAAGTATATACTGGAGTCGCACTCGCACTATTCGCACTGATCGCGCTCATTCGCACTGATTCGCACTATCTATCGGATCAGAATGGAGTTGCAAAACGATCCTAGCTACAGTATCTGAGATCTAGATGATACTACTAGTTGTCTAGATACTTCAGAATATGATTCAGGTGTCTAAATGTTGATTGTGTTAATCTGTAGTGTTATTCTGTTACAGGTATTCTGTGGTGTGTGGTTTTCTGTGTTTTTTCGTGGTCAATGCGGTTAGTGTTTTTTCGTGTGTTTATTTGTTCACTTTCCCACCGCCATCTTCAACAACGCCAAATCCTCATTCAACTCTTCCGGCTTCAAGCCAGTAGGACCTACAAACTGCTTATGCGAACCTCGCGTGTTGGGCTTACTGGCCTTGTCAAGCAAAACCAACGACGGACCTGCGTCATCATTATCCATAATTAGAGTGTTCAATGCATCGTAATCTTTGTCACTAAGATTGGAGTCGTTGCCGCTGCTGACCCCCACCGGCACGTTGCTGCGGTGACCCACGCCGCTGGCTATTCCCGACAGCTCGTCATTGGAAGAGTACCGCGTGGCATAATGTCGTCTGCGTTTACTGGCCAGCACGTACCCATTGGCTACGCTGCTGGTGTTTCCTGCGGTGGTCGAGCCTGCTCCGATGCCCCCGTCCGAAAGGTCGTCGGCCTCGCCGGTGGTGAACCGCGAGCTCATTTCGCGCTTACGTAACGAGCGGCGGTCGTGGATGCGGAGGCCCGGCGAGCCTGCCGCGGCGGCATTGAGCGCGGCGGTGGCAGAATCGTCTTTGGCGTTGTTCCACGAGTTGGCATTGACCAAGTTGAGGAGAAGCTTGTCTTCTTTGAGTTGCTTGATTTGTTTCAGAAGTTTGTCATACAACTTTTCCTTGATCAACTTGATCATCCGATGATGTGTTTCCTTGGCTTTTTCTATATCTTCTCTATACTCCGTATCAATGCGCTTGACCTGGTACTCTTCCCAGAGCCGGAGCTTGGTGAGCTCGTAGTCGCGGATTTCTTCCAACTTGGTCTTTTTTTCCACATATTGCTCGCTGGTTCCTTGCTGTAATGCTGCGAGCGTGCTCTGAAGCTCGTGTAACAGCTCTCGGTAGTACAAGTCTCTCTCGCTATTGAAGGTGTGCTCTATTTTGGAAAGCCGCGATGCCACCTGCTGCCTCCTTTTATCTCTTTTGCTGAGACCTAACGGTTAGTACCCCTAATTGCACCCTCTCTTGTGATACTACTTACTTTCGAACCCGTTTCCAGTCGTCCGCTTGTGTTCTTCCATCTTGGTGTTGTTTCAGTTTCTCCAGACCACAATTTGATGGTATAGATGATGTCCGGGTAATGAATAAATATGCAGTACACAGAAAAACACTAACAAACAAGCAGTACACAAAAGAGCGAGCTGTACACAAAAAACAAAACATCTAACATCGAAGACCGATACCAGCGAGCGCAGACAGGTGACGTTGCAGAGATGCCTGATATGGATAAATTTCGATATAACCAAGTACTCATTTAGATGTTGTAAGAGGTTTCTATACGAATGTTTTGCAAGTTTTTTTGGTGACCTGAACTGAAAGTTTTATCTAGAATAGTGTATAATATACTAGCTGCGATGTAATCAGCAACTAAATACTGCAAATCGCCCCATCGATGACTTGCCGGTGTCAACTCGTCACGTGTCGCTGGTCGGATTTCGAGACAAGCTTCAATTGACGCCGGCTTAAGGGATTCTAAGCTGCCAAAACATGGTGTCTGCTATACTACGGGCTTTCTCTTGCATCTTATACCTTCGTCCACCACCTTTGGTATTTTTTGTGCCGTTTCTTCTGAGGCCATATACTGCTGACCCAGGCGGCCGGAAGTCGGTATTTCACGTGCGCGCAACTTCTCCGACCGGAACTCATACCTACTAGAGTCCAAGAAAGGCTTGATCATGAGAAATACCGCTGGCTGGAACTAGTAAGGAGAGAACAGAAGCGTCCCAGCGGACTAAAACTTTTCCCAGGACAATTTTCGTTACTTTTCAAGTTGTATCATACGATAGGCTACACTGTAGTTCTAAAGAGATCACTGAGCGAGAAAAACTACCGAGAGTTTTCGCAGAATTAGTGGCTTCCAGTGCTCATCTACGAGCAGAATGGTACACAATAAGTATAAGTATAAAACATAGCAGGGACAAGTACAACTTCTAATCACTAGTATTATATATTGTCCTTTCTTCTACTTGAGCTTGTAATTGTAGTGCACTCTCTCTTTTACTTATTATCTGTAAACAGCTCTCTGATTTCTCGCTACAAGTTAGCGAGAAATTCTACCTAGACTTTCCCTAAGTGCGTGCTGACCCAGAATTGTACAAGCACTAAAAGACTAGAAATGCTTACTGAGCTGCATGTGATACTATTGCTACAGTACAGTACTACTTGTATTGTAGTATATGTCTTCTTGTAACCTCTTTTGCCTCTACTTCTTTTGCCTCTACTTGTCTGTCCTATATGTTCTACTTCTTTCCTTAAAGCTCTCTTAGTTTTTTTAGTTTTTCTTCGCTCCTTTTTTCTTTATTTAGTTTTTCTTTATTCTTATCTCGCAGATTTTCAATACCAAAATATACACCAGACCGATATCTACTCAACCACCACGATGCCTGAGTTCGAGGACGTGATCCAGCCTCCCAACTACAGGCCCCAGCTCGAGTACAGTCCCGAAAACGAAATCGACCCATACACCGTTCTTCTCAAAGACGGCGAAACCACCGCCACCATCTATCCCATCCACTCGTCCGATGCGTTACCACCGGGGTTACTAGCGTTTCTCTGTGACGAGTTCAACATGGAGATCGAGCGGGGCGATTCGTTTGCGTTCTTTGACACGCTCCACATCGAGCTGTTCCAGCACTACTGGTTCGGATCGTTCGCTGCGGTCATGGTCTTGGGAGACTCGCACACCCTCGAAGGGTCACGCCAGTGGGAAAAGGAATGCTTGGGGACTTTCCACGTCAAACCTAACTATCCGGGAAGATGTAGTCATATATGTACAGCCAGTTTTCTTGTAAATGCCGGTATTAGAGGTAAGGGTATAGGCCGGACTTTGACCGACTGCTACTTGCAGTGGGCTCCTAGACTAGGCTACACGTATTCGGTATTTAATTTAGTATTTGAAACAAATGTGGCCGCCAGACGGATCTGGGAGTCGCTTAATTTTAAACGGGTGGGCCGTATCAAGAGTGCGGGTATTTTGAAGGGCCACGAACTCGCAGTAGACGCGATCATGTATGGCCGCGAACTTGTCAACAGTGCGGATCCCGCAGTGGGGGCATACAGGTTTGACAAAATCAAGTTTTACTTGGAAACAGGACGGTATCCGGCCATGGCCGATCGGCAGGAAAAGTCGCGCTTACGGTCCTCCGCCTCGCACTATAGGTTAGAAAACGGGAAGTTAATGCTTAAGGGAAGGGAGGTGGTGAGTGATCCGGCGAGACAATTACAGATCTGCACCGAAATCCACCTTTCCAACCATGGCGGTATCAATAAAACCACCTCGGTGGTGACGGAAAAGTACCACTGGACCCGTATCAAAGATACCGTGGCCACCGCCATCAAAAACTGTGTAGAGTGCCGTGATCTGGCTCGAGACCTTCCTATAATCAAGCGAAGCGCGGTGCCCAAGAAGTCAGCCTCGCAGGCCCGTCTTCGCAACACCAAACCGTTCCATTCGCAGCCCAATAACCCCAATGCCCGCAACTTATTGCGGCCCAGGTCCAACGACGAGGTGGAGGCCATGGTGGCAGCAGCGCAGCTCCACAACATTCCTCCCAACAACAGTATTTTGGGCCATGATTTGGCCGGTTTGGACGAGGGTCTTATAGCTGTAGTAGAGCAAGCCCAGGAAGAACACCACCAACAACGCCGCCAGCACCAACAGCAACACCCACACCGGTCGCACCACGGCCACCATCACCAAAGCTACGCTGCTGCGGCTGCTATGGGCGATACTAGCCAATACGACGAGTATCCTAGTGACTACGACTACCCAGAACAACAAGATAGAAGTAACAAGCACCGTGATACTTCCAACGATATACCTGTTGATCCACAAGTGAGTGCGTTTGATAATAACCAGCAAGGGGACGAGATCGAAATCGCCCGTGCTTTGATCCATGCCAACGAGGTGGACGAAAATGGCGAGCCTCGTCAGAATCAGAAGTATAAGAATGACCAGGACGAGTCCAATATTTTTATAAAGTCTAACCTGGACTACACTGACAAGCACTAACCAGACAAACACTAACCCACACAAACAAGCACTAACCTGGATCACACGAAAGAACGCTTACCCACACAGACAAACACTAACCTGGATCACACGAAAGAACGCTAATCTGGAACTTCCCAGACAAAAGCTAACTCTTCTCAAACAAACCATAACCATGTATACTATGTAATAAACAAGAAATATTCACAAACAAATAGAAACCATGTACATCATATAATAAACAATAACTTGACTACAGACAGTAATTGCGTAATCTTTCTTCCAGCTATATCACTTT
Source organism: Suhomyces xylopsoci (assembly GCA_030568675.1). Taxonomy (NCBI): domain Eukaryota; kingdom Fungi; phylum Ascomycota; class Pichiomycetes; order Serinales; family Debaryomycetaceae; genus Suhomyces; species Suhomyces xylopsoci. The sequence goes on from JAJMGM010000009.1 coordinate 404,143, forward strand.
TCTATTATCCACTTTTACAGTTCATTTGTGACAGCTCCAAGACAGACTGCTTGAATAAAAATATCTGCTCGAATCTTATGAGCAGTAAATCTAAGATAATTAGAGTCAAGGCTTAAATTTTATTGATATGTCTACGATTATTATATCAGAGTTATTATAATTTAGCTTTACTTCTTTGAACTAAACTATCAGTAGAAATGTTTAATCCAGATCAATATCATTTTGATATTTATTTTAAATACTTTATCTTTAAAGATCAAAGGAGCAGTTCTGCAAGTCAAGACGTATTAAGTAGATGTGAAAAAGATGGAAATATTCCGGTAGACATACAGAGAGAATGCTACAATTTGGTGCATTGAGTATTAGTATTAGTTATGCTCTACGCTTTTGTGTGCAAAATTTGGGTGCAAAAATTTGGAACATCTGTGAACTAGAAGTGTAATTGTATTTACCCAGAGTATCCATAGCGTCGTTCATTCTAGTTATTTTCGCTAAGTTATAAAATGGAATGTTTGAGTAGTTGCTTTAATACTTTTTGATTTGTTGTAGGTATTGAGTAATAACGCAGTAGAGTTAAAATAACCACCCTTTGACTAATTTTCAGTTAGACAAGACATTCAGTAATATTCATAAATCTTACCGTGCTAGAAAGATTTCACTCTGTAATGGTACCCTCTAGAGACGACAAGTACTTCGCTCATTATAATAATTTAAGTAATTCAGAACTTGTTCACAGGAGTGCTAGCATTAAATCACTCCTTGAGTGGTGCATTTGCTAATACTCTTTTAATCTTTTTTTCAAATATCCACTCGAAGAGTGGATATTTCTACTTCACTTCGATCATTTATATATTGAGCTATGAGATCAAGTACTAATGTGAGCTCTTTATTTACTTTATGAGTGATGGACTTCTATCTCCACAATCTTCTCTCAATATCCACTCTTCGAGGGATATCTTCGAGTCTAATTTAAATCATTAATATATTGAGCTATGTAATTATGTTATTTTTAATTTTTATTTCATGAAAATTATTGGACTATTTTGTTATTGTGTTCCCCGATACTTGATTCCCCAATCAAGTTAAAAATCAACACCAATAACCATGGCCAACAAGGCCATTCTAACAAACAATCCGTATCTCATTTGTCTAAAGTAGGCAGCTCTCTGGTCAAAGTCGACTTCCTCGCGGATCTCGTTGACTCTAGGCAATGGGTGCATCACACACATGTGCTGTTTGGCGTGGTGCAAGATCTTGTTGTCGACAATGTAGGTGTCCTTCAATCTGTGGTACTGTTCCTTGTCTTCGAATCTTTCTTCTTGGACTCTGGTGCAGTACAAGACGTCGGATCTGGCAATGATGTCCTCGGTCAAGACCTCGGACTCGGAAACAGACATGCCTCTGTCCTTCAACAACTGCTTGATGTCTTCAGGCAACGACAACTCCTTTGGAGAAACCAACTGAATTCTCACCTGGTAGTGGAGCAACAACTTACACAAGGAGTGGACCGGTCTGCCGTACTTCAAGTCGCCCATGAAGGTGACGGTGATCCCGTTGACGGTACCCAATTCTTCTCTGATGGTGAACAAGTCCAACAAGGCCTGGGTAGGATGTTCTTTGGAGCCGTTCCCTCCGTTGATGATAGGAACAGGCGAGTACTTGGCGGCGATATCGGCGGACTTTTCGTCTGGGTGTCTCAACACAATGGCGTCGGAGTAGCACGCCAAGGTTCGGATGGTGTCTTGCAAGGTTTCGCCCTTTTTGACGGAAGACGAGTCGGGGTTGATGGAAACAACTCTACCACCCAATCTCTGCATGGCGGTGTCGAAAGAAGACGAGGTTCTGGTGGAAGGCTCGTAGAACATGGTGGCCAACACTCTGCCCTTCAACAAGTCCAAGACACCTTCTCTTTCCACGGCCAATCTCATTTCCTGGGCTACCGTGAACAACGAGTGCAAGTCGGAACGGGTGAAGTCCTTGACGGACAACACGGAGAGTCTCAAGAAAGAGTTGTTGTTTCTGATGTAGTTTTCCAAGCCGTTGTAGCCCTTCAACGAGAGGTTCTGAGGAGGCTGCGACACCAACTTGGAGCCCAACTTCTCAAAGTCCGCTGGTTCGGGACGGCCGGGCAAGTCCCGAGTGAACGAAGGACGGCGTTTGTCGGACGAGAACGAGGTCATTCTGGACTTTCTGCTAATGGTAGGCGACTGAGGAGCGGCGATGGTGCTGGAGAATCTGTTTCTGGAGATGGTATCGTTGCGGCCCACGGCAGATTGCACCACGATGTTTCCGTCCAAGCACACGGTGTCGCCGTGGAAAGAGACTCTTTCGACGGAACCACGCAACTTCTTGGACTCAAACATCGACACAAGGCCGGTGCTGCTCAACAGAGCCAATCTGTCCAAGTCGATTTCGACAGAAGCGTCTTGGGCAGGAATGCCAAAGATCTTGGCGGGGGTATCGTGGAACTTGGTGATGATATCCTGGATACTCAAGCGGCCTTCTCTGACTGCGGTGAGCAACAAAGGAAGGGCTTCGTTGATTCCAAGACCGGCCACAATAGGTTTGTTGCAGGCCTTGGCCACCAAGTATGGCAAGACTCCGATACTGAAACAGTCGATGTCGTCCAAGCCTTCCCACAAAGCGTCCTGGTCTTGCTTGGAAGGCAAGAATGGAAGGTTGAATTCGTCTTTGGACAAGAACAAGCTGTAGACAGACACGTCGCAGGTGACCTGCAACTGCTTGAGCTTGGCCATTCTGATCAAGTCCAAGTCTTCCTTGGAAGAAACACCGGTGATGTGGATGGATCTGGAGTACAACGAGGCCAACAACAAGACCGAGGCCAAGTCGGTGGTTTTGGCGTCGGTCAAGATGGGTTTGTTCTCTGGCCATGAAGCAAAGTGTGCGGAAATGGCTGACACGGTGGTGCCGGACAATTCGTTGAAAGGCAAGTACAAAGCACCCGAGTTTTCGGAAGCTTCCAAGACTTGGGCAGCATTGGAGTCGGAGGCCCCGATGGAGAACGAGTAGTCGGTGTAAGCGTTGGTAGAAGCGGTATCAATAGCTTCGAGCAACGAGTCGAATTCCTTGATGTTAAAACCGTCCAAGGTCTGAGGCAAGAAGGCGTTGAAGGTGAACCCAGCGGCCAAAGAGGCCTTGGTGGTGGCTTCGATATCTTCTAACGAAGTGACAAACGAGCTGATGTTGACCAAACCAGGCAAAATGGAGGTGGAATGCGAAGTCTGGGCGTCGACGTTGGAAACGTCAAGCACCAAGTTTCTGCTCAAGGCTTCGACCAACAACTTGGCACATTTAACGTTAGTGACTAAAGGAATGGAGTAGTCCACGGCCATACGTCTGGACTCGTACCCCTTGGACATGTAAGAAGCCGGTCTTCTGAATCTGTTGGAAGATGGCAAGTTGACGTACAAGTCGATCAAGTTGTTGGCCAAGTGCTGGGTCAACGAGTACTCGGACTTCTGCTCCTCTTCCTTGCTCAACACCTCCAAGTAGTGGACAGGAATGCCGTGTTCCTTGATGAAGTCGGCGGTACCGGCAGTAGCAAAGATCTTGTAGCCCATTTCACTGAGCTTGTGAATAGAAGGAAGCAATTCCTGCTTTTCTTTGTACGACCCGATGGAGAACAAGATGTTCTTCTTTGGCAACTTAAACCCGGTGGAAATCAACGATTTGAGGTACGCTTCGTATTTGTTTCTACCGAAAGTAGCCACTTCACCGGTGGAAGCCATTTCCACTCCAAGAACTGGGTCCGCACCGGCCAATCTGCTAAAAGAGAATTGTGGCACTTTGACGGCACAGTAGTCTTGAGGCAACTTTTCACCGGGGTATGGAGTGACGGGAATGTCCATGATGGCCTTGGTGGCCATTTCAATCAAGTCGGTTCCAACCACCTTGGAGATGAATGGGAACGATCTGGATGCTCTGACGTTACACTCAATAACCTTGATATCGTTGTCCTTGGCAATGAACTGGATGTTGTAAGGACCGGTAATGTCCAACGCCTTACCGATTTTGGCGGTGGCCTCGACGATTCTTCTTACGGTTTCAGGGTCCAAGTCCTGAGGAGGAACAATCAAGGTAGCGTCACCAGAATGGACACCTGCGTTCTCAACGTGCTCAGAAACAACGTGCATGATCATCTGACCGTCTTTGGCCACAGCGTCCATCTCGATTTCCTTGGCTTGTTCAATGTACTTGGTGATAACCACGGGATAATCAGGTGAAACGTCGACGGCCTGGGTCAAATACGACGCCAAATCGTCACGCGAGTAGACGGTGTTCATGGCTGCTCCTGACAACACGTACGATGGACGAACCAACACGGGATAGGTGACCTTTGCGGCAAACTCCTCGGCCTCTTCGATCGAGGTAAGTTCCTTCCACGCAGGCTGGTCGACGCCGATTTTGTCCAACATTCTGGAGAACTTGTATCTGTTTTCGGCCGAGTCGATCATTTCGGGCGAAGTGCCCATGATCTTGACGTTTTGACGGTGGAGAGGCAATGCGATGTTGTTGGACGTCTGGCCTCCCATGGAGATAATCACACCTGCAGACTGTTCGAGCTCGTAGATATCCAACACTCTTTCCAAGTTGATGGTCTCAAAGTACAATCTGTCGGCCTCGTCGTAATCAGTAGAGACTGTCTCTGGGTTGTAGTTGATCATGATGGTCTTGAACTTGTTTTCTCTAAGGGTTCTGATGGCTCTGACGGCACACCAGTCGAATTCCACCGACGATCCGATTCTGTACACACCGGATCCCAACACAATTACTCCGTGCTCATCAAAGGAAACATCCGAGGAATCAGCGTTGTAGGTGATGTACAAGTAGTTGGTGAAGGCAGGGAACTCGGCCGCAACGGTATCGATTTGCTTGACAAATGGCACGATACCAGCCTCCTTTCTCAACCTTCTAATAGCAACTTCGTTGGAGTTGATGAACTTGGCGATCTGTCTGTCTTCAAAGCCTAACTGCTTGGCTTCTTTGAGCACAGACACAGGCAAGTTTTCCTTGGTCTGGTACGATGCGATCTTGTTGCCGAACTTGATCAAGCCGTCCAATTTGTTCAAGAACCACTTGTCGATGTTGGTCAACTTCCACACCTTTTCCACGCTGTACCCATCGCTCAAAGCGTTGGCAATGGCAAAGAGTCTCTGGTCAGAAGGAGTCTGCAACTCACTGTCGATATCAATGGACATCAACGCGTTGGTCTTGTTGAAGCCCAAGTTCTGGTAGTCGGTGGACCTAATGGCCTTTTGAATGGCTTCTTCAAACGTACGCCCAATCGACATCACCTCACCAACGGACTTCATCGACGACGACAAGAGCGAAGATACTCTGGTGAATTTCTTCAAGTCCCAACGAGGGATCTTGACCACCACGTAGTCCAACGAAGGCTCGAAACAGGCACACGTGGATCTGGTGACGGAGTTTTTGATTTCGTTCAACGGGATGTTTAAACCCAACTTGGCGGCGGTGTACGCCAAAGGATATCCAGTAGCCTTGGAGGCCAAAGCGGACGATCTGGATAAACGGGCATTGACTTCAATGATACAGTACTCCTTGGAAAATGGGTTCAATGCGTACTGGATGTTACATTCACCCACCACGCCCAAGTGACGGATAACATTAACTGCAGTGGTTCTCAACATATTGTAGTCTTCATCACTCAAAGTTTGCGAAGGTGCAACCACAATGGAGTCACCAGTGTGAATACCCAAAGGATCGAAGTTTTCCATGTTACAAACAGTGATACAGTTGTCGAAACAGTCACGCACCACTTCGTACTCGACTTCCTTCCAGCCCTTCATGGATCTTTCCACCAACACTTGTGGAGAAGTAGCGAACGCCTTGTTACAAAGAGCCACCAACTCCTGCTCGTTGTCGGCGAAACCAGAACCCAAACCACCCAAAGCAAAGGCGGCTCTGATAATCAACGGGTACCCGATATTGTTGGCAGCATTGATGGCTTCTTCGACGTTGTTGACGGCTTCAGATTGCGCACACTTTTCGCCGATTTCCGCCATGGCATTGGCAAACAACTCTCTGTCTTCGGTGGTGATGACTGTGTCGATAGGTGTACCCAAGACCTTGACACCAAGGCCTTCGAACTCGTCCTTAAGACTGATACCCACCGAAAGGGCGGTTTGTCCTCCGAAAGTACAGTAGATACCGTCGGGGCGTTCGTACTGGATGACTTTACGTACAAACTCCGGAGTGACAGGCAAGAAGTAGACCTTATCGGCCAAACCCTTGGAAGTCTGGATGGTGGCGATGTTAGGGTTGATAAGAACAGTATAAATACCTTCTTCCTTCAAAGCCTTGATGGCCTGAGAGCCTGAGTAGTCGAACTCACCGGCCTGGCCAATGGACAAACCACCGGATCCCAACACCAAGACCTTCTTTGCTTCAACACGAGGATGTGCTGCTCTGTTGTCAGCAATCAAGCCACCAGGAAACGAGACCGGAGCGTATTTGTGCGAGGCGTTAAAGTCCACCACGGAGTTGATGAACACATCGAACAAGAACTCGGTATCGCGAGGACCAGGAGTGGATTCCGGGTGGAATTGCACCGAGAAAAACGGCTTGGTTTCGTGGTAGATACCTTCGTTGGACCCGTCGTTGGCGTTGACAAACAACTCTTTCCAGCCGGGCGACAACGTGTTGGTATCAACAGCATAACCGTGGTTCTGCGAGGTGATGTAACAACGGCCGGAAATGGTCGATGTACATGGAATGTTGTGGCCACGATTACCAAACTTCAACTTGGTGGTAGAAGCACCGGTGGCTCTAGCCATAAGCTGGTGACCAAGACAAATACCAAAGATGGGGGTCTTTCCTTCGGAAATCACCTTGCTCAATCTGGCCACGGTTTCGGTCATCACCGAAGGATCACCCGGACCGTTGGAAATGAACAAACCGTCGTACTCTTCGGTGGTATAGTCGTAATCCCACGGAACAACCAACAACTCAACGCCTCTTCTGACAAAGCATCTGATCTGGTTATATTTCATACCCACATCAACAGCAACAATTCTGATTGGCTTTCCGTTTTTTCCCACCTTGACGTTCTCCTTAGGGGTGTAGAGAACTGGCTTGGTGGTAGACACCTTGGCCACCAAGTTCTTGACGTTGGGATCGTCCCATTGTGGAACATCAAAGTACTTCTTCCAGTCTTCACCAGCAGCCAAAACGTCGCCAGACTTGACGTCCAGTCTTTGCAAAGCCAAACGTCCCAAGGTGGACCCGTTGTCTCTCAACTTCTTGGTCAAAGCCCTGGTATCAACACCATAAATAGCAGGGATGTTTTGCTCTTGCAACCACTTGCCCAACGAAGACTTGGCCAAAAAGTGCGAGTACTCTTCGGTGTAGTGTGCCACAACCAAACCAGCAATGTGGATCTTGTTGGACTCAAAGTACTTGGGCAAGGCCGGCTCGTAGTCGTCGTCCTTCAATTCACGGTCGGGGGCTCCGTAATTGCCAACAAGAGGATAGGTGATGACCAAGATCTGGCCTTCGTACGAGGGGTCGGTGATGGATTCGGGGTAACCCACCATACCGGTCTGGAAAACAACTTCACCGGCTGCAGACACAGGGGCACCGAACGAGTAACCCTGGAGGGCCACGCCGTCTTGGGTTTCCAAGGTCATCATGCGGTCACCGGTTGATTCCATAGGAGGAGTGATTGGTGCAGATAATCTAGCCATTTTGTTCGAGCTTTAGCGGGGATATAAAGCTGGGGTTAGTAAGAATTAAGGAAAACACAAAAAAACACTAAACATGATTCACAAAAATCACATAAACCTGATCCACAAAGAATCACAATGATAGATCACACGAGTGCGTAGATACCATCAGTGAAATGTAGCAGATGTAGTGTAGCAGTTATTTGTGTAGCAGCATATAGAGGAGAGACTACAGCTCTCTCAAGTAAAGTACTTACTGTACGGACAACAATAGACTAGTACTGTGCTTGAGAGAGGAGAGAGAGAGAGGAGGAGATGAGCTGATAAGACGCGCAGCAAGATGGCTTCCTTTTATAGTTGGGAGAGTAGAAAATTTTTCAGCGATGAGATCATGTGACGTTGACATCACCGCCGGTGCTCGAGGCGGCACTAACGGACCGTTACTGGAACAGCGGGCCAACAACCATCAATACAAACCATGATATACCCCCGAGAAGAGTGGGTGTATTATGTTTCTCAAATCTATGATTCGAGACCGCTGCTACGTCTATATGGTGTTTTACTCGTACTAACTACGTTTTCCTGGAGCCCTCATCGAGCTTCTGCGAAGAGTTGGTGCAGATTTTGCGGCAGATTTTGCGATGCACCTCTGCGATGCAGGGCGCGCAACGAGTCAAAAGAGTCACCCTAATAAGCTCTCTAACCTTGCTAAATAATTCACCTGGCATCAACCTACTACAGGGCTCGCCACGAGTAAGGGCTTCTAGCAATTGACGTTTCTACGGTTTCTAGACATATCAGGCACAGACAAGACACAGACAAAAATACAGACACAGACAGAAACTCACTTTCTCGCTAGACTCAAAATGGACACTACCTCTCCCTGGCACTTCCCAGTTTTTTCTAGCACTCGATTTTCGTAGCTCTCCCTAGTTTTACTCTCCCTAGTTTTACTCTCCCTAGTTTTGCTCTCCCTATTTTTCCAGAATTCGCACCCAGTCACTCTCCCCTCACACTTTCCATCTATACACTCTCATCTACGTGCCGTACCATAATCCTACCCAGCCCTACCTATACCCATCCATACACTATAACCATCTCTTATCTCGTATTCCCTTAGAGCGGTAGGTTGTATGTTATTGATGAGTACTTACAGTTATGAGCGTATTGTTTTCCTTGTAGATACTCCACTGAATCCTCCTCATCAAGATGTATACCTTAATTTGTCCAGTTTATTTATAGCTGAAAAATAGACAGATTAGCAGAATATACCTCTACACACCTCTACATACCTCTACATAAAACCACTCAACTAATAGTTCCTCTACTTCTACTTCTACTTCTACTTACTCTCCTCCCGTCCCCGTGTGGCTCTCCGACCTTTCCGCAACCCAATCTTTCCGCGGCTCAGCCCTGTTTACTCTTTCGCGGCCAATTTAGCCAGATCGTTTGTCAAAGTCTCATCGCAAGTCACCACCTACAGCATCATTTATACAAATTCATATACTTCGTCACTACTTTTATTCTCTCGGTCTAATATGATATAGCATGGGTCTAAGCCAACTATACTCCAACTACAAACAGTACCGTCTGCAACAGGAACTAGGGCTTCGCTTTAGGAATGCGGTGCAGAGCTTCGCCAGCAAGGTGGGGCCCGTGGTGCAGAAAATCATCCCCAACTTCCGGGCCGCCCATTACACCTACGTGTTCGCCATGGTGTTTCTCGGCTCCTTCATCATCTTCCCCCAGCATAACATCAGCTACGTCGATACTTTGTTCATCTCCACCGGCGCAGCCACCCAGGCCGGGCTCAATACGGTCGACACAAACAAGTTGAAATTGTACCAGCAAATCGTCATCTACGTGTTCACCTGCCTCACCACGCCCATCTTTATCCATGGCTTTGTGTTGTTTCTTAGACTATGGTGGTTCGAACGGTACTTTGACAATATCAAAGAGAGCTCCAAGCAGAACTTCAAAATGCGACGCTCTGCCACGTTGGCCAACGCCAGACTGCGCAGTTTCAGCTCCACTTATCTCAATACTGCCAACAATCGAGGTTTGGGTTTGGGTCCACAGCCTAGTGCTCAGAATGAGGAGACTCCCCAGTCGTCGACTTCGACCAAGCCGTCCGATGTAGTTCATATCAGTGAGCCATCGGATAGTGAGCATGAACTTGATCACGAACATGATCATGATAATGATCATGTTCGTGAAAATGGTCAAAATGTAGAAAATAACCATCAAAATAATCAAAAAAACCATCAAAATGTCAAAAATGGTCATGATTTCGGTCATTCTCCTGACATCCGGTTCGGAAACCTTCCACATCCTCCCACCAAACGGGTCAGACAAAAGGCGGTGGATCCGTCCGATATGTACCGGTCCATTGCCATGTTGAGACACAACCAAACCGAACACACTCCTTCCATACTGTTTTCAGATCCGCACAAGCCACAGGACGACGACGAAGTTCTCATTATAAAGTCGCCCAACGAAATAGAAAACGACAGCCACACGCCTATATTTACCAAACGCGCCCGTAGAAGAAGCAGCAACAACTTGGCGTCGCCCAAAAAGTTCCGGGACTCGGCCATGAAATGGAAAAAACGGTCCAACGAAAAATGGACCCGAAAACTAAAGAATATGAGAAGTAAAGTAGACGATGAAACCGATGAGGACGACGATGATCTTTCTATCGACTCAGAAACAAGACAGCAAGATGAGTATGACGATATCGACGGTGCTCTTGACGGAGACGATGAGTTTGAGGACGACGAGTCCAAAGTGGAACGTAGTGCTTCGCTCACTGAAGAACAGCCTAAGAGCAAGAACGAAAACCCGCGAGGCCACAAATTGAGGAAAAGTGTCAGTAGATTGAGGAGAATAGCGACTCCGCTGATGTACAGATCTCGAAGCATGGCCACGGACGACGAAGAAGAGGCCATCGATAGCGACCTTACGTCGCTTTCCAAAGTCATGAGCACAAACTACTTGTCGTGGGTGCCTACGGTGGGAAAAAACTCCACGTTTGTTCACCTTAGTGACGAGCAAAAAGAAGAGTTGGGCGGGGTAGAGTATCGTGCCGTCAAGCTCCTTACTCGAATTCTTATATTCTACTATATCGGGTTCCATTGCTTGGCCTTTATCCTTCTTCTTCCGTGGATATTGCACAAACCACAGTATATCGCCATCCTCCGTAGCCAGGGCATTTCTCCCACATGGTGGGCGTTTTTCTCTGGCCAAAGTGCTTTTAACGATCTTGGAATCACTCTTACTGAAGACTCCATGATCTCCTTCAACCAGTCTGTCTATGTCATGATCGTGATCTCTTTCTTTGTGGTTATAGGCAACACCGGCTTTCCTGTTCTTCTTCGGTTTATCATCTGGATCCTATTCAAATTCGCCAAACCGTTGTCATTATTTAAGGAATCGCTTGGTTTTTTGCTAGACCATCCCAGAAGATGCTTTACTTTACTATTCCCTTCATTGCCCACCTGGTGGTTATTTCTCATCTTGGTAGTGTTGAATGCCGTGGATCTTGTGTTGTATATTGTGCTTGATTTAAAGAACAAGTACGTCACCGATACTCCAGTAGGGTACCGAATTCTCCAGGGTTTATTCCAGGCATTCAACACTAGAACCGCTGGGTTCACCATTGACGACTTGAGCCATTTGCACCCGGCCGTTCAGGTCAGTTACATGATCATGATGTATATATCTGTGCTTCCATTGGCCATTTCCATCAGAAGAACCAATGTCTATGAAGAACAGTCGTTGGGAATTTACCTCCGGGACGAAAACAACGAGGAGATTGACGACAAACCAAAGACGTTTGTGGGCGCGCATTTGAGAAACCAATTATCGTTTGATCTTTGGTTCATTTTCTTGGGTCTTTTCATCATCTGTATCTGCGAATCTTCCAAGCTCGACAAGGGCAATATCCGGTTTTCCGTCTTCAGCATCTTGTTTGAAATCATCAGTGCTTATGGTACGGTGGGTTTATCGCTAGGATACCCCAATGTCAATGCTTCTTTGACCAGTCAGTTCACTGTTTTGTCCAAATTGGTCATTATCGCCATGATGATCAGAGGCAGACACAGAGGCTTGCCGTATTCCTTGGACAGAGCCATCATGTTGCCTGATAATCACATGAATAGAAGAGACAAAATCCAAGAACACCATGCCATCAGATCCAATACCATGGAAAGAGCTACCACCCTCCTTGGGGCAAACACTCTAGATGATACAGATTCCAGCCCCAATCTCTTGAAAAGAACCATCACCAAATTGACTGACCATATACGTCCTGACTCTGCTAGATGGAGAGATTATCAGGAAAGAAGATGGTTGGATAAAGAGAGAGAAAGAGCAGATACTGAAGATAGAGCCAGCCATGCCCGCGCCAATAGTTTCCAAGGCAGCACCAAACCGCCTTCTTCTCGCCGTGCGTCTACCGTAAAGCCTTCTAATCGTAGTGCTAGAAGTGCTCATGACAGCGTACATCATGAACACCCACATCCTACTACTCATATGGACGGGTACGAGATCCACGAGTTGGACTCACTTGATCCATCCCAACCTATTTAAAAAACATTATTGAAAAATAATGAATAAGATAGCTAAAAGCTATATTAACAGACTTTAAATCCGTATTAAGTTTCGAGACTTTCGCTCCAGTGGAGACCGTTCTTCAATTTACTGTGTAATTTCGTATCACTGTGTCATATATACCAAGCATTTATTTAATTATTAGCGTTCAACAAACTTGTAATCTTGATCAGTTAAACCGCAGCACCTATATAGAACTTCCGTTGAAGAATTCTTCAATTCATATACTTTGTATTTAATGTGAACAAGTAGTAATAATTATTCTGAGAAACAAAGAAGTACCTTAAAGCTTAGGAGTAGTTATAAACCTAGTACAGAATTAATTTGTGATTTTCGATATTTTCAATATTTTCAACTTTTTTACAAATTTCATACAAAATCATTATTTGATTATTCTCTATGCTATTGTTTGACTGATTTATTAAGTACAATTCATTCACCATTCTCAACTATGTGAGCTCATTGCTCTCAGCATTAACATTTTCAGGATCTTAATTTCAAAAAGTTATTGTATGAAATCTTTAATCAAAGTTCATTCAAATTATACTTTTTTTTGGTATTGACTTATACAACTACTGTTGTTCTGTTTATGAATATATAAACTTTTCACCAGTTAGAGTTCTACATTACATAAAATCATTTAGTTTCTAGGCCAGAATTATAGCTGGTCTACATTAGATAATATAATTAAAGAAGATTGTACGCACCCCGTATACTCTTGTCATCTGTTACGCATTGTGAATTACTCTTATAAAAGTCTCATTAACATTTCCACATTACTACATCTACAAATTACATGAAAATCCTTGACAAATGCAACTCTATCACCATTCTTTACTTGATAGTCAACACATCGCTTCATCTTGAAATCTATTATACAATGTGACTGCTTGATTATTCAGTGTGCGAATTTAAACATCATGAATATTTCAACATTTTTACAAAAATCATAAAAATTACTGATATTTATTCGTGAATACTGATGTAGTTGTCTATACTTGTTATTCCATTTATATTACAAATAGTTCTTTCTGTTGGCAGTCCTTATAAACCTTCTCAACTGCCACTCGACATCAGCATCTTTATTGTCCGGCAATCCCAATTTGATCTCATACAATCTCATTTCGAACCTGGGCCCGATTTCACTGATTTCAACCGAATCTTTGGTCTTGACATAAACATGGTGTCTTACAGAAATGAAATCGTCGTTGTTGACAAAGGTGATCACTCTTGAACTGTCTTTCTTGGCTCCTGGAGGAAACAAGTGTTTCAAGATCTTTTCTACTCTCTTACCCAATTTGGTGGTGAAGTTCTCAAAAATCAAGTGTGGATATGTTTCGGAAATGTTACCGATATTGGGCAAGTCATGTCTTAACTTGACGTTATGTAAGGTGAAAATAGCACTGGGTCCGTGGGGGAAATGCGATATGGTTAAGGAGGTGGGCACACCTCTGTGCTCATGTAGTAAGATTAAGTCTGTTATTTGCACTCTGGCACAACTTTTGACCAATTCGGGTATAACATAGTTACCTCTATTCAACTTCAAAGAGTTGGGGAACATTAGTTTGATTTCTTTGGAAAACTGTAAGAGCTTGACAGAAGGATCACGCGAGGTTGTTATGATGATCTTGGGGTCTATGACACCAGAAAGAGCCGAGTATTCGTCATCTATCTCCACCTGTTCACTTTCATCGAAAATAAAGTCCTTCTGCAACTGTGTGTCTTCAGCTAGCTCTTTTGATAATGGTTTACCGGAAGCCAACGCAGCCTTTAATTGTTGTCTTTTTTCCAACAAGTTGGACTCCTGGAGTTCCAACGACTTTCTATAGAGGTACTCTCTTCTCTCCCTTGCTTGTCTTCTGATCATGGTGGTATAGATATGAGTATAGTTGGTTGAAGATGAGATGAGATGAGTGAAGGCTGAAATTTTTTGGAAGTCGCACAAAAAAATGCCCGCAGAGTGAACTTCATATAATGTAGAGTGAGATAAAGAGAGATAATGCTAGAGTGCGAACAGAGAACGAGCAGAGGCGACCAGAGAACCGGAGAGACGAGACAGACGAGACAGAGACATAAAAGTTTAAGTTTAGTTACTACAATAGAGAGTTTTGGTGGGTAGAGTACTATTGTTATAGGGGCTTACGTAAATTTAGAGTCTGACGGCCTCTGACGGTGGCTGCGAACAGTGCGACCAGCAGAGAGTCTCGGTAAATTGATCACGCAGTAGAGGTCATGTAAAGCTCAGGAGCCGTTTGATTCTTTGGCTATAGTATTGGTAGCGTGGTGGCATTGTATAGTGACATTGTATAGTGACACTGTATATGACGTAGCTACCCCTATATGGTTGCAATGCGGTTGTGCCGTTACGACGTCAGCGAACTAACTTTTTAGCCGAGCCGTTGCTGGTTGCGAACTGAAGACGGTTGCAATTAATTGTAATGCACCCCGTATCTGATACACTATATCAATACACCATACTTCGTATGGTGTATCAATTTAGTATTGATTTAGTATTGTTTTAGTATTTTTGTATCTATTTTTTGCGATCTTATTATGTATTGATGAAACAACTACACACGATTGCTCGTGGTTTCAATTCCTAACTCACATACACTGAACTACAATATGGGACCCTAGGCCCTCTCTTCAACTTTTGCAACGTAAAAAAATAAAACTCTAAGAAACGAGTACAACGTTAACACCATAAGTCGAACGGGTAAAAGCAAAGTCATTAAGTACCAAAAAGAACGGAAAGAGAAAAAATAGTGTAGTGTAAAAAAAGATTAAACTTCTCTAATTTCCATTGATTTCGGTGGTGGTTTGTCTGATGCAATCTCCAATGGAAGAAGACACAAGACTTTCGTTGTCATTAAAAGTGCTCAATTGGGGAGGCTGGCCGAAGTTACTGGAAGTAATAGAAGTGACGGACTTTCTCTTGCCTCCAACGGAGCTGTTTTTTGAGTTCTTGATGCTTACAAAGTCCTGATCGTCGGAATCGGACGAGTCGGGCGAGATCAAGAAACGGTCAAGATTCGAGGCGTTGACCGAGTTTTTGGGAACACTGGCAGGTTCTTTTTTGTCTACACTTTTGATGCTGCCGAAACGAGATCTAACGGGCTGGCCAGGCAGGTCTGTGCTGTTCAAGTCTTTGGACAACTGTGAAAACGTGGAGGGGTTTCTGTGCTTAATGAATGACGAGTGTTTGGTGAACGCCGGCGGAGTGGACTTGACGGATTTGGCCGTAGGTATTATGCCTTGGGAGTACGAGTTTTTGAACGAGGGTCTTCTGGCAAACTCGTCGTTGCTGATCATGTCGGCATAGCTATAGAAAGAGATCGAAGAGTTGGTGGAGGTCAATTTGGGCGGAGAGACGGGCGACTGCAACTGCGTTTGGTTCTGCTGGGTGGCTGTGCTGGTGTTGATTGGCTGGGTGCTGCTGAGCTGATTAATTGAGTAGCACAGGTTTTTTCTGGAGGGCGCGAACGGTCTTCCGAGCGCCATGTTGAGCCCAAGCACCGACGAGTTGCGGCGGCTGGAGTAGATCATCTCTACATCGTCTAGATTGGTGTCTTTGTCGTTGAGAAGCTGGGTGGTGGCGTCCAATGCAGGAGGAATGTAGTCTTCTTGCTTCAAGAACTGGCTCGAGTGAAGCGACACGCTCGAGTTGTATGTGCCGGATCTGGACCTGCGCGAGTGCGCAGAGTTTCCCAGCGGCTGGGCTTTGAGCGGAGTGTCGATAGGTGGTTGGCCACATATACACGAGTCCTGGACGGATCTTTCAAAGATGTTGGACTCGGGGTTGTCGGCTAGGGCCTGGGGGAATTCTTGTTGTGGGGAACCATAAGGAGAGTGGAACTCTTTGGAGCCGGGCGAACTGGACGACGAAGGACTCAAGGGTGTTTGGTTGGAGTCCAACGGCTCTTTCCCCTCCCCTTTGTTGTCACTGCTGCCGAGTGAAAAGATGGACAATCTCTTTTTGCCTAGTATTGAATGGACCATTCTAAGGTTTATTACAGAACATACACTTATCTACCGTATAAAAAAAGTGTTGTTACTGTGAGGTCACACTTGGAAATTCGACCTCTATATAGTGAGAAATCGCACAATCGTACCCCGTTGAGGACCAAGGGGGCCGTAGAGGAGGGGGTGCGGTCGTGCCGTACACAGTACACTGAGAAACACTAACAGAGAGGTACAGGGAGAAACACTAACGGTACTTGTACACGGAGAAACACTATGTATCAGAGAGACGTAGAGGTACTTAGAGGTACTTAGAGACATAGAGGTCACTTAAAGACGATATTCGATGTTAGCTCAACTCTTGGTCTCCCGATTCGCACTCTAGTCCACATCCCCGAGCACAAAATATTAAACAAATAACAACACAGATTGTCGCACAAACACAAGAGTAAACTTGAAAACGAGCATCATTTATTTAATAATTAACGAGCATCCTAATCGGGTTAATTGATGCCGAACTTATCGGCCACACCCCTTACAAACATAAACTTATCTACCATGACTGAGACTACTTGCAGACTCATCTTTTGGTGTTAGATTTGTGGGGGTGGAAGTAATAAGCTAGTGGTGCCACGCTGCAAAGTGGCCGTACGCCCACTTTGCACTTTGCTCAGTAAAAAGGAATATTCTTTTCTATTTCCAGTGTCCTTGCTGGGGTCACTACTAATTTTACGACAATTGATTGGCCTGAATGAGGGGAGGCTTGGGTGCACAATCGCAGATGTATATTTTTATTTTGGCTGAAACGCCATACATCTCAAAAGCCTCAGTAGGTCTCAGACAAATCGGAATCCCCGGAATCTGATCCAGTAACTTATCAGTTGCTAAGCATAGGCTTGTAGACTTGGTTCGGGTGCCCCTCGCTAGAATGTTTAGTACTCGGTCGTAAATCCCATTACGAACTTGCATACATCACCATCCACAAACTACAAACTAAGCTACAAAGTAAACTACAAACTAAAACTACAAACCGCATACACTCTCTACAAACTGTACAATCTCAACCTCTATTGCTGATTCTGGTGGTTTCTGTTTTTCTCAGAAAGTCTCGCTACTTCTCGACTTTTTCTCTGAAACAAATGTAGCAATCAACAGTGAAGTGCACTTGCCCAAAACGGAGCAGCAGACCACTTTAGGGCACTGGACCACTATACATAGAATACTAGTATGATAATGATCTGGCACCAGCAAGTACACCATACAACGCCAATTAACACCATACAACACCATACTTCACTACGCTGACAAAATTTCATAATGACCTTGATGTAATGGCTAGTCTATCTTGTTAATGTAGCGCAGTACTTCTACTCTACTCGTGTAGTTTTAATGTCTATCTGTCTACAAGGCTCTTTTATTCTTCTAATTCTTCTATGTTTCTATTCTTTTTTGCTTCTATTCTTTTTTCTGCCCTTTTTTCTGTCCTTTTTGCTTCTGTCTCTATCAGTCTCACTATCGATTTTCTCCTGCACACTGCTGATCTAGACGTCAACTACTCAAGCAGATGGACCATTGACGGATGAACACCATGAGCCAACCAATGTCAAACTCGGCCATCCAGGATACCAAGATGATTCCTGGCCGGTTTCCTTCACTATCGCACCCCCCCGAATCCGGAAACCCCGGCTCCGTCACCCAGCATATGGCCCACAAGAGAATACCACTGTCTTCATCAATCCACTCGGAGGCCAGTGACGGGCCACCAAACCATTCAAGCATCCATCACGCGTCATCAGCACTTTCGTTTGTGCCTGTACGAGAGTACAAAAGAAACAGAAGTGCGACCGCGACATCAGCTGACGCGATCAGCATCCAATCCATAGACACATTGCGGAACAACGCAGAGTTCAGTGATTCCGATGACGACAAAGAGCCTACTAAATCTATAGACCCAGACCTGGTGTCTGGCGAAAAATGGCAGTCATTCAGTATCAAAAAGGCCCATAGTATGAATAGGCACAACCCCCAGCCTCAGAACGACGACGTGCGAAGACTCCGCAGCGTCACTACGTCTAATATCGAGCTGTCCCGAACCAGAGCTGACAGAACCCTTTCTACAGCCCCCTCTACGATCCATAACACCAGCTTTTCGGGCTATACCAGACGTAATATCAGCCAGCCTGAGTCCTTGGGTAACCCCGAGAGTCCGACGTGGCTCCTCAGTGACTTGCTAGCCAGTCTTAGCTCTCATAAAGAAATGGACGAGTACCAGATCGTGGCCAAGGGAAACAGCTTGGTGCTGTTGCTACAGCAGAATCCGGACCTAAAGGACGAGATCGCCATGAAAAACTTTCTCAACAAGATCCTGTTTATGTTCCAGCACCATGTAAGCGAGGTGAGGAGCGTGGGATACAAGATCGTGAGATTTGTGGTGTCAAGTTACGAGTCCTTGGTGCAGTTGGTACAGCACAAACTCCTTATATATATCATTATTACCATGAGCACGACGCGAAGTTCTTTGGTGGAAAAAGAGCAGGCTCTCAAACTCATACGGCAGTTTCTCAATATCGAAAATGGGACCGATAATATCTCTATTGGAGTGCTCAATGCTCTTATCGCACTTATTCAGAGTAGTAACGAGCACATTGAAGGAGAGGAAAAAGAGCCCATGGCTGAGTCCGGTAGTCCTGTGCCCGAAGACTTTAAATTGATCTGCATCGAAACCCTTTGTGAAATATCTTTGCTTAAGCCTGAATTGGTGTTTCTCAGCGGGGGTTTCAAGGTCATTATTAATGCCATAGTCGAGGGCCTGATAGAGATGTCGTCCAACTGTTTAATGGTAATATTCAAGTTGCTAGACTATAAACGGTCCAGAGACTACTTGCGCAATGGCTACGATTTAATTAGCGTGATCTCGTACTTTTCCACTCTTAGTGAAAGTGAAAGTGCCCAAAATGATCTGGCGAATGGCTATGCTGATAACCATACTGTAAACAAAATCCAAAAGCTTTCGTTTTTGGTGACACTCATAATAAAGAACTTCAATGGACTCATGGCATTTTCCATCTATAATTTTGGGCTTTTAAGAGAGCTCATCTTCAATTTGAAACGCAAAAATCCGTTGGTCAGAGAGTATATTCTCGATATCATATTTGATATTCTCCGTATCAAAAGCTTGCCTTGGCTAGAAACCAGTTCTATTGGAACAGCCATAAAACAATTCAATGCTTACTGGAATGAGGGAAGTCTGGTGAGTTTTGGGTACGATTCTCGGCCAGAAACGCACGAGGACGACGAGATCTTTGGCCGTGGCTTGGTGGACCATTACCGAGGATTCTTGGCTCTTGTGCTTATAAAGAACGATATTTTTGAGCTTCTCATCAATATCATTGAGGAAAATACCAATGAGTCCAACTGTTCCAAAGCCACACTACTTTTGACCAATATCTACTCTATATCGATGAAATCCGTTCCCACTGAACTAGTGGAAAAGAACGTGTTGTTTTCAGCCACGGGAAAAAAGTCTACGCTTGATATAGTAAAGCTAGCACGCACTTCGTTTGATATTGAAAAAGTCACCAGAAACAACAAGTTCGTGCCCACCAAGACATATAATCATAACCTCAAGTCCCAGCTTGAAAAGATCAACAACTCGTCACGCTACAATATCGACGATGTAGAATTCAAACTCATGATTAACAATACCAAGATTCTAGCCATAAAAGAGTTTGAAGACTGGAACTGGTCTTTATTACTGAGACTTATCCAAGGCCCACTAAAAAACCCAAAGCGATTCGACGAGGTCATGGAGAAAAACCCCAAGTTTTTCAAGAGACTCATGTCCTTCTACCGTCCTTTCAAGTTTCGGTTCTGTAATATTTCTACCAAAGTAGCCAACTCGTCCAAGTTCGTCACTGTGGGCTGTCAGCTTATGGACTTACTATTGAGCTTGGAATCCGGTATAAAGTATCTTGGATCAAATAAAGTCTTGCCACAATTGACGGAGATTCTTGCCCAGGTCGATCCCTACAGTGGTATATCCACCAAAGAGCCCATCTTTTCCAAGAAAAGACTACAGAATACTATTAGTGGAGGCTACCTCAAATTTCTCGGACGGTTTAGCGCTTCTCCCGAAGGCCTCAAACTACTTGAACATTGGCAAATATTTACTCTCTTGCAGAATATTGTGGATTCAAGTGCCGATACCAATAATACTCTCCTCGTAGTGACACTATTCAAAAACATTGACTTTACTTTGGACTCTCAGTTTCGGATCATTCTTCTCAAGAGTCTTAAGGTTTCTAATACCAAGATCCGCACGTTTATCATCAACGAATTGCTTCCTCGATTAATTACCCTAAAGGAATGTGAGACGTTTGTGATCAAGATCTTGGTGACCACGTTGTACGACAGCTCCAAACCAATGGTCAACACTGTAGTCAATATGTTGAACGAATTCTATAAAAGTAGAAACTATGACGGCCTTGAATACTTAATCACTCTTAACCCGTCAATTAGGATCCTCAAAAAGAGCTCGAAAGGTATCAATTTACTAGTCAAATTCCTCACCATCCCTGCAGGCTTCAAGTACTTGGAAGACAACGGGTTTATAGACGAAGAGTTTGACAAGTGGGCCAAAATGACTGGCTTTGACTACTTATCAAAGGTGGAAAGCTTGATCCAGAGAAAGTTGTTTCCTTATACTACTGGAACCATTGGTATGTTTGGGCAAAGAAATGGCCCGGCAGCTCCATTTGATACGGGCAACAAGCCAATATGCTCTTTCTTATTCTTCAAGTACGTTTTGTCCACCGAAGAAGGGCTCAATTACTTTTCCAATTTCAAGCAGCGTAACTATCTTGATCAGTTGGTAAAAGAGGTGGAAATTATTTCCAACCAGCTCAAAACCAACGAAGGATTTAAAGACTTGGATAACCAGGAAAGATCCCATGTACATCTTCTCAACACTCTTAAGCAAAACCTCTGGATAATAGGAACTATTGCGCTGTCGAAGTACGGGATCCAGCTCTTGGATCCCATGTACAGTGTGACGCTCAGCAAGTCGATTATTTTGACGATATTTGATCTTTTTGAGAGCTGTACCATTTGGCAGATTCGAGGCATTTGTTTCTACATCATCGGCCTTATTTCAAGCACTGAAGAAGGAATTGAGATCTTGGACGAGTTGGAGTGGGTAAGTGTGGTTGATATCCATGGAGTGTCACAGGGATTGGCGTATCCTCGTAAACCTGTAGGAGAAATATTTGGCGTAGAAGTTAGTAATCCTTATAGAGATATGAAGCTATGGGGCAGAAGAAGCGGGGGCGTCATGGGCAATCCCGAGTACTTCAACGAGCAGTCTACATTGCTTCCGCTGCAGTTTTCTGTTTCCAATAATTCGTTGGTAGGAGAAGTTGAGGGCCAAGATGACGACGAAGAATTGACCATGGACAATATTCAAAAGGTCCACGACAAGGTGCTCGGGCTTATTCATCTGCTCAACTCTATTCTTGGCAAAACAGAGCGAAAGTCGTATAAAGATCTTATCAAGATCAAAAAGAACTCGCCGGGAGTATTTGAGAACGTTAATTTGTTCTTGGAAATCGTGAGGACTATAGATAGAGGCAACTTCAAGTTCCACAAGCGGAAGTTTATATTTGATTTATTTGTGGGAACTAAGGTGTTGGAGCAATTGACCCGAAGAGAACGGAAGAACTCAATCAAGGTTTAGCTCATCACTGAGAACAAGACTCGGAGGTATAGCTCAATAAATGGTTTTGAAATGAAAGCTAGTATATAGTTTACAGGATAACAAAATTGTGGCAGAATAAAGGATTGCTGCCTTGAGTAATTTTTTACTTCTGTAGGGATAAAACATTCTAGTACTTTCATGAATTGAGAATAATTGAGACAAGGTGCAAAACGTCGTTATTAAAACCAAATTATAAATTAGAATCTAAATTAGTGTCTGACTTTGACGTTTAGAGCCCCATGAAGAGAATAACCATTACCAACACCAATATTGCTCGAGAAAAACTGGATATGTCTGAATCTTTTGATATCCTCCAACTAAACCACTTGTTAATATATTTATTCTTTGTAATCTCTTAATCTGAGCTATTTTCTTAGATTCGTCTTCGATTGTAGAGTAATAACGACATCGTTAATTGAGTCTTTATAGTAGTAAGAAGATTTCCGATTATTCTAATTACTATTAGTTAAGTACTAATAGGGAAGGATATTCTCTCTAGTCTTCTAGAAGTTATCTATGGCACCGTTGACTGAAATGATCAACAATAATTTAGTATATGTTACAAAATGGTAACCACTGATATCGATAGACCGTATGAACTGCTCCATCTTTCAATTGGTATGAATACGAAAACTGGTTGAATGGTTAAATTCGATAAATACTTGGTCAATTATATGGGCTGATGTACCTGTTGTATCAGAATTATCTATTTCATTTTCCATGACTGTTGCTTTGTTGTACCATACTTTATCTCGTGCTGGTCTACCATTCTATGCCATTTTGAAAGTAAAAGTACTTGATTAGAATATGTAGGTATTTGCCAGACTTAACTATCTTTACTACATTACATCTTACGTTTGTATCATACATTTGATATTAAAAATTGTGAAAATCTTGATTATCACCAGGAATCAATAAACAGAACGAGAATAGTCTACTAAAGAAAATTCAGTGATTTCTTGCACTATTCATGTTTTACCTTTTTCCTCGGTCCTTCAGGCAAAACCAGCCTTTTTTTCTTCTTGACATCAGGATCCTCAGGAGCCTCGGGGGTAGGAAAGTTTATCACTATATCACCCTTGACATACTCGTGTTCAAGACCGTGTGCCGGCAACTTTATGGGCCTGAACTTGGTGGCTATAAGATTGGGATAGTTTCTTCTGCACCAGCTATATGTATCTTGGGGGTTCACTTCTATACTCAGCAAGTCGTCATTGATAAGCTCGGGGATCGACTCCGTAACGTACAAATTAACAAGATGTGAATTGTCTATGGTCAAGTTATGGCCCTGCTGTAAGTCCAACACTGTTTCTAGGGTAGGTGCCAAACGAGGCACTTTCTGTATAAGTCTTTCTATCCTGGCGTTCTCAAGCTCAATGCCATCTCTCAAGTAATCGCCCAGCGGCTGTTCCTCGGCGTTTTCGTACAGCTCAAGCACTTTGAGCAATGCGTTGTTGCGTCTTTGGTAATAATGGAGTGACTGGCGTTGGGATTTTTCCAAGTCAAATAATTGGTTGGATTTGCCGTAGACTCGCTCGAACCTCTGCTGGTACTTTTCATATACTTGCTGGAAATACTCTTTTGTGTTTGGCGAATCGAGATCTTCGTCCATTGGGGGCTCTTCATCCAGCTCCTCTTCCTCCTCTTGTTCTTCTAAACCGTCCAACTCAAAATCTTCATGAACATCCTCGGCTTGCGAAAGAACACTTTCGTCGGGGTCTTGTTTAATAGCTACCGACATTGAGACCACTGACTGAATATAACAGCTTAGGCTTGAAATAATGAAATATTGGCTTGACTTATCGAGTCAGGTGACATTCATCACCTGATGCCTCTACTCTATCGCGACGCGTGAAATATCAAGACGAACTCAAGGCGAGACTCTCTCAAGAAACAAACCACACTATACCTTAATATGTCCATTGTATCGTTGCTTGGAATCGAAGTGCTTAACAACCCGGCCAAGTTTAACGACCCCTACGAGTTTGAAATCACGTTTGAGTGTCTTGAGCCGCTCAAAGAGGACTTGGAGTGGAAACTCACCTATGTGGGGAGCTCGAGATCGCTCGACCACGACCAAGAATTGGACTCCATATTGGTGGGACCGGTTCCTGTGGGAATAAACAAGTTTTTGTTTCAGGCCGATCCGCCCAGCCCCGAGCTTATTCCTGCCAGCGAATTGGTCAGTGTCACGGTGATCTTGTTGAGCTGTTCGTATGCCGACCGAGAGTTTGTTAGAGTGGGTTACTATGTGAATAACGAGTACGATTCTGAAGAATTGCGGGAAAACCCGCCGGCCAAAGTCCAGGTGGACCATATTGTACGTAATATATTGGCGGAAAAGCCGCGAGTGACTAGGTTCAATATAGTATGGGACAACGAAGAGGCTGGCGATGAGTATCCTTCTGAGCAGCAAGTGGATGAAGAGGAGGAGGAGGAGGAAGACGAAGAGGAAGAGGAGGAAGATGAAAACGAAATAGAGAATACCGAAAATGACGACGAAGACCGAGAAGAAGATATAGAGGAGGACGTGGAAGAGGAGGATATAGAGGATGAGTTGGGTGACGAGGACGAAGAAAGAGGCAGTGCCACGCCTGTTGATGCTGTGCAGAGCTAGTGACACTATGTACTATAAAGAAAACGAATATATGTAATAGAATAAGAACTATAAGAAGTAGTCACTGAAAAATAGTGATTAACCAACTGTATCACTGAAATTAAATACTGGCACGAAGATTTAGTAGTAGGATGAAGGATGAGAGAGTGTTATGGAAGAAATTGAACCAAAAATAAAAACCTCTAGGAATTAAAAGAAGTAAAGTATTTGACTGAATAATGATGATGTAGCTCTATAATATTGTGAATACTATATCAAAAAAAAATTAGTAAATATACAAATACTTATAGCACTTACTAGACTGATATTCTATTCTTCAATTGTTAAAAAAGTGTGGGAAGCATTAATATGGAGATGAGCCTATCTAAGAGTCCAATAAAATAACCATGTACCATGTAATAGGACAATGGAAGTACATTTGTAAGATAAATGGATAAAATCATGGTTTTCAAGAGGCTAGAATGAAGGATATCTTAGAAAGACTACGATTTTTACGGCCGAAGAAGCTATTTATGACCTTTAAAATTGAATTATTTTCATTTCAGAAATATAGGTCACTGCTTTAGGATATAATTATACTTGAGAATACTACGAATAGAGGAACAAAAATATGATTTGATGTGTTGAGTACACCTATATTAATACCCAATTAAATCATTCAGACTCTCTTGGACTTTAGGGGTAATTCACGGACTTATATTTACCCATGTAAACTTATATATGTAATAGGCCCTTATAAAACCCACTTATATGTACTATTTATATGAGAACCCATATGTAGTAGACCTTTATGTAATATTTATAGTTTGTCCCATTATAACTTTATGTTTTATGCTGTTCCTCAATCATTTCGTTTAGCACTTGTGATAGTCTATCAAGCACTTTGGTGTTGAAATGGAGGGTATTTGTGCGGAGTTTGGCGGCCCATTTATCAGGATGCCATCTGATCCGCTCGTTCTTCAAGAGACTAAGAAGGTCTTCATCTGAATCTACGATTTTAGTGTAGAACCGGTACACATTATGCTTGTTCTCAACGAGAGAGATGAGTTGATCAGGCAGAAGCCGTTCTTGGTTTTCGTAGTCTGAAACAAGAGGAAGCTTCGATGAGTTGAAGTATTGTTCTCGTAAGTAGCTTTTAGAGGAGTCTGTCTCAGTAGGTGTGGGTTGCGTTAAATACGGATCGTTGATCCGTTTATCGCCTATATGGATATCTTCACTGCTTTCGTCCATCAATCCCGCAGAAGTCACGGGAAACTCGCCCATGATCTGGTACTTTCCGCCATTTAACGGCGAAAAATCGTTACGGGCATACGACAGTTTTAGCTCTTCTACCACCGTGCGATTCACTGGGGTTTGGAACGAGTACTGCGGAGCTGGTTTTCCTGCTGGTTTCACAAACTTGAACCCATTTACATTGCCGAATTCGCTACTATTTGTGGCCGGAGGAGTGGAGCTTCGTGAGTTTGCAGGTGTGCTTTGTGATATAGGAGTAGACTGTAACGGAGCATTGGAAAATGCTGATGGAGGAGAAGAAGATGAAAGGTCGTCCTCGTCTTCATCATTAATTTGCTGATGGTCATTTAGCTGGCTCATTATGGAACTTACATCGGTTTTCACAGAGCTAGACAAGTTGAGGAGCCGATGGGTCTTTTGGTTGCCGTTTGTGGGAGTATTTTCGTTGGAATGCTTAAACTTAAGTCTCTTGCGTTTGGGCTGCACAGGACACGGCGTGGAGTCGCTGTTGGAAAAGCTGAGTTTGTGGATGCTGGAAAGGTTGCTGGTGCATATCGACATATGCTGGTCATTATCGTTAGAAATATCATTACTGGACTGTTTTTGTCCTGGAAAAGGCCGCGATCGACTGCGGTAGTTCGAGCTATTTGGCGTCTTTAAGTCCGGCAGCTCGATCTGCCGTTTCCTCTGGTTTATGTATACAGGCGGCGAGGAACACACTAGCCCTATTCGGCTCTTATCGTCGTCACTATACTCTATATCACTTTCTGTCTCATTAGTTATGGTTTTATCTCCTAGACTAAACTGGTCGTCATCATAATACTTTTCTTGATTTAAGTCTATTTCTGACTCGAGATGTAGATTGTCGAGCTTGCTGATTGGAGACATAAAGGACATGGAAATATTGGACGATTCCGAAGAGGGGGCCGTGGATTTGGTTCGGTTGGTGAGTGGAGTCGATGCCTCGAAATTTATGTCTGCTGAGCTGCTTAATTCTTGGTTTTTGTGAGTTTCTTCGTCGTCGTCCTCTTCATGTTGTTTGTGGCGATACCATGGAGTGTTTACTGTGGAAGAAGAAGATGCTGGTGGTGGCAAGGGTGTGTTGGTGTCGTTGGTTAGGCAGGGTGGTTGGAGGTTGGGTATGGACGATATCACGAGTTTTTCCGAGGTGGAGCCGGACCCATTCTGCCTGGGTACAGTCACAGACAGCAGTACCATAAAAATACAAAAAACACCAAGTGTAGGCCAATAAATCGATGGTGTTTGGTGTTTTGGTGTTTGGTATTTTGGTTTGTTTTTAGATGTTTACATCAAGTCGCGTGCAGGGGCACGTGATGATTCAGATAATAGGAGATGAGAGATCCATTGACAGAAGCAAGGAAAGATAGAGCGTGGAAAACAAGCATACAAAGAGTATGCGGGTACAAAGTAAAGCCATGTATAACATAGAACATAGAAAGAACATAGACAGAATTAGAAAGAGTATGTCTTTTTTTTTTCGTATTGAGTCTGATTAGTATGAAGTGTAGAGATTGCTTGTAGAGATTGCTTCTGT
Source organism: Suhomyces xylopsoci (assembly GCA_030568675.1). Classification (NCBI taxonomy): domain Eukaryota; kingdom Fungi; phylum Ascomycota; class Pichiomycetes; order Serinales; family Debaryomycetaceae; genus Suhomyces; species Suhomyces xylopsoci. Next base: position 431,577 of record JAJMGM010000009.1, read on the forward strand.
TGGTCTGCGGAGTTTGATTCTGCATGATACTGTAGGAGTTTGCCCTATTTGCTTAGTAATTTGAGGCTATGTAATTAAAAAGAACATTCTGCGCAGCAAATAAACCGATGGGACCGAAAAAAGACTGCTGAGGCTCTGGACTGCTGAGCCTGGACGCCCTGTTTATAGTCCTGTATATCCACCAGGGTGTGTTTACACTTCTTATCAATACTATGTATTAACCTTATTAACCCTATGAGTTTGTTATGATTTGTTATGATCTTTCTGATTTGTGGTGTTCCCCTGATAAGATGACGGATTCGTCTTGGCGCTTGTGATACTCCGGGCAGCTACGCGATGGCATCACGCGACTTTTTCATGCTTATCGGAGGGGAGCCAAACTCAGACACACGTGGTCCACAGCCCGTCAATAACGAATGACGAGTAGATGTTCAGATTCTTGGCCATCACTCGACAGTTGACCAGTAGTAGACCAGTAGTAGACGTAGCTGCGGCCAACTCTCATCCTCTTCGTTTGTGTGTGTTAATTGTCTATTTGCGAATAATTTTATGTGTAGTAGGGAGCCGCAATTTTGCGCCACTCGTCACGTTGCAGATAAGATTGAATAATTATAATTTAAATAGTGCAGCCGCCTCAGTTTTCATTTTCACCACACATTGATGTCTATACTATCTATACTAAACACAGGCAATCCTAATCCCAATGGTTCCGAAGAGCTTTCGTTCCAGGCCATCTCGTACCTTACTTTCGAGGCCGTTTTAGAGGTGGTGATCATTTCTTTCGCAGGCTACGTTGCTGCCCGAGCAGGCTTGTTGAATACCACCGGGCAAAAAATCATCAGTCGATTGAATGTTGACTTGTTCACGCCGTGCTTGGTCTTTTCCAAGCTTGCTTCGTCGTTGTCGTTGCAGAAAATGGCCGATCTCGTGGTGATCCCCATTTTCTTTGCGGTTTCCACCGGAATCGCATACGGATTCTCAAGAGGCGTCAGCTCGGTGTTGCAGCTCAACGATCCGGAAACAGACTTTGTCACGGCCATGGCGGTGTTTGGCAACTCCAATTCCTTGCCCGTATCGCTTACTTTGTCATTGGCATACACTTTGCCTGATTTATTGTGGGACGAACTTCCCGAAGATTCTTCCGATAAAGTGGCTTCCAGAGGTATTCTTTACCTTTTGATCTTCCAGCAATTGGGCCAAATCCTAAGATGGTCGTGGGGATTCAATACGTTGCTCAGAAAGAGATCGCAATTGGAATTGAACGACTACAATTGCCTGCCCAGCAGTGGCTTCTTGCGCCACAAACACAACGATGTCGATGAAGAATCGAGTCCGTTGCTAGACCCAGTGGATGAAAACAACGCTTACGGAGAAAACGAGATCGAAGAGGTCGAAGAAGGCTCATCCTCATCGTCTTCTTCTATTGTCATAGGCGACGACAGATACAAGGTGTTGAACCAGTACCTCCACAGACCGACCCTCGTTAGCAGAACAAAACACGCGTGGTACTCGTTCGTATACTCGAGACCAGTCCAAGTGGTCTTGGGGTTCATGAACCCGCCGTTATATGCCATGTTCATCTCGATCATTGTGGCGTCGGTGCCGTTCCTCCAAAACCTCTTTTTCGCCGAAAACGGCTCTTTTATCGGTAACACCATCACCAAATCCGTGTCACAAATGGGCTCGGTGTCAATTCCGCTTACGCTTATTGTGCTAGGCTCCAACCTTAATCCTTCCAGCGACATGCCCAAACCATCAAGACACTACGGCAGAATCATCGTGGGCTCTCTTCTCTCTCGTATGATCCTTCCACCTTTAGTTCTCTTACCCATCATTGCATTTTTCGTCAAGTACGTCAACACCTCGATCTTGGACGACCCCATTTTCTTGATCGTGGCTTTCATTCTCACCATTTCGCCTCCGGCAATCCAATTGTCGCAAATCATCCAGCTCAATAACATCTACCAGAGCGAAATGGCGGGTGTTTTGTTCTGGGGCTACGTCATTCTTACGTTGCCAACCACTATATTTATAGTGGTGACCAGTTTGGAGGTTTTGAAGTGGGCTCTATAACGATATAGGCTAAAACACGATAGGCTCCATCTAACACAACCTGTGTAGGCTGAATGACCTAGATGGTCAAAATAATACATACTAATCAGAAATTTAACTATTAATCTAAACCAGAGAAGTGCGCATCAAATTAGTCAATTAACGCGCATCAGAATTGACTCGAGTAGGCTGTGAAAGAAACTAGTTTATTTGAGCACCAAACTGGTTCAATTGCTGGAAGACTGGTCAATTGCTTAGTACTCTAATGTGCGAATCACTTATCTGAAATGTACTTAGCTGGTGTTATCTTTGCACAGTGTATTCAAGTGCTAGTCTTCGTGTATTGCTCATGCGCACTGAAAAGAAGTTGTTTGTAACTCTGTTCTCGTATAGTACAATAGGTACGAGCGCCAGGTATATCCACATCTTCTGGAATCCGTTTAGCCCACTTGCATGCGGATATACATGGTAGTCGATTGTAGTTGATTACTACAATAAGTGCAAATGACTTCAATTTCATCTATGTATAGAAAGAGTTTATTTGTTCTAATTACATTTTTGATCAATGTAGGAAATATACCATGCTTTGACGGGATGATTTGACATATATTTTGACGGTTTTATTCATTGCAATTAGTTAGCTGCGGTGTCCATGAGATCACCGAGATATTCCATGCATTGGAGATGATGAATTTCAGGTCCTTTCAAAGAGCTTATGGAGCGTGAAGAGATGTTTCGCGTGAGAATTGAAACATTCACCAGTTAGAGTAATGTTTTTTGGAAAGGCTGTTGACATGCCAATTCAAGGCAGACTATGGTAAATATCAAACCGGTTAATTTCAAACCAAAAGATTCTGTATTATCAAGCGTAGATCTTGCCAAGCAATTAGCATTGGCACTAGAACGTTCTCTCCCAAATATGTCGTAGTTCTTTAATTATAAAGAGCAATTAAAGTTTCCGAAATCGTTTCTACCCAATACAGCAGCAGAGGACGAGACATAATTAGAGTTAATACATAATTTAGAGTTGATAAAGTTTAGGTGCTGGGCAGACGCTGGGCTCACAATTAGTCGGTATTGCAGAATGCGATGGATGAAATCGAAGGGCTCATGAGCGATCATTTGGGGGATCAAGTTGGGGGAGAAATTCATGTTATCAGATGAAGATGTGCGGTATTTCACGAGCAAAGAAACGCGCGTAAATGACCTTGCACTGGCCCGGCGCAGACCCAGGACTCGATGGATCGGTCGGCGGCCGCCTCAATTCACAGTCTCGTGAAAGAACAACAGAAGAAGAAAGAAAAGAAGGATTGCGCGTGATGAGTACAAAACAAGTAATGAAGATTGGCTGTAAGGAAAGAAACGTACCGAAGTTTCAGACATCGCAAATAGAGCACAAAAGGAGGAGCCAAATAACTAACCATGAGTACAAAGAGGAACCACATCGGTCATCGCCGCGTGAGGACGACCCTTCGGTAATCAATTAATATAGAACTCGAAGTCATTAAGTATTTCTAAGTACTTTGTAAGTATATTCTAAGTGTGTTCCTTGCATCAGTCGACGTGATTTCCATTGGGGTAGGGGAGGGTCTAGCGTAGGGATGACTCACTTCCGGGTGTCCAGCCCTGAAGTTGCAGGGCCCTGGTGGCCATCTCATAACCCACCTTTTTTCTCACCTGATTATGCTTGATGCAAATTTAGTAAGAGCCTTCTCGGATAGCCTGTAGTCTAAATCCGCACCCGCGCCCGCATGGCCCTTCACGCCAGCCAGGGTCACCCAGGATGTGCAGATGGCCAGGCACTGGCTATTGACCGTTGAAATTGCCGCAGTATTGGCACTGACTCGGCTAGCGTTATTTGGCGGTATTATTTTGCGGTCTTCCCCAGCCATTTCATTTAAAAGTTCTGTAACTCCGATTCTCGATTCGGTAACGGAGATTACGTAAATTGTATACCTTAATAGGCTTCCAGGGTGTAGGTGATCTCGATAATATTATATTCGAAGAAAAGAATATTCATTGACAAGACATCGAGTGTCAGAATCCACCAAATCTACCAAATCCACTCAAATAGCTATAATTGCCTAATAATCATAGACATCTACAAGTCATACAAAGTCATACAGAAGTCATACAGAAGTCATACAGAAGTAGACAGAAGTATTAAAAAAGTGTTGTAAAGAGTTAGTGTTTGTCAGTGTTTGTGTTTGTCAGTGTTTGTCAGTGTTGTCATTGTCATTGTTAGTGTTGGTGGTGTTTGTTCGTGTATTTTAGTTTTATGCTGTCTCCTACTAGCCCTGCCAGCGTCAACAGCTCCAATGAAGGCTTCGACCCAAATACTCCTACGCTCCAACATCATAACAAGAGTGATAAACAGTTTCGCCACCGCCGAAAACACAAGAATTCCAAGCTAGGATGCCCCAATTGTAAGAAACGAAGAGTCAAGTGCTCCGAGCACCTTCCCCTGTGCCTCAACTGTATTAAGCACTCGGTCAAATGTGGCTATTTGGAGTATACCGAGGAGCAGTTGGAAGAGTTGAAGGCTGCTAAGCTCGATAACGAGTTTGACAACTTGAGCACCGACCCGAAAGATTCGTCCAGTTCTCCTCATACCGCTAGAAACTCCCACTCCATGGACGCTGTGCGCCCCAAGTTGGCTTCCAGGACGTCCAAAGTGCCCTCAAACCTGTCGTATAGCTCCGAACTGTCGTATGCGCCCAAAATGTCGTTGGGCAGCTCCGAATCGTCGTATGCCCCAAAACTGTCATTGGCCACTGAAATGTCTCCCGAGCTCAAAAATGAGCCAAATGATCTAGACAGCATTCTTAATTTCCAGCTGCAATCTGTACATCAGGGCTACGATAACTTGCTTAGAGGCTCGCAAGACGAAATCCCCATCATATACCCTGTCTACTCCATCAATAACCCTTTGGAACCCACCGAGCCATGGCCCGAAACTCCGCTCGTAAACGACCCGCTTTTCACCCAAAACCCACCGCCGCAAAAAAAATGGCTTCAAGACTTTGCCAACCAAAATGTAATCTGTGCCAAAACTACCGAATCGACGTCTGCCTTGCCGGGTGCAAAACGCATGGTAACTTCATTCAGTTACAAGCGACCTCAAAACATCAACTACACAGAGGCACTTATGGGCTTGCTCAATAAACACGCCTCGTCTGTAAGCTCGGGGACGGCCACTCTCCGTGATATTCGCAATATATACTATACGTGGCTCAACACCTTTGTGTACGAGTCGTATCAAAAAGACTTGTTGTTCAGCTGTCTTATCAACTTGACCACAAACTACTTGATCAGCACCTGTTTTTATAACTGTCCTGTCTACAGAAGCGTGATGAAAGACGCTCCTTCCGATATGAACGACGTGGAGTTCTTCAAACAGCATAAAAGAGCCAACAAATGTGCGATCCTAATTGAAAAATCAAAGTTGAAAAATACAGCCATCGTGAAAAGCATAAAGCATTACGCTAAAGTGATTAAAGACTTGCGCACGTTGCTCAATGAAAATAGCGACGCAAGACTCTGTTCTTCGGTGTCGTACATTTTGAGTCTCATGTCGATATATGACCCAGAAGCTACCCTCAACAGTATTCTCTGTTTTCGCGACGGATTGTTCAGTATATTGACCCACAACATCAACATCTCGGTGAAAAGCAAACAGAAAATATCCATTATGGTTCCTATCCATTTGCGACTCATGAAAAATACAGTGAGATCGGTGTATCTTCCGTCATACGACCCGACGTTTTTGACTGAATACCAGTCGATGTTGACCAATTTCGAAGCCTTAGTGATGCCAACAATCACCCACATGAAACACTATACAAAGTCCAATGGACTTCCTCCACGAGACTCCCTCCGATTTGTAGAGCTAAAGCTAGGCGATCTCCAGGCTTTTGTCAAAGATGTCATAGAAACCTACATCCCCATACTATTTGGCAGCCTCGACAACATCGAGACCCAGCAGCAAACCATATTTGATATGATCCACCGCTGGGTCCGATTATGCCCTTCCAAACTATCTGTAATTAACAAAAATTCCGAGCCTTTAGAGAAGGTGCTTTACTTGTACTATAAAGTGTTGAAAAAAGCGCTTTTTGCCATCTTTCCACAGGTGAAATTCTTCTTTTTGAGAGACTTTGATAGTCCCATCATGTCCGATGTGTTTGATTTCACTAAAGATAACGATATCGTAGCGGAATTGGACGATCCCATAAAGTGCGGGTTGCTACCCGAATTGTACCGGCCTATGGTCCCGCTACTTAAAAAATTGGCTTCATACTTGGTGCGAATCATTACCTATCTCCAGGCAAGACTCAATATCTTGTACCGTCAAATGGTCTATGATCCGCGTTCTACCGAGCATTTTCCTATAGACGATGTGCGCGAATGGAGAAATTCCATTACAGATATCGGAAAAGTGCGACATGACTTTAACAGTGTGTTCAATCTCCAGGAAACATGTATAAAGAGCTTTGCAAAGACGGTTATTAGCGAGGTGCACTACCCACATTGTGCACCTAAAGCCGATCCAGATGGAGATATCCAGCTCGATCTGCCTGAGATAGAACTAGCGCAAACTATAGATGATATAGCTGACTTTGGTCCGTTACTACCCGGTGGCTTCTATGAGGTCGATTACTGGACATAAAAGAATGAGGCATCTTATGCATGCCAACCCAAACACTCCATAGATATACGAGAATACGACTTTATTTAAGAAACAATAGAACCAGAATCCCTCAAGTAGCACAGTCATGTTTAGGTCTCTCTCTCTCTCTCTCTCTTTGTACTTTTCGCAGCTATTTCCACGACTCTGCACAATTGCGGTCGTGCGCCGTCCAACGATAGGGGACAAAACAACACCAAACCATCCAAAAGTGGTACCAGTAGAAGTTTGTACAACTAGGATAACAAGGTTAACAGTTAAGTAGGTATACAAGAAACGAGAAAGAGCACAGAGTCAAAACTCTATCAAATCAAAGTGAACAAATCAAAGTGTAAATCAAGTGTTGCACCAAATCGCTAGCTCTGATCCTTCAATACTAACTATAGTCTGAACAAATCACTCATAAACCACTTATAACATTATAAGATTTTGCATAGAAACCATAAGAATACGTTATAATGGCTGAAAGCACTGATGACTACTCGTACGACTACGAGTACCTCTACAAAATCGTGTTGATCGGAGACTCAGGAGTCGGAAAATCCAACTTGTTATCGAGATTCACGCGTGACGAGTTTAATTTGGAGTCCCGTTCCACTATTGGGGTGGAGTTTGCTACCAGGACACTTGAAATCGACGGCAAAAGAGTGAAGGCCCAGATCTGGGACACCGCCGGCCAGGAACGTTATAGAGCGATCACCAGTGCGTACTACAGAGGAGCCGTGGGAGCGCTCATTGTGTACGATATCGCCAAGACCGAGACGTACGAGTCGGTGTCGAGATGGTTGAAGGAGCTCAAAGACCACGCCGACGCCAATATTGTGATAGAATTGGTGGGGAACAAGTCGGACTTGGACCACTTGAGAGCGGTGCCTACGGAAGAAGCAAAGAACTTTGCCAACGAAAACAACTTATTATTCACCGAAGCCTCTGCTTTGTCATCAGACAACGTTGACTTGTCGTTCCACCAATTGTTGAAGAATATCTACGAAATGATCAGCAAACACCAGTTGGATACCAACGAGGGCGGTTCCAATAAGCCCACCACGGGCGGGCCAACCATCTCGTTGACTCCTGCTCCGCAAGAGAAAAAGAGCAAAAATAACTCTAATTGTTGTTAATGTATAGTAATCACTAACTAGAAGTACACAGGAAATCAGTAACACTAAACACTATCTTCCACAATAAAAACAAAGTATACTTCTAACACAATAGGACTGCGCGTCTACACCACTAGTATCTCCTTCCCTCTCCATCGCACCCTGCAAAACAACAGTGGTGCTAGATATATTTATCGCCGCGACTATTTCCACCGCGACTCTCACTAGCCATCCTCACTAACACCACTAATATATGTCCATAACTCTCTCTAAACTACCAGACTATCTGTTCTAACACTCTACACTATTTGTCTCTACACCACATTAGCCTTATCAGAGAGGTGCTGAAAGTATTAGACTACGTAATTGATATACACTGATACTAACGAGTGCGCCTGACTTGTAGCATGAAATATCATCACCACTACAGTCAGTGCCACGTATCAATTCTACTAGATATCTATGAAAATTATATGATACATTAACTGAAAGTAATTAGTCTAACTAAGTAACGACTTATTTTTTAGTAGTACAATACTTTTACTCTATCGTTAGAGGCCCCTTATTCCATACTGAGAATGGTCAGTATTAAATGCCAAAATCTTGACTTAGACAACTGCTTATAGATGAGCCTGCTATACTGTTTTCTGGGTAAACTGTGACATTAACTTTGTACTTCGCTAACCCCTCAAAAAATGATAGTGTTTAATAGTGTAATACAAAGCTAGTGTTTAATAGTGTAATACAATGACAGTGTTTGATAGTGTTAGTGTTGTCTAATTCTTTTTTATGGCTGGTGCTTGCAAACTCTTCTTGACACTCACCGGAGTCTTTAAAGGTTTACTTATTCCTGCGCCCTTTTCTATTCCCAATCTCTTTTTCGGATCCAAAGGTGGCGGACTTTCAATACTCAAACTCACAATCTGCTCACCTCGCAAGATGATAAGCCCAAGTGATCGTTTCTCATAGACAGGTTTTGTTTCGTTCGAAGTCTTTAATGCATGGTACGCTTTCTTGGGGATCCTCGACTCTTCTGTGTCTGCTAAAACCAAATTTAAGTGGTTGTCAAATGCAAGTAGGGACCCGATGAAGTATCGGTTGGAAGTGGTGAGGATCTTCAACCGGTAGTTTATAAGGTCAGACATCTTTGTTTTTTTATTTACACTCTGAAAGTTAGTATTAGAACACATTGGGAGTTCATTTTTCACTATACATACCATTTTGTTTATGGCACCAGGCTAGTTCTATAGATGATTAATAGATTGTACTGTCATCTGCTGGTGTTGAGATGTCTTGATTGACTGTTACGTAATCACTTACGTAAACATTTTTAACCAACGCGCCTGAAGAATATCGTGGAAACTGTGGTATATTTCACCATACACCATCTTTTATACAACAATATGAGCAAACCTGAAGAAACCGTGGCCAGCGAACCACAAGTCGCCAAAGAAGTCGAAGAAACTTCCGAAACCACTGAAAAATCTACCGAAGAAACCAAAACTGAGGAGAAAAGCGCGGATGACACCGAAACCAAGAAGAGAACCGCAGACGAGACCGAGGCCAATGGCGTTACCAAGGACAAGAAGAAGAGAAGAAGACGTCAATACGACGATGTTCCTAAGGAAAAGGAGCCTGAAGAGGATGATGAAGATGACGTTGAGGGAGATGCCAATGGTGAAGGAGACGAAGAGGACGAGGATGAGGAAGAAGACGACTTGTTGGAAATTGACCAGTCCAATATCATCAGTGGCGGCAGAAGAACTAGAGGCAAGGTGATTGACTACGCCAAGGCTGCTGAAAAGTTGGATGAGGAAAACGGAAGTATCAAGGAGGAAGATGAAGAGGAAGAGGAGGACGGTGAGTTCAAGGAAGCTGCGTAGAGAACACTGCGAAGCCTAGAAAAACACCGCGAACTTCCCCTAAAAATTCTAAAAATTCTCCCTAAAATTATCGCGAAAAGACTACCAGCTCTCCCTAAATATCAACCGCACATTGCTTCTAGTAGTCTCTAGTAGTTAAAAGTATTTATGTATTATTGTGTTTGGAGATGTGTCCTACTGGACTGGACGCGTCTAGTTGATATATTGTAATAGTACTTTGCGGTGTGCGTACGCCTCTATTGTAAGCCATTGCTCTTTGTAGAGTGCGTCTTGAGTTGCGTCTTCTGTGGAATGCATATACACAAGGCTGAAAATTTCAGTGCAAACTTGGCAATTTGCGAACTTTATTTGCTCTGGAACTGCTGAGTGTAGCAACATCAGAAAGGCTGATAAACTAACAGAAAAGTGTGAGATAAACTGTCAGTCATGTGTAGAGTGAAGAGCAATCTGAGCCGTTTTTCTGAAAAGTATAGCACTATAGCCTCTTTTCCAACTTAAGAGTAATCAGTTGCACTCTTTATGCTTTCAATTATAATTCACTTGAAAAGTACTTATTTAACTTTATATTTCTATTATAGACTAAATATTCACGATATGTGGATTATGGTAAACCTTTTGGGTTTAAGAGACACTGGGCCTCTGATGAAATTAAAGCAAACGGAACGAAGAAGCAAACTAACCATGTGGTTATTTTTTTTTGATTTTAGGGTTTTTCTAGCATGTAGTGGCCATATTATAGTTGTAGTATGGATTGAACCTCACAAAGTTGTTGTGAGGATGGGTGTACATTACGCTGGGGTGGTGGTGAGCCACCGTTTGATAATGCTGTTGCGGAATGTGCTGGCCGTAGTGGGCAGCAGGGTCCATTCCAAAGTTTTGCGAGTATGAAGGCGACGTGTGCGACCAGATGTTTTGGGGGTGTTGGTGGTGTTGTGGGGTGGGCCATACGGGAGCAGGGCCCATGGAGTACGGTTCGTATGTTATGGGCGAAGACATTACTGGAGACGATTTTGGATAGTAGTATTCTTCGTTGGAGTACAATGGAGATGATGGAATGCTGGAGTAGTACGAGCGATTTTGAGGGTTCGAATCGTAGTATGCTGGAGATGAAACAGGATATGATGGCGACGAGTGCAATACGGGAGATACTGAGTTGGACGTGCCGGCGATGTGTGTATCGATCTGTTCCTGGGTTCCGTACTTGGATAACCATGTGTTCCAGCACTTTTCCAAGGTCAAGATGTTGGACTCAAAGTTGACCACGTTGAGGCTCCATTTGCACCCTGCCAACCAGCACTTTTCGTACTCGTTCAACAACTGCAACTCAAGGCCGGTAGCGCCACACCATGACTTGTTGGTGAAAGTGTTGTCGTCATTGAACTTGTTGGCCAAAATGAGCCCCACAACAAGATATACAAAGATTTCCTGTTCGGACAAGTCGCGTGGGGTGGCTTCCTTCTTGGAGAACCGTTGGTTCATGTACTCCAAGGCAATGATGACGGTTGATTTGGGGAGTCTGGTGGCAAAAAGAACCAGCACTATCAAGTTTTCAAACTCCTTGGTAGGCGTCTTTTGCTGTTTCAACATCCCAAACGCGCACCAGCTCAAGAAGTTCGACATGTTGTTGAGATCGTACTCAAGCACAGGATTGATGCCGCCATTGACCATTTGGTCGCCGTTAGGAGCAGGCGCAGGCACCTGCGACGGAGCGGGGCCCGGCATTATTGGGGGCATTTGAGTGTTTTGGTATGGTGGGTAAGCAGAGTAGAAGGAACAAGCTTGGTTGGCGGGGGCTGGCGCCGTTTGTTGAAGGGGATATGTCCCGTATTGGGGCACGTAGTTGAAGGAGGAGGTAGCTCTGTGGCCAGCCGTGCCCAAATTCTGGTGGTAAGAATTTTGTGCGTACATAGTATCAGGATATTTTTGGCTGTAAATAGCTAAAAATATTTGCCGGAAAGGTGGCTAAAAGTTGGTTGTAAGTTGAAGGATTGAGGGACGAGACTTAGTTAAAAGCTCGTTTTGGAGATATCGAATCGAATCTCTTGCAAGACTGTAGTGTGGACTGATTAGTCGTCTAGGCGTTGAACGTTCTTTGCCAGGGATAACTTAATATAACCGGCTGTGACGAACTCTTCAGACAGACTTTAAACCAATGATTCTCTTTGCTCTTAAAGAACTAGCAGTGTGTTGTCAAGATTTGTGCTAAAAACAAATGGAAGCAGCAAATGTGGTGGTTGACAAAAACTTTGCGGGATGCTTTAAGAAGAGAACGGATGAAGTATATTGCTTCAACTGGACACTTGGAGGTTTAAAAAACAAGACAGCTTCAACAACAGTCGTTTAAGGAGTAAAAATCAAAAACTGTGCTGCTGACAACATGGACACCAGCTGGTTTTAATGACTTTTGGTTTTTTCCTTTTTGCTTTTCTCCCTTTTTCTTTTTTTTTTTTTAATTTAATTATTTTTTTAACTTTTACTTTTTGCCTTTTTTTACCTCCACAGAGCGACCGCCGCCTGTATCAGCGACTAGCCGGCTTGGCTGGGTTTGTAACTTGGCTTTGTGGCTGTTACTGGGTCGGGCAATGAAAAGAAATGATCGTCAGGGCGGGCGGTCACGTGGAGAACAGTCTGTACGAGCACTGCACAACAACAGGCCTAGGCGTGGGCATAGAGATGAGCGGTGCACAAAGCAAAACTTAATGACATACTAGTTATGATGGTTTTACGGTAGTTATGTTTTATGGTAGTTATGTCTTCTGGCCGTTATCTACTCAGCCCGGTTCCATAATGTATACCCCTCTGCCCCACTTGTAGTTCCACGGTGCCGGCGGTGGTCCGAAGACTATCAATGCACCATGACGAGAAAAATTCCTCACAATACAATAATTTTCTCCGTGCACAAAACATGCATTTCAAAATATTACTCAGACCAATTATCTTAACATGCCGGTAATGGCGCAGGCAGAGCCAGTCCTGACAGGCAACGATCCGGGCATCTCCACGACAGGGCACTCCAGGGCAATCAGGGCATACACCATCATGCTGTTGATATGTTGTGATGCTGGTCATCAAGTCTTCGTGTATTTCCCCCGTTAGCCCGATTGCTTTTATTATATCCATCGAGGACCCCCTTCGTCACTCCCCACGGCGCAGGAGTCCACCGATGCCACTGACGCGGACTGGCTGCCGCCGGCGGCAGCCGCTGGCGGCTCGCGCTGACAACCAGGTGAAACATCAGATGAATCATCGGCACGTGCCGCGTCACATGCCGCGCCAGCCCTCCAGATCAACCCTCCCGATTAGGAAACATAATAAACAGTTGCAACGAAAAGAGTATTGTAATGAATAAAAACTTATCGTCTAATCGCTAACGATTACTGCGAAGACCCATATTGTAACGAAGTACCTTAGACCAATCCTTCTTTTAGTAGAATCTTCTCTTTATTTCTTCTTCTCCAGTAGAGTTAATTCATTTCATGTCGATTCCGCTTTACTTGAAGCTCAAGTCTTCGACTTTACCGGAGAATAAGCTGGATTCACAAGTGAATTCACCGCTTTTTACAGTCACTTCTCCCAATACCATTGACTACAACTCAAAACCTTATACGTTTTCCCAGATTTTCGATGAAGAGTCCCAATTCGAGTCTCTTCATGACACCTCTTGTGTGATCATGATGGGACCAACTGGAAGTGGAAAAACCACCACTTTGAAGAAGGTATTGCGTTCTAAAATCAACAGTATTGATTCTGCTGTTTCTATGACTGCTTTTGAAGTTTCTGGCAACAAGTATATGGTCGATTTGCTAGACTTTAAGTCCAAAAAAGAGTACAATTGGTCTACTTATGATAACATTTTGAAGAAACAGCGTCTTGACGCAGATTTGCTAGATAAGGTATTTAATTCCAGATCCACCTCTCGTACCGCTGCTAACGAGTTGTCTTCACGTTCGTGTCTTGTCATTACTCTCTACTGGAACAATGAAAAATGTACTTATATTGATCTTATGGGCAATGAAAAGTATGAAAATACTCCTTCACCAAAGAGTTTAAAGAGCCCTGAATCTCATATCTCAAATATTTTTGCCAATATGAATATGTCTTCAATTACGCAGTTGCTCACCAAAAAGTCATTTACGGGCAGATCTTCTAATATGATGACCAATTTGATCTTCAAAAATGGGTCTCAAATCAAGGTAGTTTTGACTCTAGATCCATATGGCGATGCTTCTTTGGTTAAATCCTCTATGCACAATATAGCGCAGTTGATGCAAAACTTCAGATTGGGCTCGCCTTTGACCAGTCCCATTGCTCGTTCTCGTTCCAGTATACCTAGCTATGCTCGTGCTACAGCCTCCTCTACTTCCTCCAGTCCTAGAAAGCATTCTGTGCTTGCAACTTCTACGCCAGCCATTAGAAAAGGTACTACTATTAAAAAACTCAATACTCCGGCTAAATTGAAGGTGGTTCCTTCTTTAAATAAGCCATCCATTGCTGCGAAACTGGCTCATACTCATAGAGCTGTTATGAGTGAATTGAACTCTTCTCCAGTAAGTCAAAGAAGTAGAGTTATACTTAGTAATGTTAGGCCAGTTAGATCCTCTTCGCCTGTGATGAGGAAACCAGCTCTTCCTCGTATTACTCAAGAAAAGGTGATAGAGTCGTTAAAGACGGAAGTTGAGAAGCTTAAACAAGAAAACCAGGTAATAATTAGTTCGTCTGAATCAGAAAAGTCTCAGTTGCAAAGTGAAAACGAAAGCTTGAAAATGACCAATTTAAACAACGAATCTTTGATCAGCCAACTAAAAGAAATGATGAGCTTGCAGTTGAATGAACTTAAAGATGACTTTTCGAATTACAAGTCTAATTACGGCAATTTCAAACTGACAGTAGAGAATCTTAAAATCACCATTCAGCTTATGGACGAAGAGAATATGAACCTTAAAGATCTCAATTCCATTCAAAGTACTGAACTTATTTCGATCAACGACCAGCTAGAGTTCTTTGAAATTAATCAGGCTGGCTTGAAGTATGAATTGGAAAGAGTCACCTCTGAAAACGAAAATTTGAAGCAACACAGCATGGATATTGAAAAGCTGAACTTGCAGTTGATGGAGCGTGATAGTGAAAAGGAAGTGATTATTTTGGAATATACCAAGGAATTGTCTGAAAAGAATGAAGAAATTTCACTCAAAGATGAACAGTTGTGTGTTAAAGATGCGTTGATTGCTGAAAAGAATGAGCTGCTCGATTCAAAAGACCGTCATATCGCCCAATTAAAGAAACAGTTGGAAGAAATGAACCAGTTTATTGCGTCCAAAAATGCGGATTTATCTGTGAGTTCTGAGCTTGTTTCACTGTTGAAAGCTCAAGTAGCTGAATTATCTGAAGGCATTTCTTCCAGAGATGCTCTTATAGCTGCCAACGACGAGTTGCTCAATTCCAAAGACCAAATTATTGATGGTTTAGTGAATGAAAAGAACGAGTTGAATCAACAATTGGAACAGATCATCAAGGACTCTGCTGAGCTATGCTATGCTGTTTCTACCGAAAGAGCCATAAGAGATAGTGAAATTGAAGCTTATAAAAAAGAAAGCGAAGCTAGAGTTGAAGAGCTTAGCCAACAACTAGCCAAACAAAATGAAAGAAATATTGATCTTAGCAGCAAGGTTGAACGGCTTGAGTCTAATAAAAGTGAAATTGAAGACGATTTTGTCAATATCTCTTCGGAATTGGTCGTTAGAGGAGACCAAATATCAGACTTAGAGACCACCAAGGAGTTTTTGGCACTGCAGGTTGATGATTTAAAGGATCAATTGGACCGCACCAATGCCCACTGGAGTGACAAATACAACCAAGTAATTGTCTCCAAAGACCAAACCATCTCTCGCCTACAAAACGAACTAGCTGCTGAAATCAACTCTCCTTTACTCACCAACATTGACATGATAGGCACCGGCAACTTCACCGCTACTCCCAAACCGTTTGATCCCAGTGAAATATTCCACGATAATATCTTGAGTCAAAGCAGTAGAGACAACTCTATCATGGAACATGATACCCATTCCACATTGAATACCCTGTTAGGATCGGTCTTGTCTGCTTCAGACTACAAGAAACGGGTGTTGACTCCAGCCAATGAAAACTACAAGACCATTGTCAATGCCATGGCGAAGGAAAAGAAGATCAAGAAGACCAAGTCAAAGAAGATCAAGAGCTTGAGAAGAAAGGTGTCCATCTAAAAAACTAGACCTTAAAGAAAAAACTATACCACTTAAACTATACCACTTAAACTAGAAAAACCTAAACTATACTAGACTAGTTTTGTTCATCTCCATTTATTTTAATCCTCTAATATTTCATTTATTTCCTCTAATTTTATTAATCTCTTATTTCTAATAATTACTTGTTACACTATATAATGTACTAATGTTATACCTCTTCTAGATCTACAGTATTCCAATATTAACTTGTATCTATTCAATTGAGTAGTGAAGTATATAGTATTACGAGTTAAGCTTAGACAGTTCTTCTGTCGGACATGAACCTGACCACCGGACCTAAACCTGTTACTTCAATGGTCTTTTCGTACCAGTTCAACAACAAACCACCTTGTTTGGCCCCATATGGCGAGCTCATGTTCTTGTACAAGTACTTGATCAAGTTGTCTTGCTGCGAAGGACTCAATTGCTTGACGATCCCGGTCAAATCACTCTTGTTGTTCTTGATTGAAATCAATGCTTCAAAGACAGTTTCGGCATACGCACTCTTGACAGACTCGTGTGCGATGTATGGTGGGTTTTCCAAAACAAGAGCCAACGCTTCCACGAACTGGCCCGACGATAATGCGCTTTTGACCTGTTGAGATATCTGGCTGGCCTGGGCCTGGGTGGTTTCGGGCAATTCCGGTATCAACTCCTCTTTGGTCAAGTGGTCGCCATCAAACTGGTCTATATCGATTCTTCTCCAATCTTCCATCTTATATTGCCTACTTTTCAAACGGTTGTCTTGCTTATCTAGTGTTCTTTGAGCTCGATCAGTCGCTCGACTGTTTTGTGTCACCTGACCTCGGCTGCAATAAAGACTAGACAAAATTAGAGACTAATAGAAGAGACTAACAGAAGAGACCATATAAATAGTCCATAAAATTCTGGCTATATAAACAGAAAAATTACAGGAAATACGGTTAGTTTTTCTATTGTAAGTTTCTATCTAGTATACATTAATTTTTGGCTTTTTTGGCCGGCTTGTCTTTGTCTTCTTCCTCTGATTCATCACCTTTGGTGTCCTGGTACTTGTCCATAAAGTCCAATGCTTTGTTGCGCAACTCAAGGTTGTCCACCACAATCACTACCATTCCGTCGCTGCCGACCTCGTACTTGATGTGTCCTTCGTTGGGAATGGCAATGGTCTCGTCGAAATTGTCAAAGAACCGGTTCATGTCGTCCATGCTCTGTATGGTGTCGAGCAAACGTTCTTCCATTTCGCCTTCGGGGTGGTCCGGCGAGTTCACCACTATGATCACTCTCAAAGGGTTGTCGAGCTCTTCATCCATAGGTCTCTCTTCGTCTGACATCGTGGTGGGTGTTCTTGTCTACTAGCTCAGCTCTTCTCGTTTTTCGATGATTTGTGGCTTATGTAATCGAAAAACAAGATAGTGTACTTAACTACACCAGGAGACGGACCAGACTTGGAAGTGTTGATTCTGGTTTGATAAGATCGCTATCAAGAAACTACAAGAGTCGAAACGAAGTAAACGTAAACGATCATGATTAATGAAATTTGCAATTAGTGTAGGCGTAGATTATCCCATAGATCTTGATTGCGAAGACGTGAACCAAAGTGTTTCATGTACTGCATACAATTAAGTGCTACAAAAGACTGGATGCTGAGGTTGAGTACAGAAATGATTGGGAAGCCATTGCCAAGTGTGAAATTTCAGTGACTACAGGTGTATGTTTGTGACATATAGTATTATGTGAAACTTGATTTCTAATTATCACTATTGATTTTTTTATTTTGGAGCTTTTTTGCAACTTTTCAAAGAATCAACACAGAGCCTGAAAATAAATTATAAATAGTTCAAGTATAGTTCCTTCATGATCAAAAGCACAATCGATGATACATGATGAGGTTAATAAAGAATAATGTTTTTCAAAGGCTAATTGGTTAAGTATCTACTGTACTAAAAATGTGCAGCTTATAATTTATAGTAGGGTAGTAGTCTTGGGAAGAATGGCTGCGAAAAACCAGCTAACCCAAAACGTAAGTCGAAAACGCCAAAATTCTCTTACATGACGCACTCTGAACAAGAATAGTGTCTACAGCTTCAGAGTATTTGAGGATAGCTACACCTAATAATGATTGTACATCTTTTTGATTTCTTCTATTAGTTTGAAGTCAGCAATGCTTATTGTTTCACATTTTAAAGCCGTTACTACAATATCAATTAAACATCTACTATTAAAATCAGCAAAAAGATTGATAATAACTAAAGTGAGGAAATTGGAAATCAAGTTAGTTCAGTGAGTACAATTGAAATAAACCATTGATGCCATTATTTTAGCTCGACCTGCATATTTGTTCTATTTTTCTATATCTTGAGCGTAAACATTTTTTAATATTTTTGCAGCTTTTCTAAAAATCTGCTTTATTGAAATACTGTCACCGATCAAGTGTGAAAGGTGTACCTACTATAAAACTTAACAAAGTGAATGATAGAAAATATTCAATTAATCTTTTTAATAAATAGTTCGTCATGTATGATAATGGACGTAGATCTCATTAAACTATACCGAAACACTGCTAAGATTCTGAGTGAACGCCTGATGGCTGTAGCCTGATCAACCACTTGTTTTCTCGCTGCCTCTATGTCCCAAAAGTTAGATCACAGTCCTACTTTCCTGTTATCATCGCTGCTAGTCTTGAGCTTTCAAGATTTCATTGTTTCTTGCAAATTGCTGTTGTTTTAAAGATATATATCATTGAAATAAGGGTTTATAGTATGTATTCGATAGTGATACTAAAGTTACTTGCGCGATATAACTAGGAGAGAGAATTGTGCGACTATTTGGCTATTTCGCAGCCAGGCGGAATCGGTCTCAAGCATTCTACTACCGAAGTAAACCTTAACACAGGTAATCACAAACATATTAATACACAGAAAGCAATAACTGTCAAGTACGCAATACATAGGCGAAACTTTTATTCATCCTCACAATACTCTATAATAGTTGTCATTATCCAGGTTAACCACTTGTAGCAGTTCAGTGTATAAATGGATGACGTTGACAGCTATAGTATAGGATATCGATACCATATCATTAATAGCACTATTTAAATAGAATTTTCTTTCTGCAATTGTCTCAAAATTTGTAAATGGTTTTCTAATACATCCTAACACTACGTCGTTCCTCAAGTACCTACACTTACCCCAACACTTACTGACTAACACTACGTCGTTGACTACGAGCTAACACTTTCACTGTCTAACACTACATTCTCAGATAGCACTATATTCCTCTACACTATTTTGTCGTTCTTTTCAAACGAGTCCCAAAATCTGTTTCATTCGCTTCTTCATTCGCTTTCGCTCATAAAGCGGTATAACAAGTGAATGGCTGCGAAAATTGAAAAGTTGCTACTGACGGCTCTCTGGCTTTTGCAAATTTGCTCCTGACGTCGAAAATATGCAATTCCAGAGAACGGTGAGTCACCAGAGACTAGTGGAGTAGTGCCTGAGTAGAGTATGAGGAAGGAGCTAAAAACCAAGACTAAAAAGTCTTCGAGAAACGGCGTAGTGTTAGAGCTTGGGCTCGTCGCAGTGTGGGTTTGTAGGTACTGCATATAAGTGGGTCGCCAGAGACCAGTAGAGCGTAGGGAGGAGTTTAAAAACGACTAGACTAAAAGGAAGGTAGTTGAAAATAACAATGCAGAGTCTTACTTTATGTTGATTAGTTTATTTATGTTGAATTAGTCACATTTATTCACAATATAAAGGTTTAGCAATAAGTATACTAGTGGTATATAGTTGTAGTGGTTATAGATGTAGTGGTTATTTATGTGTACAAGTTACAACTTGTACTTCTCTAGTTAAGAGGACCACTCCTTGAACTTGTTGATCAAACCGTTGGTGGAAGGATCGTGGTCTTCCACCTTCTTGTTGTCGTCCAATTCCTTTCCAATGACCTTGGCCAATACCTTACCCAACTCAACACCCCATTGGTCAAACGAGTTGATGTTCCAAATGGCACCTTCTACAAAGGTGACGTGTTCGTAGTAGGCAATCAAAGAGCCCAAGGTGGCAGGTGTGATCTTTTGGGCCAAGATCGAGGTGGTGGGTCTGTTACCAGAAAAAATCTTGTGAGGAACCAAACCGCCAGTAGCACCTTCGGCCTTGACCTGTTCTTCGTCCTTACCCACCATTAAGGCTTCGGATTGCGCAAAGTAGTTGGAGGCCAACATTCTTTGGTGCAAGTTGTTTTCAATAGGGTTGTGCGATTGGGCAGCCAAGATAAAGTCGGCTGGAATCAACTTGGTACCCTGGTGAACCAACTGGAAGAAAGAGTGCTGCGAGTTGGTGGCGGGCTCTCCGAACAAGATGGTACCGGTCTGGTAGTCGGTGAACTTGTTGGATCTGGTGACGGACTTACCGTTGGATTCCATGGACAATTGCTGCAAGTACGCAGGGAATCTGTGCAAGTACTGGTCGAAAGGAGCCACCAAGTGGGTCTGGGCCCCGTGGAAGTTGTTGTACCACACCGACAACAAACCGCCCAAAACAGGAATGTTTTCGGCCAATGGGGCCGATTGGAAGTGGTTATCGACGGCCTCAGCACCTTTTAAGAACTGTTCAAAGTGGTCGAATCCAATGTAAATGGCCACAGATAACCCAATGGCAGACCACACAGAGTAACGGCCACCGACCCAGCTTTCGAACCCAAACATGTTTTTGGTGTCGATGCCAAATTTGGACACCTCTTCGGCGTTGGTCGACAACGCAGCAAAGTGCTTTGCGATGTGCTTGGTGTCTTTGGCAGACTCCAAGAACCACTTCTTGGCCGAGTTGGCGTTGGTGGTGGTCTCGGCGGTGGTGAACGTCTTGGAAGCAACCAAGAACAACGTCTGCTCAGCGTTGAGGCCCTTCAAGGTTTCGGCAATGTGGGTGCCGTCGATGTTGGAAACAAAGTGGACGTTCAAGCCCGGCTGCGCGTAGCTCTTCAACGCCTCAGTCACCATCACTGGACCCAAGTCACTGCCTCCAATACCGATGTTGACCACATCGGTGATTCTCTTGCCGGTGTACCCGGTCCATTCGCCGGATCTGATCTGGTTGGAGAATTCCTTCATGTGCTGCAACACCTCGTCCACCTCCGGCGCGGTATCCTTGCCATCGACCTCCATCTTCTTCATGCTTCTGTTTCTCAAGGCTGCGTGGTACACGGCTCTGCCCTCAGTGGAGTTGATCTTGGAACCCTTGAACATCTCGTCTCTCAAGTGCTCAACCTTGGCTTCCTTGGCCAACTCGAGCAATTGAGCCAAGATCTCGTCATCCACCAAGTTTTTGGAGAAATCAAACAAGATTTCCGAGCCATCGAAGTTCTGGAAAGTCTTGGAATACTTGTCGAATCTGGCTGGGTCTTTGGCAAAGGCCTCTTTGACCTTGAAGCTTTTGCCCGACTTGTCGTAGGTGGCCTGGAGCTGTTTCCAGGCAGGCAATTCGCTGGTTAATGAAAAATCGGAAAAGGACATGTTACAATTGATAATTTGGTGCTGTTTCGGTGCGGTCTGTGCTTATTAAATTAGATGTTTCGGTCCGGCGTGTTCCTTGTGGCGAGCGCACGTGAGAAGCAACCAAATATCTCAACTATCATATTTCCGATCGATGGAAATAGCCTGCACAGAATAATGCGCATACCAACCATCAGACTACCAGATTAAACATGTAGAGTAAGATTAACAGAGAATCATCAATCAGTCATATATTATTTAGTATATAATTTTTTTTGCGATGTCGGGGCTTGTTTCGAAATGGGCCACCGACACTACACTACTGGAAGAGGCCAAGAAACAAGATAGAGCACACCAGGTAGTAGAGAAGAAACGAGGCATAGAGAGTAAATGGGCCGATGCGCCGGACTTGGCAAACTCTAAAGAGTCAGCATCGGGCTCCGAAAAGAAGGGCCGAAATAAACACAAACATCACGAAAGTCGTCTGCGCGACCACGATTCGCCTGCGAAGCGCGGCAATGCAAGACTCCCCCACCCGAAGCACCGACATCCCGAGACCCCTCCGCGGAGTGCGGGTAGTGATGAGAGAGCAGGGCCGTCCAAGAAAAACCATCGCAGGACAAGCAGAGGTTCGGTAGACGACGAGGAGTTGGCGCCTATGTCGGACGCGGCCAAAGCGTTTGCTGCACGGTTGGGAATGTCCAGTCCGC
The DNA here is from genome assembly GCA_030568675.1 of Suhomyces xylopsoci. Taxonomy (NCBI): domain Eukaryota; kingdom Fungi; phylum Ascomycota; class Pichiomycetes; order Serinales; family Debaryomycetaceae; genus Suhomyces; species Suhomyces xylopsoci. Next base: position 453,736 of record JAJMGM010000009.1, read on the forward strand.
CCAGTCCGCCGTCTTCGCGCGACGGAGATTTGGCTTCTAGGCTAGGAGTTACCACCGAAAACAAAGACAAAAATGACAAAAATGACAAAAACGATAAGCATACCAAAGGTCATAAACATAAAGAAAAGTACGTAGACAAAGAACACTTTAAACCTAAACAAAGATCTAAGCCAGACAAACCTAGGCTCGATAGGGAGGACAGGCCACAGCCCAGGGCCGGCGAAAAATACTTGCCTCCTAAGGAGCGACGCCAGCGCGAGCAACAAGCCCGCCAGTCGCAGGCCGCGCTGGAGGAGGAGGAGAAGGCAGCAGAGGAGTTGCGGCAGTTGCTTGATAAACTCGACTCGAAGGAATTGGACTGGGCCAGTTTCGACTAATGTAGTATAGAATAAGACTAGAAGAAAGAAAAGTAGAATTGTATGTGTAGATTGTATGTGTAGAATTGTAGGTGAATTGTAGATGGTGCTCGTGATCTCTAGGGAGGATTATTTTTTCTCCCTATTTCCCCAGTATTCTCCCCGTAGTGCGGCAACTCATCATAGGGAACTATCCATCAAAGTCAGCACAGTGCTTTGACCAATTGCTTTCATATGCTACTGTTCCGTTGTATCTCGGTATCTACTCGTCAGACACATATCATGTATCGCCAAATCCCCAAAATTCCCAGGATACCCAGGTATTTTCATGTCCCTCGCCATTTGGGTTGTTCCCGCACTAAACCTCCCCATCCCAGTGGCACCAGACAATACTACACCAATCCCGTACAACTTCAAACAAAACCGCTTCCTATAAAAACAGTGCTTATGCTTATCATTGGTTCTAGCTCTCTAACAATGATAGCCTACGTTTTGGTGCAATTGGCGCAGTTCAACCACCAGGACGAGTCTCACCGCACGGTGTTTTTGACTTTGTGGGCCAACCCAAACATTCTTTGGCCCAAGAAATTGAATTTTCCGCATGGGCTAAAGTATTTGGACGAGGACGTCGCCAAGGTGTTTGAGGGTGAAATCCACCCCAATGTCGCCAATTATACACTTGAGCTCCAAAACCGCAATATAAGCTATGCCGTGCTCCTGGAATTATCCAGCAATTCCACTATAAAAAAACTCTTTGGTTTGCCTATAGTGGTGCAAGATCCTTACGACTTTGAAATCTGGATCGAATCAAACCAGCCTACCGTTTCGGGGATCAAGTTTGATTTTTGGCGCGCCCCACAATCGCCAAATGCCACCCATATTTCGCATAAAGATGTAGCCATTGGGTGCTCGTGGCAGATCAAGCCAATCAATATCAGCTCTGCCATCAACGACTTCCTAATTCTGGCCGGGCTCAAGCTTCATCGCCTAAAGCCCAACGATCTTAGTCCTGAAATCACAGGCCCTCGTTCGGCTGATTACCAAATCAGATTCGCGGGCCATTTCAGAGTAAAGGACAAGAACCATTTTGAGCAGGGCCTACTTTCCTACGAGGGTATACTTGATCTAGACCATCTTGCTATAAACAGAGGTGTCAAGATCGAGCGGCTAGACGTAACCTTGGACAGCTCCTCCGAAAGAGTGTTTGTGGTATAACTCGGAGACCTCCGATAAGATAAGGTCACGTGATAACATACTTTTGATCAATTTTTATCGAGCTTTATTGAGTTTTATCGAGTTACAGTCGACTCAACATGAGTAAAAGAGATTCGGTCGATCATGGAGACACGGGCAGAAAGAGGTCGCGGTCCAATGGAAAAGGCGAAACGTACAATGAAGAGCCCAAAGCCGTCAATGAAAACCGCAAGTTGGCCCAGGCCCTGAGAGCTCTACGAGCATGTGAGCTGTGCCGAAAGCAGAAAACTCGATGTTTTCGATCGCCCGACAACGTCAACTCGTGCTTGCGATGCACTTTCCTCAAGAAAACGTGCTCTTTTGAAAATACCTTTGACAATTCGGCTTTGGAGACGGGAACCAGCTCCAACGACACCTCCAAAACCCACCAGAAACTCGATATGATATATAGTGGGATATCTCAGGTAATCGACTTGTTGAAACACGGAGATCACGCACATGGTCGTGGCTTGGATAACGACGCCAGGCTTCTTTTGGAAGCAGCATCTACGCTTTCCAACACAGACCCAAGCAAAAGCCTTCCAAACCATGAGTTCGAGCAGAACGACTTCGAAGAACACCCGACGTTTCAATCACCCACCGATTCGCTTCGTGCCTCGCCTTTTTCAGTAGTAATCAACCAAGTTCCAGGCCCAGAAATACCCCCGGCAATCCTCAAATTACTCCATCTTTCGACCGTAAAACAACCCAGCAAGCAGTTTGACGATATCATAAGCCGTAATATCCTTACAAAGACCGAAACAGTTAGTCTCATAAGTGATTTTCGGCGCAATTACGGCAGGTGGGTGCTGTTTCCCAAACACGTCAAAGCCAAAGAACTCGTGGATAGTATCCGAAGCAAATCGTCTCTCTTACTCACCACCTGCTGCTGCTTATCTTTACGATTCACACTTAATGGAATCAGCCCCGGTGACATAAATAACTTCAAGCGTCGTAAACGAACGTACCGTGAGCTCGGCAGGCATTTAGTGAAGGAAATCAGCAATGCTGTCAGCAAGAACAGTTCGGTGAAATCGGGCGAAAAACAAGAGGGAGACGTCGAGTTTTTGCAGGCCCTCGTAATATTATCGATATACTCCATGTCGCTCAGTTCTATCATAAATGGGGCCAGTAAATCTGATCCTGAGCCATACAGTTCTGATGACGAGGAAGAGGATAGTGGTGGAGAAGATCTCAAGGATTTGAACCTTGATCCGTGGTTTTTATCTAGTGTGGGCCTAACTACGTTTCTCACCAAATCCACCTTTGGCCACTTGTTTAATCAAAAACCTACCAACGACTCAAATAACTCGCTTTCAAGCAATTCACTCCCAAATGAGCTAACAACGCCAACGTTTCTAAGTAGTCCTGGGTTTCTCAGTTCTGTCATCGAGCCTGCTTTTAATAATACTGAAGTCTCTGATGAGTACCAAACGCTCACTATTCTTCGCATATATAACCACCTTTGTCTTGTGCACATCATGAACTGCGTATTTTCAGGTCGTATGTGTATTGTTGACGAAATCAGATTGAGCTACTGTACATCCACCTTGGGCCTTTCCTCTTCTACCAACTTTGACGGTAGAATGATCAGTGAAATCGGCGTGTTGCTCATAGCATACAATTATATGCAGACCAGTCTTAACGGCAGCGGTGCCAATGGAAAATACGTCTCTTTGAAAGAAGCAGAACACAATTTCGAAGGAGTAAAGCGAGAGCTTAAAGAGTGGTACACTCAATGGGAGTACTTGATCGAACAGCCCACCGTTCAATTTGTAGAGCTAAATTACAATTTCTGTACCATGGTGGTGCACTTCACGTACACTTACCAAAAAGGGCTCTTGGTGAAAACTGGCCAAACTCTCCAGCAGTTGGACGACAAATCCACCATTTATAACGAGAATAATATGGACTTTGTGTTGCGCAACGCCGATCCAGACTCGTTGTACAAGATGTTGTACCATTCATTTAGCGTAGTCCGGTTTGTCAATGCCATAGAGAGCGACTCGTACTTCGCCTATCTCTCGGATCAGGTGCACTTTTCGTTTTATTACAGCGGAGTGTGCTTGATGAAAACGGTGATGTATCTACTTGAAACAAAGCAGCAACAGTATTTCATGAGCATGGACCTTGATAGCGATGACGATAATTATGGAAATGTGGTTGGAGTGGTCCAGAGCTTGATTGTCAAGTTCAAGACTGTAGGGCAAGACAATGCCTACGATATAATTACCAAGTACGAGAAGGGGCTTTCGAAGATCTTGGCTGATCTTACCACCCTCCAAGCGATGCCGGCATCGTAACTTATAGAATGTATATACTCAAAATACCTAATAAGACCATATACAATTTAAGACCACCCAAATCTGTTCATATAACATACCTCAAATCTAATTATTCAGTATTCTTTTTTCGCAGCCCATTTTCAGATACGAAATGCGTAATTCTGCAAGCGACGCGCAGAATCAGAGGCTGCGGCTCAACAATAGACAGGGCTTAACTTGAAATTAAGCAGGCGTGGGACGGAATGCGGTGTCAACACACCGCGTGTGGTCTTGTGGGAGAGCCCCGCCTGCCGTGTTGTGGACCTCTTATCTTGTGTGGGTGTGGACACCTGCGGCCCGCCTAGGATCCGGGTCCCTGTCTCACCAGCCCTCTGCTCGCAGACAATTGACACATGCATGCGAAACAAAGTGCGTGGGCGGGGCTCGTAACAGTGACAACAATACGGGCTGGAAAGTAGCATGTTGTGGCAGCCAGTATATAAATGAAGAGAATCTTGTAGTGTACTTGTAGAATAAATACTTATGTACTTTTGTATGAGATGAGAGTTACAGCTATACTGATATTTATGGCAGTTGCCAGTGCTGATCTCCTTAGTGACGCAGCCTCGGTATTCAACGACATAACCAACTTCGATGCCCTGTCGGTGCATTCGGTGATTGACGATGCCACCAGTATTGGCCAGAGTGTGTTAGATCATAGAAGCGAGGCATTGAGTCAGGCTACAACAGTGAGTTCGCTTACGGGAATACTCGACTCGTTAACCAGCGATATCGGAAGTGCGGTGGGTTCTCTCACGGCCGATATCGATTCGTTCACTTCCAAAGCTGGAAGTTTTATCGCCACGGTAACGTCCGATGCTGCCGGTGACTTTAACTCGTTCGTCAGCAGTCCTGACAACTTTGTCTCGTCTGCTTATAATCACATCACTTCTGATTTCAACTCTATAACCAGTAGAGTCAATTCGCAGTTCCACCTCCAAGGGTCTGCGTCCAGTTCCAAATCTGGACCCAAATCGTCTGATGGCCACAAGACAACCAGCAGCAAGGGCCAAGCAGCATACTTGGTACCCGGAGGAGCATTATTCGGAGCAGCCATAGTAGCGTTGTTGTAAATTATTATGGGAGATTATGTAAAATTTTTAATATTTAACGAAGATGTCCTTTGAAATTTCCTTCCATGTAGTCGATATGGACAAACGCCCTCTCAACTTGAGGCAAGCTCTCGATGGAATACTGTAGGGCCTCGGCAATATCGTGGCAATCCTTCAAAGTAAGATTGAACTCTTCGTAAGCAAATACAAGGTCGATTTCCACATTGAGATTGTCTCCCACATGGTATACTTTTAGAGAGGTGATTTGTTTGATGGACTCAGCGAACCGATACGCCAAGTACAAAATCACCTTGTAATCTACTTGGTCAGCTACTGCACCAGTCAAGTTATCTATGTGCTCGTAAGCGGTCCTGCACCATACGACTATAACATACACCGATAATAATAGAGCGCCCAACGGATCGAACCACCATATGTCTAGTATGTAGCCCAAGGTCGGCATCAAGAGCGAAACTGTGTTGAATATAATATCAGTAAGAGCATCGAGGGCTAGAGCCTGAACGGAGCTCGAGTTACTTTTGGAGCACCAGATGAAGCAGGCGAGTTTACTCACGATGGTGATCAACATGATACAAACGGCATCTAGGCCGATCTTTACCGCTTTTCTTTCGGCTACATCTGCAAAAAAGAGTTGTTTGAACGCTTCTTGGCCGACTTGGAAGAACGAAATGATCATAATTACTGAAAACACCAAGACCCCTAGAGGCTCTAATCTCGATCTGCCTACAGGATACGAGTGCTCGACCTTCCAGTTCTTCTCGGTGGTCATTTTGTTGGCGATGTAGATGATGAATGTGGACAAAAAGTCCAACACCGAGTCGACCAACGACGCAACCACCGACATCGATCTGGTCAAGAGAGTGACAATGATCTTTCCATCAAGCAATAGAAAGTTGACAAAAAAGTTGACTACAATGGCCAAGTAGATGGCCGAGCGGTCGTCCTCCTCGTTATAGCCCAAAAACTGGGCCCCGTAGTTGTCTACATTACCCGGCACGTCGTAAAAACGAGAGTAGCGCGACGTGGAGGTGTTCCCGCTGGGGTTTTGTGCCATTTTGGTCGCACCATAGTCATCCTCGCCAGTTTCATCGATCTCGTCCAACTCAGTGTGGGTGGCCAAAACTCGCGATTCGCCATAGTTGCTCAACATGTTATAGTGGATTCTGCCTGCATCTAGAAAGTTGTCTATTTCCTGAAACTTCTCAATCAAGGTATTTTGGTCTTCATAGTACTTTTGAAGCCGCTTGTTTTTAAGGGTTTTATAGTCCAGATTGTAGAAATCGTACCAATTACAAAGACTCTTGTATGTACCAATAAGTCTAGTAGGTCTTAGAGCGTTCAATATAGAGAGGCGGGTTTGGGTATCGTCCGGATCGATTGAGTGCAAACTGGACGTGTCCGCGCGGTGCGGGGCCAGCAAAGTTAGCGAGCTACTATTATTATGAAGCAATGCCCCGTCCGCAATGGGATTGGCGCTGTTGACCGGATAATGGCTACTGAGAAGCTGCTGGATGAACGGCGATCTGGGCGGACGGAGAAACTCGTTCATCGAGATCGAGTACCGCCGTACTAGTGGCGGGCTTCCCGCCGAATTACTTCTATCGGGCGGTTCGTGAGATGGCAATCTGTTCTTTGCTGGCTCTGCGCCGTAGTCTACCGCGAGAGCACCGCCGGAGAGCCGCTTAAGGTTGGACGATGAGTAGGATTTGGCCCGACCGCGATTATCGTCGTGGGAATTGGCGGAGCCAGTCCTCTTGTGACTGGAGACAAGAGGGGTCTCTTCGTTGGGAGATAATGGGCCACTCATCTGATGAATGAAGTGATTAGTGAACTGAAATTTCGCGGCAAGATTATACCTAATGAGTGCGGGACAACTTTCCGCGAGTCACAAGGACTCACAGCCACCGGAGTTAGAGAGACACTATACTGACAAACACAGACAGATACTACACAAATAAACACTAACAGAGATGAGAGTTTAGTGAGAAGAGTTTAGATATGTTGAAGAGCTGCTGCTGCTCTGTCTAGATACTATGTAGTGTTCGATAGAGTAGGTTCGTGTAGGAACGTGGTGTAGAGATCTGATCGAACTCCGACTAGCGATGACTACCGCGGAATGGCGGTAGAAAATATTAGTGCGAAACCTAGTGAGTAGACCTAAAATAGAGTGTGAGAGACCTATCTTTTTTTTTGTTACCCGGCTTTCGTGTAACGGCGAAAAATTTTCTATTTAAACTCCAGCTACGCTTTTATTTCCCTCATCAACAGATGGTATGTTCTTCGGATATTGTCGTCATTTGTGATTAAAAACATTGATATAACTTTTGACTGAGGATGTAAATGCAGGACAAAAATATAAGGAATTCTTCGTTTATGAATCGACGACCTCTTTTGGTGTGACAATTCTAACATTCTAGAACAGTATGTGAAATTCTGACTACATTGCATCTTTTATGATGATTGTTACACAACATTCAATCCGGTGACCCCTGATCCATGGATAAAACATGCATCACCATCTGACCTTTTTGCAATGAGTCCTTTTAGTCTAAGGATGTACTAACTAGTAGACCAAGTAACTTCTCCTGGAGAGATCCCGATAGTGTTTTCAGAGACCATAACGTTCTGAGACTTCTTAGGGGCGCTCTGCGAGTGTTGGCTTGTTGATGATTAAATGATGAAAAACTTTTTATTCAGTTCTGCTTCTGAACCAAAAATTCCTGAAGATAACCCTACCAAAGCTTACTTTTCTGAAATCATCAACAGTCAATAACTCAAGAGAACCAACTGTAGAAAAAAAAAAAAGAATACACTGTAGAAAAAAGATCTGCTGCGCAAAGAGTAAAGTATCAAAATATCTACTGTGCGCGCTCTACGATATTGTATCAATCAATGTTTAGCGCGCACTTTTGATGTTGCACCAGATCAGTTTTAGTTGGGCGCGAAAAGTAGACATCAAATATCAATGCTCAATTGAGCGCGCGCAACTACAAATGTTTCCATGTTCTTTCATTTTTATTCTCTACTAGAATCTGTATGTTTAAATACTGAAGATAACTACTTTTCCATCAATGCCAGAGGTGCTGACCTGGTTGTTGGAAAACACCTTGATGCTTGAAATGGTGTTTTGGTGGATAGTGGCCAACGCCTTGCCCGAGCCCGTGGCTGGCTTGTTGACTCTACCCTTCAAGTCCATTTGCTTGAACATGTTCAATGCTTGGTGAGAAGAGATCTCTTCGTCTTCATCGTGAACAGGCTCTTTGGTCAAGTCCTTTTGGGCCTCGATCTTGTAGGACTCTCTCCATTCTTGCTCGTTACCTTCGTACACAATCAAGTTACAGTTGTGGCCGCCTACAACCAACTTGGTATTGGTCAAAAACACCACGCTCTTGAATGGCAAGTAGTTGGTTCTGACATTGAGAATCGATCTCGGTGGTAACCCTTCGCCCTCAGGATATACTACACCCAACGAGGCATCGTGAGATACGAAGGCCAAGGTGTTTCCGTCGGGACTAAAAGCTACGTCGTGGATCCAGGCGCCGGTTTCGTTGATGAAGTCGCCACACAACGTCTGGAAAGGCAACTTGGCTCCCCAGGCAGTAGGCTCGGGTTTGGCATCCAAGCCCTTGATGTACGCACTAAATACTCTGGCGTGGCCGTCGGTCGATCCGGCAGCCAACAAAACACTGTTGGGGTGCCAGTCCAAAGAGGTGATGGTGGACTTGAGGGGTTTCTTCAAGTGCTTGGAAACCCACCAGTCGTTCTCTGCTTCGTAGTAACATACAGCTATAATCCGGTCCGAAGATCCTACGGCAAACTTGTTACCGTCCGGAGACCATCTACATACGGTAGCAGCACGACTGATTCTGAGCAATACCAACGTAGGCTTGTACTGGCCCGAAGAGGCATTGTACTCCCAGACCAAGGCGTTTCTGTCTTGGGAACAAGTCAAGATTCTAGATCCGTCGGGGGAGATATCGACAGAAGTGACAGTCTTGTCGTGGCCCTGCAAAGTGGTGAATAATTGCGGTCTTTGCGTCAATGTAGGAGCCACCTTGTAGATCTCGACGGTGTTGGCTTTGGTGATGGCCAAAAGCGATCTGTCGGGTGAAAAAACATGGTCTTTGATGGGCTCGTGGCCCAATTGGTAAACAGGTGGTGATGGCATTGTTTTTGTATCAGGAGTCAACTCTACCGATACGTTAGTTAGGGTAAGTCGAATTCCAAGTCGCAAGTGAGCGATTTGATAGGTGACGATTGTGGCCGCGCACGACCCACCCCAAGGAGTATAGTGGAAACCCTTATGGAGTGATATCTTAGTAGTGCCAGGACACGCTTTGAGGGGGATGTGGCCTGCTCAGTATTCTCCTCTTCTCGGGGCTCTCTTATAGGTGCAGGCCTCTCCAGGTGTACTGATTTTACTTATCTTTTTACAAGTGTTATAAGGTTTCCATTTGCACCCAAACTATAGAATCTCGGTAGAGAAAATAAAATAATGTTTGTATACTAGTATACTTGTGGCTGTAATGTATAAGTGTAATTCTATGTGACTATCACATGTATTATCATACTTCAACTTATATTTTATATTAGGCATTCATTGACTGGTTCACAGCTATCTTATGTTGGTACACTAACTACAGACAAAAACTAGCATTTTACGTTGAGTAATAAAAACATATATTGTATACTAAAAATCAGGGTATTCACTTGACCCATTGAACACTTAGACAATAGTACATAAAGCAGGAATCATTCCGTGCTTCACCTTGGCACCCCAGTTGTCCTTGTTGGATTGAGACTTGTTAGCAGAAGAAGTGTTTTGAGCAGCCATTGTATTGATTATTGTTAGTGATGTGTCGTCTTCCATGAGAGTTTAGCTACCCTTTATACAGTTTTCAATCCAGTCTTGATGAAATTTGTTGCAGCCATATTTCCGTTTTGAGCGACATCTATGTCAAAATGTGTATCATGAGTATTATCTACGCTTGAAACAAAGTCACAAACTAAAACAATGTTTAACGCAGTAAGCGGGAGGATAAGCATCTACGCCCGTGAAATTGCCGTCTACTAATCTGGAAGTTTGGTGAAGCAATATATTAAAATCTGAATTGTACAATAATTTCAAACATCTAGCAAGTATTCGCGCCAGAAAATTAGCTAGAATTTGATTGAGGTTCAACTTAAAGAAAATGATAAAGAACTAGTCGAGAAGAATTTCAACCTTTCCACCTAATATCACTTTTTTTAGATTATGCTCTATGATTCCAATTAATGTTACAGTTTTAGCATAGGTGTAATCACTTGTAGTAATTACATTACATAAGAAGAGTAATTTTACCTTTGTATAAGCAGACTTAATATTCCATATATGTCGTGTATATATTCAGACTTCAATTGCTTTATTCTTTTGATAATTGCAAGCACTAATCTAGCTCAAATTAAAAAAAAAAAAACCTTAAAACCTGTACATCAAATTACCGTTGTTTGGCTACTTTGGTATCTTATAAATAGTAAAGCTGTACGTCTGCTTAACATTGTCATTAATCAGGTCGTTCAGATTCTGATTTCAAACAATCACTATATATATTAAGCCAAGTTAAAAATTCTTTCGAAACTGGTAAATAGAAGCAAATCAATCGCAACCAATTGCTCCATACGTTCTCTTAGATCTCCCGACTTCTAGAATATACGGGAATACAATAAGGTATATTTCATAGGACTTGGCTAGTATTGTACGAAATTAAATAAAATACATTACTATGAAGTTAATTGTACTGTAATCTGTCGTTTTGCTTTTCCTCCAAAACCTGCTTGATTCTCTTCCATGAGTATTGAACTTTAGGGTTCTTGATGGAAGTGACCTTACCGTCCAATCTACCCACAATGGCTCTGAACAAATTACCAGTTTCCTTGTTGTACAAAATTCTCAACCAGTAAAAGATCAAGAACAACGACAATTGGTAGCCCGAGGTGTTTCTGAAAAAGAGGGTTCTCAAGAGCAAGTAAACTATAAGAATAAGCTCGTCGTAGGCAATGACAGAGGCCAAAAAAGTCTCTTGTTTGGTGATTACCGAGATTTGCTTGTGGGAACCCAACTGGAGGATCGAAATGATATAGTAGGGGAGCAACTTGACGACCGATTTGAAGGTGAATACCCAAGTGATTGCAAGGATAAGGTACTGGAAGTTTTGTTGCACGAGAATGGTGGTTGCGGGAGGCAAAAAGTGGAACCCAAACTTGTGAGAAAGCGTCGAAGTCAAAGCAACAATCGAGCCCAATAACGAGAGCTTGTAGCTGATCAGGCCAATGTAGTAGCGATTGAACCAAAGAAGCTGGCACGCGAGCGAAATGGTTCCAAACACAATGGCAACACTGTGCCCGGCAAGCCAGACCTCGTACTTCAACGGGTTGGTGGAGGCTGCGGATTTCACGAGTCTCTTTTGACGGTTCTGCTTGGGGATGGTTTGGTTGGTGACTTCGCGCGAATGTTCGGCCGACTTGTCGTTTTGCTTGGCCGCAGCCGCAGCCGGGTCCTCTGTGCCATTAGGAAGTGTGTGTGACATCAAAGATATTTAAAGGTGTGCAATGGTACTGAGTAGAGGGTTGGTGACCGCAACCTTGACTTTTGGCTATGTTCGATTGTCTCGTCACGATATTACAGTCACGTGTTTGTACTTTAATGTTTACAAGAAGACCTGTTTACTTCTACACCACACCAAGATGAGCGAAGACGGTGCCGTGGCTGAATATAATGGGGCGTTGACGCTGCTAGAGGCGCAGGTGCTTGCGCAGTACCGCTTATTGGCGAAGCAATTGGCCGATCTTGCGGTGGAGATCCAGCAGCTCACCAACAAGAGTCGCCAGGGCACGGTGGGGGGACTGGCGCACCAGTTATCAGAGAACATGCGAAACTTGGAGATGAAGATCGGATTGATCCATACGTTGTTTAAGGGGGCGGTGTATACGTTGTTTTTAGAGCAAGATGGGGATAACACGGAAGAGTGATCAAAAAATATCAACAGAGAAGATGACTATCAACAGAGCCAAAGTGACAAGAGAGCCATAAGGGAGCCAAATAACAGAGCCAAAAAAACAGCTAAGAGAAACAGAGCTAAACAAAAACAACAGATTAGTGCGACTTAGCGCGAAAGGCAGAAAATGAGGTAGTTGGTCAGATATACAGTAATCTATATTTGACTCTTCAGTCTTGTGAAGTTACAGTCTCTATAGCATTTAGGTAAGCTGATCAATGATATACACCAGCAGGCTAATCTACACTATACTCGCAGCCAACAATACAAGGTGCGAAAACAAATAGTGAATAGTGAGTGAGAAATAGAAGAGTAAGATTAGTGAGAAGTGAGTGAAAAAAAGTAGATTAGTGAGAAAAGCAGCGAGCAACAGTGAAAAAACAAGAGTAAATACTCTGAGAGTAGTAATGCTCAACGTGCCATATGCTTAGTTAAGGATTGCCACAAATAAACATCATATCACCACTAGTGTAGTTTGAATAGTACCAGTATTAGCTGACTGTATGAAATTGTACTAATTAGCTGACTGTGTTGATTAGCTGATTGTATGTTTTTTTTTATCTGTGATTGTTATCTGTGCTCATCACGTTTTCCGTTTTCGCATCGCCAATAAATTACCTTGTCAGAGTCAAATCCACGAATCATATAAAGCATGCCCGTGCCCTCTCACCGGTAATTTCCCACTAAACGTCATCTTACCACCACCACCTCACTTTATCCTTCAACAATAAATACAGTTAATACATTCCATACCTTGTATTTTAACTTCCCCATACTAGTTTTCATTTTTCACTTCACTTCACTTTCACATTATGAGTGAATTCGACAAATACTCCACGCCTTTATCGTCCAGATATGCGTCTGCCGAGATGTCCCAGATCTTCTCCCTTAGAAATAGATTTTCCACATGGAGAAAGTTGTGGTTGAACTTGGCCATTGCCGAAAAAGAGGTCGGTCTTGATATGATCTCCGATGAGGCCATTGAGCAGATGAAACAGCACCTTGAGATCACCGACGAAGAAATCGCCGCTGCTTCCAAGGAAGAGGCCATTGTAAGACACGATGTGATGGCCCACGTCCATGTTTTCGGCAAAACGTGTCCGGAAGCTGCTCCTATAATCCACTTGGGTGCCACCTCGTGTTACGTCACCGACAACGCCGACTTGATCTTCTTGAGAGATGCCTACGATGTCATTATTCCCAAGTTGGTCAATGTCATCGACAGATTGTCGCAGTTTGCCTTGGAATACAAAGACTTGCCTGTTTTGGGTTGGACCCACTTCCAGCCGGCCCAGTTGACCACCGTGGGTAAGAGAGCCACCTTGTGGATCCAAGAGTTATTGTGGGACTTGAGAAACTTTGAGAGAGCCAGAAACGACATTGGCTTAAGAGGTGTCAAGGGAACCACCGGAACCCAAGGTTCTTTCCTTTCTTTGTTCCATGGTGACCACGACAAGGTTGAAAAGTTGGACCAGAGAGTGGTTGAATTGTTGGGTTTCGAGCACGTCTACCCCGTCACTGGTCAGACCTACTCCAGAAAGATCGATATCGATGTGTTGTCACCATTGGCTTCTTTGGGTGCCACTGCCCACAAATTCGCTACCGATATCAGATTGTTGGCCAACTTGAAGGAAATCGAAGAGCCTTTTGAAAAGTCCCAGATCGGTTCTTCCGCCATGGCCTACAAGAGAAACCCCATGAGATGTGAAAGAGTGTGTTCTTTGTCGAGACACTTGGGTGGTTTGTTGAACGATGCCATTCAAACTGCGTCTGTGCAATGGTTCGAGAGAACTTTGGACGACTCGGCCATCAGAAGAATCTCGCTTCCTTCTGCTTTCTTGACTGCCGATATAATATTGACCACCTTGTTGAACATCACCAGCGGCTTGGTTGTTTATCCAAAGGTCATTGAAAGAAGAATCGCCTCCGAGCTTCCTTTCATGGCCACCGAAAACATCATTATGGCCATGGTCGAAAAGGGTGGAAACAGACAAGAATGCCACGAAGAAATCAGAGTTCTCTCTCACCAGGCCAGTGACGTTGTCAAGCAACAAGGTGGTGACAACGACTTGATCGAAAGAGTCAGAAAGACCGAATACTTCAAGCCTATCTGGAACGAACTCGACTCTTTGATGGACCCATCTACTTTTGTTGGTAGAGCTCCTCAGCAAACCGAAAAGTTTGTCAAGAACGACGTGGCCAAGGCTTTGGAGTCTTTTAAGCAGCACGTCAACACCGAAAATGTTTCATTAAATGTCTAAAAAAAAAAAAAAAACTTCTAAAGTTTAATAAAACTTCCATACTTCCAATAAAACTTCAAATAAACGTCTAAATAGTAATAAAATATCCGGTTTCAATATAGTGTAAGCGAATAATAGCATGAAATATGCAATATAGTATTATCAAAGAAGGAGAAGCATCGATATTAGCCCTTTTCTTATAACTGTAATGGTTTTGAACCTCTTTGGTACTAATCTATATGTTCAGTCAGATTCATAGGGCCTATACTTATTCCCATCATTGCCTCACCCTAATTGTACGATGAAACTATAGTATGTGTTTGTTCCGGTCGTGAAAAGTCCACGCACGTGAAAAGCTGACTTCCGGCCGCCTGGGTCAGCAGTATATGGCCTCAGAATAAACGGCACAAACAAGGCCAGAAAAAGTGGAAAATTATATAGAATGAGAAAAGGCGCCAGTGAGAAAGCGGATATCGAATAACAGCATATTTTGATAAACGCATGGGCGTCTGTCGACACTTGAAAGTAGATCCGGTCTGTGTCACGTGAATCTATACCGAAAGACTATAATCTGAGACTATAGCTTAACTAGTTTGAGTAGCACCTACTGTCAAGCCTGAATGAGTAGATATAGCAAAAGAAAAGTAATTATAGAATAGCAGCTAATTTTTTTGGTAGTAGCAATTGAGCAGTTATGTTCGAAAGTGGAATGTAACAGAGGTACTGCGAATGCTTTAGTTACCACTCATATACTATAGTTCTAGTCAAAATAGTCGACAGTCATGTTAACACATATGAGTGCTAGGAGGTTTTCGTATCATTTAACATTGGTAAAGTAGCATATAGTACTGGAGTAAGATAATACAGTAGTAACTGCTCAACTGGGTTCTGTAACTATTGTTTAATCGTACCTCTGTTGATTAATGGGTTCAGGTATGCCTTTTAGGAGTCACAAGAGCTTGCAGTAATGTCAATTGACCATAATTATTCTGTTTATGTATTAGTAGCCAGAGTTGTTTTGAAGCACATCAAAGCCTTTTATCTACAATTTTTATTGACACTAGACTATTGACTATTGAATAAAAATTACGATAGCGCACCTCTTTTGCCTTTATCACCTTTATGTATTATTTTCTGAGGTTGAGCTGATAATAGAGAGTGCTACTATGAAGTCAAATGTATCATACAGTTCGTGGTTAAATATGCTACAGATAACAATAAGTTATACTCAAAGAAGTATTCTAATAGTTGCATACAAGTACAGAATGGTGGTATAGTGAGATACGAAATAGTTGCAATTGACAAAAGGAAATACGAGGGATGATATAATTGTTCTTATTATTTAGATGTAGAGAGATTTTATTAATATGGGAAGATGGGCTGAATTTACTGTCCACAGCACCTAACAATTGGCTCTGAATATTTGATCATTGAATTGATCAACTAAGCATTAAAATCCAATAGATATTGCCTCACTAATGTGGTACGAACTAACTGGCGAAGCAAAATACAATACATGTAGCAAATGAACTAGCACAACGACTAATTTTCTCCGTGGTCTGTATTTGGATTTGGCTTAGAGGTGATTGTTAACTGTACTGTCATCATCTTAAGAGTAATGAGAAAAAAAAATTGAACTTCTAAATTCGAGGGTCCAATATAAGTCTGAAAACTGTAAGATGTATTTACGGTAGATCGATCGAGATGTAAGTTAATTCAACTAATATTTATTAGAGCACAATAACCCTTCGCATTGTTTATGTTCCTGTATTTTGCAAGTATACATCTCTCAAATTTTCTGTTTTGAGTATACAATCTCTGAAATCTCTGTTCCGGTATTTTGAGTATAATACAATCTCTTATTTTCAATATTCCTGTATTTTTATAATACAATCTGTTATTTTCATATCCTTTATTATCTAATATATTCCAATAAATCCGTGTCAAAAAACCAAACGTGCCAGCACGTTAACGAAATAAAAGCACCATAAAAAGCGTCTGCACAGCAAAGTTCTATAATATTCATCTAATCATTAAAGCCGTTTTTCTTTTTCATCATTGTTGTTCAACAACGATGATAGTTTGAGCGACGAGCTATAGTTTGAGCTAGGTCTCTCCAAAGGAGGAAGGGTATTGAACCTATCGGGCACTTCTCTTACCGCAGGAGCAATGGGTAAAGGCATCAACTTGGGCGTGGTCACAAGCGATGTAGGAGGAGTATTGGGAGCAGGATGTACTATATCAGTATGCAAGCAGTCTGTCGAGGGGGGGATTTGGAGCGACTGTGACTGAAGAAAGTGAGAAGTACGGACCTGGGGATTGGAGGTATAAAACATGATTGGGGGGAGTATGGGAACAGCAGACGTCGGTGGAACTGAAGGTACGGCTGGTAAAGAAGGGACTGGAGCTGGTACGGCAAACAGATCTATTCTGGGTGTTCCGCCAAATGAAACTCTACTGGGAGGTTGGCTCAGATGGGCCAGAGTCAATACCGACGAGGGAAGCGAAGTATTTGGGGAAACAGATTCGTAGTTCTGAGATTCTGGGCCCGACATATCACTTTCACTGGAAGAGGTTTCAAGTTGTTTCGACAAACGGCGCAAGTACTTGAACTCACGTATGATATGAGCAAAAGGAAAGGTGACAAATACCCCTCTACCACTTGTATCGGTCAAAGGACGGGTCAAGTTGTTTGAATCCTCGTCTTCATTGATTTCAATAATTCCATTGATCAAATCCCTCTCAAACATCCGTTCATCAGTATACAAAGCACACAGTATTTTATGAGGAATCAAGTATATCTTCATATCGCTTTTGTACCGAGGTCTGGCCACGATTTTCTTGATAAAGAGATTGGAAGGAACGCTTCCTTTGGTTCCAAGACTGTACATCATTTCCTCCATAAAGTCTACATCGTCAATTAGTTTTGCGTCCCCCGTATGTGCCGTTTCCATTTTGAGCACGACCGAGCCGTCCAAGTCGTCACTGGTCGATCTGGTGACTCTAATCAAAGAATACTCTTTGATGCCAAATAAAGTGTGCACGGCCGTATCGAGAGAGTTGAAAGTCGACAGAAAGCTGTTCTTTCGGTGTTCGTCTTTTTCGCTCTTGACAGATTCAGTGCCGTTATGTTCCACAAGATTGAACGATTGGAGGATTTTATTGGAAAAGCCGGCCAAATCCACCAAGTTATTATCGATTAGCTTTACAGATTTGGAAACAATGGCTCTTTTGGCAAAATTGGAAGACTGGATCGAGTTGCTACTGGAGCCCAGCGTCTTACCATCAAAGGCCTCAAAAGAAGAGCCTCGGTACACTGAGTAGATTTCTTTCTTATTGGTGAAAGGAATTAGGGAATGGTACAAACTAAGGAGGTTTGTAGCAAGTGACAATTTGACTTTAAGGCCTGCTTCAAGTGACTTTACATGAAGCTTCGAGTTGGAGTTGGGAGGAACGAAATCCTCCAGAATATTGGAAAACACACTGGACGATTTGTCAAAGTCCGACTGGGATTTTGCCTTTTCCAAGTGGTGGCGAGTCAAGAGTTTCTTGGAGGCCGATTTTCTTCTTATGGCGAGCCTTACAAAGTTCTTGTTGACCAAAAACCGCTTGTTAATGATAGGTTTTGAAAGCGCAATGTTGGATATCTGTTCATTGCTATTCAAAAACGTTTTGGGTTCGTTCGTAGGAGTCGACTTTGCGGTCAGTTTCTGAGACGGATACTCAGTATTGGAGGCAGAGGTCGAAGTAGAAGACGGCGTCGAAAACACCGAGCTGGATTTGTTCGACATCAAAGAGTCCAGCGACGAGGCAGAGTCCAAAGACAGGTTGGAGCCTGTGGCTTGGTTGCCCAAGAACGGCGGGTCATGTCTAGGCCTATCATTTACCAGGTCGTCATGGTTAAGTATATCAGAAATTCCAATCATAATAGTTGATAAACTTGTTGGGCCACTAGGCTGCTTTTAGCTGTGAAGCTAGCGAGAAAGTAGTGAGGGCTGCAACGTAGATTCGCAAGGTCAAACAAGTTAAGCAGATTGATTAAAACGTTGTGTTGAATTGAAAGTTGAAGAGGTCTCGCTTATAGTTTCTATTCTTATCAATTATCTATTCTGATTATTCAACGTTACTTGATAAAAGTGCTAATTTTTTTGGTGCAGGCGATTACCGCAAATATATATATAGAAAAATAACCGAAATAATTATGTGAAGGGATCGATTGGGACCACCAAATTTGCAGAAAGTGTCTCACTTTTTAATAAATGTTTGTTGTTGTTTGGGAATGACAGGGGCACTAATCCTGGTTTTGTGGCCCGGGGCTAAATGTCTGGGACAATTTGGCTGGCTTGGGAAAGACGTGACAAGGGATGGTGCGATTTTTGCAGGTTGCGGCCGCAGCGGCCATATTAGAGGCTGTTGGGAGTAGTGCCCCAGATAAAGCGTTGGTGCCCTGACGCAAGTGGAATTATCGGCATATGTGTTGCATCGATGATTTGCTTAGCAACTTAAGTATATGAGACCGTGGCAAGAGGGCAATTGAACCGTCATAGAGTAGTGTGGTATTTTATTGTATCTTAGTAATAAACTAGCAAAAATATTTTCGATAGCGACAAATTGTTCAATATTGAGCAATCATATTCCAGTCATATATTTTGGTGTATATTTTAGTATATATTTTATATATTCTCTGTCCCCTCCACCACATTTATTGCGAATCAGGGTGATCAAGCACAAAGCAATTAAGCATTGTAGTTTCCCGTCTCACGATGCAACATGTAAATTTACCGGCGGAGCTAACTTGCAATTAGCAAAAGTGTCTCAGAGTTACTTTTTTTTACGATGTGGAGGCCATAGAGACCCACAATACATTTGTTGAGCAGAGCTCATGGTCCGCGAGTACCAAGAGCAAGAAACTGTCGATTTTAAAGTTTGAACGGGTTTCCGCCCTTTATATTTATATTGTAACCATTCAGGTTTTTTCTAGTCAACAACAAGACGTGATGCGCCGGACCCATTCCGTCACCGGTGCTTGGCCTATGACGTAGAGAGTCTAAAACTCTTCGGAAAAGTGCAATCTGCACCATCGGTAAAAACTGTAATGACCTCTCGAAGCCAGTTGCTTGACCCGCCGCAAAGCCTAACCGAGGAAATCCCTGCATGAATACCTTAATATTAGCGTTTGTGGTGGTCCGCCCGAAAAGAAACGAATTGCTAATTTCGCAATGTCTCTTTTTGTGTAGCAACAGTTCTAGACCATGAGATTTCGCACCCAAAAAGAACCTATCAGCGGAATTCAACCGATGATAGACGATAAGTGATATGTCATATCGAGCTATTCCCCTCACTACGTCCGTTAAATCACAATGATGTCAAGGATGTCAACGTATCTAACTATGTAAACGCTCATAAACTTCTATGTAGTCAATGCCTAATTGGCATTCTCGGAGTTCCACCTCCTCGAGTGATCTTATCAGGTGATGATAAATGGGGAGAGAATAGTTTAGGACTCACTAGAAGTACTAAGGACTTTACCGTCTTGGTCCGATACGATTAGGTCCGAGGTTTCAGCGCCTTGATTGGAGATTGACGATTCCATTCAGGGTCTTATTGTTGGCTGCGTGGTGGCTCGTCCAATCAATCACGGAACTGCGTGGGTCCACGATCAAAACGGCCATGTGGAAAAGATAAGTATGTTGCAATTCTGTGGGGTCAAGACAAAAGTCCGATTTGTCAGGACGATATTTATGGTTTTTGGTAATATTTTCAAGAAAATAGAAGAAAGTACAACACAAAGCATTATCAGAAACGGGTTGGAATCACAACTGGCACTTATTCGGTAAAAGCCTTGGACTAAAGTACAATGTAGATTAATCAGGGTGCAATAGACGAAAAGTCGGAGTTGGGCTTGATTCGATAAGCCCCGAGGCTTGACGCGATTAATTACTCGCGGCTGCAATTTGATTGCCCTTTTCCGCAATAATAGCACCAAAGCCTCCTTTACAAGACAACGGATCGTAGACACGTCTAACAAGTGAATAGATAATGCAACCGAAACGTGTAGCCTATTCTATGCTTCTAGAACAAAATGTGTATCCAGAAGCAGAGAATAGATGAAATGAGATTAGAAGACATAGTGAAATTCAAAAATACAAGAATAGACAAGAATAGACAAGAATTAATAGACAAGCGTTGATATTCAAGGATTAATGAGCAAGAATGAGTTGGCCTGGTTATATTGGAAAGGATAAAATAACTTGACAAGAATAAGAAAGAATCGTCAGGATGAACTGAAAAGTTAGTTTTTATAATAAATTTACAAGATTTTGACAAAAAGAATCGGCGAGATTAAGATGGAATAAGTTGGAGAAAATTGGAGAACAAGTCGGGAGAATAGGTTAGAGAAAATTATTGACTTGTTGATGTTCAATTGAATATGCTGAAGTCAGATAGCTTATACTGTTGTGTCAGTATTTTTCACTGCGTCTACACTAGTACAACACCCTAGCCACTTTAGTCTTAATTTTTTCCATACCTCAAGTTCAGCTTCGCAGAACTTTTGGATCTTTTTTATTTTATTTATTAATCTATGGTATACTAAAAATTGGATCCCTGGTTGAAATTTCTATCTCTCACACCCAACTCTCCACTCAAAAACTCGTCGCTACCGGACTTTTCATTCTTTCTCCAGAAAGTCCAGCCTCCATTGTCGTACTGTCTGTTCGATCTCTTTTTCAAGTAGAACAACACAGCTACTATACCGATAAGAATGGAGCCTCCTACACCCACCACAACACCAACCACGATTTGGTTGGTTTTGGACAAACCACTTCCACCATTGCTGTTCTTATTGTTGTTTTGCGAAGCAGCAGATGGAGGAGAAGTGTTTGCAATAATAGAAGTACTGGTGACCACAACCGTTCTACCGTTATCGACAGAAGAGAAGGTGGTGACCAGGTGAGAGGTAGCCGAGCCCGAAGGAACTGAGGATTTGGAAGAGGTAGAGGAGTCTGAGTTTGAGTCTGAGCTCGAGGTTTGACGAGCGGAAGAAGACGACGATTCAGCACTAGTGGATGAAGCAAACGACGAACGGTCTGACGAAGAAGGAGAGTTCGTGCTGGAGGATTCAAAAGACGATTCCGAGGTGGTTGATGCTGGCACGGAACTACTTTGTTGTTCGGAAGAAAAGAAGTTTTGGGACGAGCTGGCAGCCTGGAACGACGAGGAGGAGCTCGACGAACTGGAGCTCGAGAAACTAGGGCTAGAAGAGCTGGACGAGCTGGACGAGCTCGAAGAAGTCGATCTGACAAAGCTAGACGTACTGGAAGTGGACGATTCAAACGAGTTGAATGCAGTGGATGGGCTTACAAACGACGACGAGTTGGTGGCCGAGGTCTCGTCGGCTCTTCTGTCCAACTTTTCGACCGAGGAGTTGGTGGTGGTGGAGGGAGTGGAGGTGATAAAGTCGACGAGCTTGTGTGGTTGGTGGAGGTACTCGAACCAGGAAAGGAAGGAGGGGACGTTGGCACTTTGGGGGTCGATATTGTCGATTTTTTCCATTTCAGTATCGATTTCGGTGATGGAAGGCTCGGAAAGCGCCGAAATCTGGCTGTCCTCACTCATTTGATCAAGCGACTGGTGGTGGCTACAACCCATTTCAAGGCTCATATTGGATAAAGCATACAAGGCACCGCATAATACGAAGACAAACACCACGCCGAGTCCTTTGGTGATGGCAGAAGGACCGTCCTGGTGATTCTTGGAGGCGACCCGCTGGCACTTTGGGCCCAACTTCTTTTGGTCGGGGAAAACTGGATTGGCTTCGGCCTTTTCGTCGTGACGGACACACAAGTCGTCACTCTGGTCGAAAGCCAACATATGTTCTTTCTCCAGTTCCATATTAACGAGTGTAAAGAGTGCTGTGGACTTTGTTATTACGATAAAGTGAGACTAAAATTTATGAAAAAAAAGTACCACAAAAAATAGTGAGGCGAGACTAAAAAAATACAGAATAGAATACAGAGAATACAGGAATGTAGTAACATATTAGGTGGTATTGTGTATCGGAGTAGTCGATCTGAAGAGTGGTTAGGGAGCATGGTGGGAAGCGATTACGAAGAGTTTTGGGTTATGTTGTGACTGGGTGTCTGGTGAATGTAGCACAGTTGTATGAGCTAGGATGTTTATAGTGTACGCGGCGCAGCAGTTGTGATGGGTCACTCGGTAATTGCAAGGGGGATTAGCGAGACGACGAGCGGAGTGCGCCAACTTGCGTAACGCAGAACTACGGTAGACGGTTATTTTTAGAGAAGCGGGCACGACCGAAGGGGCTGATTGGTCATCGAGATCCATTAGACTATTATGGTCGTTGGCCAATGTTCCTGAATATTATTAAATACTAGACTATAGACTAGAGACTACTAGAGAGTAGAGAGTAAAGAGTAGAGAGTAAAGAGTAGAGAGTAAAAACAAGAGAGTAAAGAGTAGAGAGTAGGTCACAGGTTTAGTAGTGTCTTATTGAGTACTTTCATTTCACGATCTTGCACTGTAACTTCTCTTGTTTGTTATTGTCACTGTATCTATCTGTAATTATGCTATTGTAATCGTGTCCGGCGCCAATTAGACGATAGCTCATAATGGCCGTTGGCTGTCACTGACTAATGGCCGGTGCACGCACTCGTCCTTGCGAACGAGGCGTCACGTGCAACGCGGATCAGAACGTTCGCACGTGTTCTAGAAGGTTCGCCGCTGCACCTTTTGGGTGCAAAATATCTAGAAGCTTCTGCGACACCCATATGGAATCATTCAGCACATTCTATATGTCAGGGTCGCCACCGTCTTGTAAAGTATATATATTAGCATGATGTAGCTTCTGTAGGAATTAACTCATCAAGTTCACAACAACAAAAAACATGTTTGCATACCAACAACCTTCAATCAACTCTTTATTCCAATTCTTAGAACAACAACAGCGCGAGCAGTACTTGGCTCAACAAGTCGCTGCTGCCACTGCCCTTGCTGCTGCAGCCGCTGCCAGAACCCCTAAGATCATCAAGAAGATCGAAACCGAAGATGCTTACCAGATCCAGATCTTCAAAGAGTCCGGTGATTTCAACAGTTACGAAGTCAAAGCCTTGAAGTCGCCAGCCCAATACGGATTCTATGAGTCCAACTTGGTCAACTTGATTATTCAGTCTGAGGCTGAAAACTTTAGAAAGGTGTTTCAGTTCAACTTGGATGACATCGAGCTTTCCAAGATCGACTGGGAATGGTACCGTTCTGAAAACGTATTGGTTTTGAACATCCCCAAGAAGATCAAGCTTTGTCACGATGCCGAGACTTTGGCTGCTTTATTTGGATTCCCTGCGGTTACAAGATGCAACAGAAACAAGTGTGCATGTGCAGAGAAGAATGAAGACGAAGCTGAAGCTAGGGAGGAAAGAGCTAGAAAGGAGAGAGAAGAGAGAGCTAGAAAAGAAAGAGAAGCTCGTATTGAAGCCGAGAGAAAAGCTAGGGAGCTTGCAGAACAGGAAGCAAGAGAAGCCGAAAAGAGAGCTAGAGAAGCTGCCGAGAAAGCCAGAGAGGCCGAAAAGAAGGCTCGTGAGGCTGCTGAGGCCAGAGCCAAAGAAGCTGAGTTGAAAGCCAAGAGAATTGCTGAAGAACGTGCAAGAAGAGAAGCTGAGGTAAAGGCTCGCAAGCAAAGAGAAGCCGAGCAGCGCCAAGCTAAAGAATCCAAATCTAATGATCAATACCAAAGAGTATACAATGATCAACAAGAATTTATCCAAGACTTGCTTGGTCAAATATTTGGAGCTCAATTTGACGGTCAATTCCCTGGCAATGCATTTGCTCAAAGCTTTGCCCCATTCGGTAGACCACAAGAAAGGTCCGAAGTGAAAAAAGAAGAAAAAGCTGAAGAGAAACAGGAAACCAAGCCAGAATTGACCGAGCCTGAAAAAAAGGAAACCAAGGAAACTAAAGAATCCGAAGAATCTAAAGAATCCGAAGAAACTGAAAAGGCTGAAGAGACCAAAGAGTCTGGTAAAAAAGATGAGACTGAGTCGATAGCCTCGGCAGATTCAACAAAGACTACTCCGGAAAGCAGCCCTAAGGTCACAGCCACTTCTAGCAGCCCATTGCGCCGTAGCTTATCCTTAGAAGAGGTTGAGGACGAAGAGTTTGTGATCTTTAGAAAGAAGTTTAACCAATTATAAATGTGACGAATAATAGCATTATGAGATTATAGGATAATATACAATTATGACAATTTGCAGCAATCGTAGAATAGTAAAGAGTATCACTGAAAATGCGCATAGAGTAAGAAGTAACATAAGATTAGTACGATGAATTATTACAAAATCAGACATCACAGGAATAGTAGAAGTCAGTAAGATTAATACAATAAAAGTTATGACAATTTTGCAGCAATCGTAGAATAGTAGAAATAATTAAAAGTACGCATATAGTATAATGTGACACAGGAATGGTACCATGAATATATTATAAAATTCAGACATTACAGTAATGATAGAAATCAAAAAGATTAATTCAATAGAGAAATGACATAATTTGCAGCAATCGTAGAAGAATCAGATAAAAGTACTGAGACACATTGTAGGAAGTAACATTATATTAATATTGTAAATATATCAAAAGATATTAAGAGCATGTCAATAATCAAGAAATCAGTAAGATTTAAAAGATAGTATTGCTTTAATGCCAAAGGTGTAAAATTTTGGTTATAGTGAAATCAGCAGATTCGTAGTTTTTGTTGCTGGGTGTCACACGTGACTACTCACTTAAAAGTGAAAAGATTAGCAACTTCAAAACTACAAAGATGGCTACGAAATCAATTGCAGTGTTTGGAGGAAATGGTTTCTTGGGAAGAAAGATATGTGAGGTAGGAGTAAGACTAGGCTACAATGTGACGTCGTACTCCAGATCAGGAAAAGCGCCCGCAGAGTTCCAGCATCAGCCATGGGCCACAAAAGTGCAGTGGGACACGGCCGATATTTTCAACAGCTCGTCGTACGCAGCCAAATTGCGCCAGCACGACACGGTGGTGCACTCAATTGGAATGCTTTTTGAAAACCAATCGTACAAAAAGTTGGTCAACTCCAATTTCAACGTCCTCAACGACGCGCAGAACCTCGCGAACTTTCTCAAAGGATCGAATCCAATGGAAAAGGAAAACCACATGACCTTTGAACTGGTTCAAAGAGACTCCGCGGTGATGTTGGCGGATGCGTTGGCCGAGGCGCACAAGGACTCGCCCGAAAAACCCACCTTTGTATATATCTCGGCCGACCAGAAGCCTCCCATTGTGTCCGACAAGTACTTGATCACCAAGAGAGAAGCGGAGTTTGAGATCGCGGCCAAGCCGGGCGTGCGCAGTATTTTTGTAAGGCCCGCGTTTATGTACGACGACGGTCAGGTGAACTCGCGGACGGTGCTCAAGAACTTGATTCTGCTTGGGTGCGCCGCCAAGAACTTGACCGTGGGCGACAATGTGTCGTATATAAACAATCTCATTAAGCCCAGTGCATCCACGGAACAAGTAGCGACCAAGTTGTATGAACGGTTGGAGGAGCCGGGGTTCCACGGAGTGGTTGACTCCAAGAGCATAGTTAGTTAATTACATATCTATTCATCTAATTATCTTCTAATTATATCCATATAGTTTCATCTAATTACATCTTATTATGTTACTCTTCTAATTATTGTCTATTCTGTGTTTGTTTTTTAGTCCCCATTTCTTAATTGTTCTTGGAGTTTTTGCAACAATTCGGTATCGACCAAGTGCGCCACCGCGGGAGGCACCACGAGATTATCTGCGGAGATCTCGATTTTGGGTACGGGCGGGGTTTTGGGTGCCAGGCCCGCGGCAGTCCACCAAAACACAGGATACCGGCGAAAAACGTTTCCAGTGATGCACCCCACCGAGATGATCAACACTGAAGACACAATCTGCGCAGGCAAGTACCACCAGCCCATTTCAATAATCTGGCCCTCAATCAAGGGCAAGAGCGCGGACGCGCCTGCGGGAGGGTGTATACAGTTCAATACCGACATCAACACCGACGAGATGGCCACGCTCAATGCCCCGCCTATCCACAAGTACTCGCGCGCACCCATCAAAAAGAGCTTTTGGATGCACACCCCAATCAAAGATGAAACAAACATGCCGAAGAACACATTGCGAGGTTGCGCTAGCGGGACCTGCGATGCGTTGAACACAAGAATGGCCAGCGCGCCGTATGACGCTATGATCACAGGAGAATGGTGGTGTTTAAAAACAGTGTTGCTCTTGAACACTCCCTCCAACAAAAGCACTCCCCCCATCGTGCCCACAAAAGTCTCAAGCCATATCAAGTAGTCGGGGTGCGGTCTGGCTGTGTGGTCGCCCAACACCCGGCGGACCGGTGCTGGGAACTTGTGTAGAAAGCTGCCAGGAACATATGGCCCTAGCCACTTGTCTATAGTAAACGTGAATACCATTAGTGAGTCTGTAGTTGTGGTGAAGAGCTTGATATTTTCCCGCGGAAATATTTGACGTAGTGCGGTTTTGAGTCACAGCCCGACGAGCCGCGTTCCCCAGATTTTGCACCCAAAAAGGATCACTAAAAATCACTAAAAAGGTAATTGACACTGGCAATTATTGACGGAATAATAGAGTAGAATACTTAAGGGGCTTACTAGTTGACTCAACTTAACCGGCAAAAGTCAAAAATTTAAATAATTGAACAATTACACAGTGTAGACAAAGCAGTGGGAATAGGCTTGATTGAAAGAGCTATGAATTTTCAGGATTGAAGTAACTAATAGAGTAGTCAAGTATAGAGAACAACAGACAAGCAAAGAAAATAGTCAAAAATATACAAGTTACAGTTGACGTCAATTCTACGACTTAGCGCATGTGAGACAATATCTACTATGACGAGCACCGTGGAAAGAAGGTTAAAAGGTTTTATAGAAACTGAGTATACTTTACCAGCTATATTTAAATTATCACCATCAATATTAGGATTAGTTTTTCATTAACGAACGAAAAACCGGAGTAAGAAGCAACCTTCTTTCTCCGGATCTTAGTGCTGAATTGACTTGTGAGTCCGATACGGTGTCAAATTCACTGACGTCCAACTGGTAGTAGGCTCAAAGTCATAGCATAATGGTAAATCATCTATCTTACTCTTCAACACTAAGGTTCAAACCTAGTAAATATTTCCGACCTTATATAGTCTTTAAATGGAAATTTCGATTATAATAGACCTG
Source organism: Suhomyces xylopsoci (assembly GCA_030568675.1). Lineage (NCBI taxonomy): Eukaryota > Fungi > Ascomycota > Pichiomycetes > Serinales > Debaryomycetaceae > Suhomyces > Suhomyces xylopsoci. The sequence continues at coordinate 481,262 of JAJMGM010000009.1, forward strand.
AAAAGGACTCACTTCATAACTCTCATATACTACTTAATTAGAAGGCACTAGAGGTACTGGAAGCCTGTGTCCTATTCTTTTAGACCAAATTGAAGGATGTAAAAATAATACTTTACCTATATTAACAAATGAAATCCAAATGCAATAACTCTGGTAGAAGCAGAAGATGCTAAAAAGTATTCAAAATTAGGACCAACGGGTATTGACAATCTGGATTGATAGTAGCAAAGAATAATGAAAAATATCAAATGATGTTAATAAATTAATATCATTAAACTCCATCAGCTTCAATACTAACCAATTTTCTATATACATCGACTTTCTTGCAAGTTGATTTGTTTCTATTTCTTATTATTATCGATGACACTCATTCCATCAACAACTGAAATTGCTTTGGTGATTTCCATTAATTGCAACAATATAACTTACCGAAGCCAATAGCTTTTAAGGGAGGTATCTACCTAGTTGATAAAACCTACGAAACCTTTACAAACCAGTGCCAAAGCAATAGAATGCCTACATTTCTAAAGATTCTTCAAGCAGCTCAGCTGACTATGTATTTTAATGAAGAGAATAAGATTGAAAGGGACCAGAGGTACTGGGAATGCTTGAGACCCTATTCTAATTAGCCACACTACTATCAATAATCTATTTTGTAATCAATGACCCCTGTGAAGGATTGAGTGACTTTGCAAACAAATATCTTGTTGCAACTTAGTTTATCGAATTTTTTAAACCTTGCAACCGTTGCAACTTAGTTTATCAAAATTTTTTAAAGTTTATCAAAGTTTATTAAAGTGTGATTTGTTGCAACCAACAATTTTGTTGCAAAAAAGGAACGTGTTGATTGTTAACCCTCTAGCAATTAACAGGACTTATTACATCAACTGATACGAAACTTATTTGGAACCTTCTTCAATCGTTGTTTCTTTCATGGTTCCACAGCGAATATAAACATGCCTACATTTTTCTTCTAGCTAGATTCTCTTCAAGCACATTAGCTAACTAAATTGTTTAAATAGAGTATAGAACCTAACAAAAATACTAATTATAATTCCATAATAAAGTTAGCACCTTGAAAAATTCAATGCTGACACTCTCCATTGCTTTGAGGACTCTACACTTTATTAGTTCTTTCTACAAACATTTTATAGTTTTCAAACATTCTATTACTTTTGTCTGGTCTATTGACTACTCTAATTATACTTCACAGAAAACTGGAATGGTGAGTTATACGTGACCCATTAGTATGGGTTATTATACCATTGGTATAAGTAAGTTATTATACGGAGTGACCATAGGGCTAGTCATTTCATTGATTTCATTGAAAACGACATTGTGAAATCCAGTGGGCTTCTTCACTATAGTGATTTCCAGTGGGCTAGATTTTCATTGGAGACGACGTAGTGAATTTCAGTGGTGTACGACGTAGTGATTTCCAGTGGTGGACGTAGTGATTTCCACTGGGGTGTTATACATAATGATACCCACTACTGTGATTCGCCTTCCTCCTCACAAACCACTTTCTTATCTCATCACCAATAAAAACACTACTACAAAGCAACACCAAATGAACCAAATCACTCAAGCTCAAAGCCTCGGTCTGGAAAATGGCCTGGAAAAATGGCACGTAGATGGCAAACAACTGGCCAATCAAGGAACCAATGACCGCGAAATTGAACATCTGGTTCTTGAGCCCCACCTCGAATATCGACTTCGAATAGTGCTTACAAGATAATGCGTTGAACATGTCAAACAACACGAAACAGGTGAACGTCATGGTGGTGTCTCTCTTTGTGATTTCGTTGTCTTCCAGCTCCTTGATAAATACATACAACGTGCCCAATATGATCATGGCCGCAGACTGCAACACTCTCTTTATAAGCTTCATAGTTAAGATATTGTCGTTCCGCTTTCTGGGTGGTTTGCTCATGACTTCCTCGTCCACAGGCTCCACACCAAGCGACTGTGCTGGCGGCCCGTCCATCAAGATATTGATCCAAAGAATCTGCATGGCATTGAGCGGGTTGGGCAAGCCGAATAGCGTGGCCAACGCAATGAGAGTCAAGGCGGCGATGGAGGTGGAGAGCTGGAAAGTGATGAAGTTCTGGATATTATAAAAGATGCCTTTGCCTTCTTTGATGGCGTTCAAAATGGTCGAGAAGTCGTCGTCCGTCAACACCATATCGGCCGCTTCTTTGGCCACGTCGGTCCCGTTTTTGCCCATGGCAATACCTATATCGGCAAGTTTAAGAGCAGGAGCGTCGTTTACACCGTCGCCAGTCATGGCTACGATATCGCCGTTTCTCTGGAACGCCTTCACAATGGCCACTTTGTGTTCTGGAGTAGTTCTGGCAAACACAGACACGTTTTTGATGACATCGGCCAAGGCTTCTTCGCTCAAGTTGTCGATTTGATCGCCGGTAATCACGGCGTTTTCGCCCACAATGGGCATCCCGATTTGCTTGGCGATATTGACGGCAGTGGTGGGCGAGTCTCCGGTGATCATGATCACATGGACGCCTCCTTTCATCAACAAGGCGACCGATTTGCTGACGTTGGCTCGTGGCGGATCTTTCATGCCAATGAGACCAGTAAACACCATTTCAGTAGGCTCGCTCACCTGGTCTTTTTGCTCTTTTTCGTCACCTCCAAGCTTCTTGTTGTTTCTGGCAAACCCCAATACACGAAGCCCGTCGTTGGCTAGCTCGTGGCTCTTTTCAAGGATATGCGACTTGACAGACTCGGTGATGGGCTTGATATCGCCGTTCTCGTCGTAGTACCTGTTGCAAAGCCCCAACAACTTTTCGGTGGCTCCTTTGGCAAACGTCTCGCACTTGCTCATATCGCCTGAATGCACACATACGGCCATGTACTTCCTAAACGAACTGAACGACAACTCGTATACTCTTTCTCTGGTGTTTCTGCAGTCGTCCAAGCCAAAATGAGGCAAGCATTCGACCAAGGCAATGTCGCTGGGGTTGCCCACGTACTTTTCGTTTTCCGACGAGTACCGCGCGTTGTTGCAGATGTTTCCGCATTCCAACACCTTCTGCATGTTTTTGGTCAACTTGGAGTGCAAAGCGTGGTCGTCCAACTTGTCCACCACCAAAAACGGACTGTTGAAGCTGCCCTTGAAGTCCGACGCCCACATTTTCGTCACCGTCATGTGGTTCTGCGTAAGCGTGCCGGTCTTGTCAGAACAGATCACATTGACACTACCCAACGTCTCCACACTGGGCAATCTCTTGACGATGGCTTTGTGGCGTGCCATTCTCAACACTCCCAATGCCAACGTCACCGTGACAATAATAGGAAGCCCTTCGGGAATGGCGGCCACCGCAAGCGACACCGAGATCTGGAACATATCCAACCACGACCGGCCCTGAAACACCCCAATAAGACAAATTATTCCAATGACAATGAAACTGAACACCGAAAGATCCTTGCCCAACTTGTCCATCGACTGCTGGAGCGGCGTCTTGGGCTTTTCGATCTCGCTCATCATCTCGAAAACTACTCCAAACTCCGTCTTGGCGCCCGTGGCCACCACTATACCCAGCCCATGCCCGTCTCTGACCAAAGTGCCCATGAATGCTATGGATGTGCGCGACGTGATAGCTGGCACTTCTTTGGTATCGGAAGCCAATTGCTTAGTGTACTTTCTCACGGGTCTGTTTTCACCGGTCAAGTTACTTTCGTCAATACTCAACTGCACGGCTTCGGTGAGTCTGATATCGGCCGGAATCCTGTCGCCCTGTGAAAAATGGACCAAATCGCCCGGAACGAGCGACGACGCCAACACCGTCGAGGTGCTGCCGTTTCGCGTCAATCTTGCTTCCGCAGGAACCAACTTGTTCAACGCCTCCAACGACTTTTCGCTTCGGTATTCCTGAATAAACCCAACGGTCACCACAATGGTTATCGCTAACGTGATGGAGATGGCATCGTCCGTATTGCCCATCCAGAAACTCACCACGGCACTTCCAATAAGAAGCAAAATAAGCGGATCTTCATAAAAGTTCGACAAGAACTTCAACACAATGTTTTCTTCCTGTTCATTGGACAACTCGTTGACTCCGTACAACGATCTGAGCGTGGACACGTCCTGGCCCGACAACCCTGCTTTCAAGTCTGTTCTGAAGTCGGTGACGGTGTCTTCGATGGAAGCCTGGCTGTACTTCAGCGACGGCGACGGCTTTTTGGGCGCAAGAAGCTCGATGCTTCCAAAAGGATTTTCACTCATAAATCAACACAATAATGGTCAATAAGCTTGAGTGTATAAGTAGGTGTATAAGGTGTATAATTAGGGGTAATTAGGTGTGCAATTGGGTGATTAGATGTATCTTTTCTTTGTGATGTTGTTCAACAGATGATTATATGTGACCCGCCAATTCCAAGTTTCTGTTGTTCAGGCTGGCACCACCTTTAGTCATCTAGTGAACAATTTGAGTTTTTCCAATCTTTTTTGGCCGATCAAGTGCGTGTCTTTTCCAGCGATTAGCAGCCTCGGGCGGCGGCTGATAGGGCTGAGGCGCAGGAGAGATCAAGTGCCAACCCGCCAGGGTTGGCTACAAAGAGAGTGTAAGAGAAGTGGGAGAGAAGTAGTAAGAGATGTTGGAGAGAAGTAGTAAGAGATGTTGGAGAGAAGTGGTTGAGAGAGTAGTAGGCGAGTTACTTAGAAGTGCTGTAGTGTCTGTTGTAGTGTCTGTGTAGGGTTCTTAAGCAGAGCAGACGCGGTGTGCGGCGGGAGTGCCGGAGTGATGCCGCAAGGTACGTGGCGGATTTAGACGCACCGCAATCAATAGGAGTGGAAACCCGAGATAATCAAGATGTGACCAGGATGTGACCTTTAGGTCACATGCTGTAATATATTGTATACATACATACTATGTACGTCGAATGACAGTAGAGGTAGAGAAGTAGTGGTATTTTTGTACGAGTGATTTAATTGTAAGAGATTTTTGTAAATGGTAATTTACGTAGTTATTTAAGTGCAAGTGGTGATTTCGTACAGGGTGATTCAAAGTGCAAGAGGTAATTTTGTGCGCAGTGATTGAAGTGTAAGGCTAATTTTGTAAGTGGGATTTTACGTAGTGATTTAGAGTGTAAGATGTAATTTTGTAAGTTGTAATTTACGTAGTGATTTAAAGTGTGAGAGGAATTATGTGATTTAAAGTGTTGGTCTTATTTTGTTAGTCTTATTTTCTTATTTTGTTACTTTCCCGTCACTGTCTCGTATGCTGCTTTGCTGAGCCGGTTCATCACAGCCAACCCCTCATTACTCTCCTCTATACCTTCCACTAGTATAAGCAGCACGCCCATCTCGTCCACCTCTCGCAAAAGACGAAAGAGGTTGCGCGATGCGTCTGCGGCCGTCTCCCCCAAATCTCTCTCTACCGCGATGCCAGAATTAATGTCTTGCGCACGGGCAAACGACGATGCGCGGAGAAGTGCCACCTGGGTTTGACTAGGATCGATCGAGTGTTGCTCAAAGTACTGGTTGACGGCTTGTATACCATCGCCGCTATTGACAAACAACACCACGCGTGCCGTGGGCGAGTAGTGGCGGTACTTCATGCCAGGGGTCCGCACTTGCTCGCCCGCGGCAGCCGTTTTTTTGGCCATCACCATATCTTTCCACAAATCTCCGCCCACCGCGCGAATCTGCTCGGCCGAAACACCACCAGGGCGCAATAACATGGGCGGGTCGCAGAGCCCGTCCACCACTGTAGACTCTACTCCCACGCTGCAGGGCCCGCCGTCGATAATGTACGGGATCTTGCCGTTCAAATCGTGGAGAACATGGCTGGCGAGCGTGGGGCTCGGCCGCGTGGATGCGTTCGCGGACGGCGCCGCGAGCGGGGTGTCGCTAAGGGCAATGAGCGCCCGTGCTATGGGATGGCTGGGGATACGCACAGCTACCGTTGGTTGGTTGACGGTAACTAGCTTGGAAATGGGCGACCCGTCATGTACTGGCAACAAAATTGTCATTGGACCCGGCCAAAACGCATCCATCAACTTGGTGTAAGTCTCGGGGATCTCGTAGTTTGGCGGGAGAATTTTGCGCTTGAGCTGGCTGATCGACGATACATGCACGATAAGTGGGTTATCGGCCGGTCTGTTTTTGGCACGGTATATGGAACGTACGGACTCGTCGTTGACGGCCAGCCCGGCCAATCCGTATACTGTTTCGGTGGGAAATCCCACCACGTTATTGGTGCTGGTCAACTCGTCGGCGGCCGTCCGGAGGTTCTGCGCGGACTCGGCATCGGTCACCGTCGGAACCTCGTCGTATTTGCCGAAGACAATGCTGTCGGCCTTTACAGGCAATACTTTGGTGTGGAAACTCATTCGCCCCGCTCGATATCTAAGTATATACGCTCCTATCCTTGGCCTACTGGTCCATCTCATCGTGGAGATCATTAGATCATCGCAGACATCATTTTTCCACGGCGTCACGTGACTGTGTCATTTTGGGTGCAAAAAAATTTATCTCACTATATACTATTAAAAGACAACGTTTTCGGTAATGATCTTCTTTTCGTCGTCGCTCAAAGCGTTGAAGTGGGTCTGGAAGTCGCCCAAGTTCTTGGCGGTGCACTCTTTGAAAAACTGCACGAGAATCTTGAGCAATGAGTCGTCGCCCGCCTGTCTATCGTCGTAGTCATCGTCGTCGTTATCTGAGTCTACGTACGACTTAAGCTTTTCGTAGTTAGGCACGCCAATATCGTCCATATCTTCCCATCCCTCGCCATCCTCATCTTCGTCTACTTTTTCTGGTAAATAGTCGTTGGCATCTGGCTGCTGGCACTGGAACTCGAGCTCTCCAATGAGAAGCTTGATGATCTTGTGCGAGGCCGAGATTTGGGTATATTGATCTGGCATTTGTCTGGCCATTGACCTCGTACGAATCAAGTCGCCCAGGTACGGAATGATATCGCCATTTACTACGATCTGCAGGACTCTCTGGTCGTTTAAAGTGAAGATTTTGCCTAATGCAAGCACATTCAGCTTGATTTTGTCGTAGCCTCTAGTGATTTCAAATGATTCAAACCAAATGGGTAATAACGCTGAAAGTCCATCTACAATTTCATCGGTTTTTGGGCTCTGGACTGAGATCTTGGTTGCGAGAAGTTCTACCAGTTCTCTAGGCGAGTTCAATACCAACTTACAGAACACCATAATGAGATTTTCTATAGTTACCGCTTCTTTGGCAATTACCAATCTTTTGATGGTAGCATCTAAGATCTGTGAAATAAACTCCTCATTGAGATAACTTTGGAACTTTTCCAAGAAAGATATCACTATAAGCCCACAGTTCATAGCTGCACTATCAGATAATTGGGGAGATAAGAACTTGGATACTATAGCTAGCAAGACTTCCATTCCGGATTCGTTGGTGGTATTGTCGCGGTAACTTACGAATAATTGACTGGCGCTTTTCAAGAATGAATTAAACACTTCGCCTCCACTTTGAAGGATCTGATTATCGTTTGTAAGCATGAGAAGAGATTTGATTGCAGGGAATGTATAGTTGAAGATTTGGGAAGGAAACTCGCCATTTCCTTCTGGAAACGAGTCTACAATGATGTTCAACAACTCCAATGATAAATACAAGTTGGGAGTATACTGAACTGCGGAGTCCTTCTTTATCTCCTCGTCTATCAAGTTCATTATGAACGGTAACGATTTTTCACAGCACACCAAGTAATCTTGGACTGAGATTTGTTTTAACAAAGTGCTTAAACTTTCCGAAGAATCGATGGTTAATTCGACGTTGGACGAGTCTTTGAACGAGATTTTGAAGATCATATCTATCACTGAATCTGAGTTCTGAATGGTGAGTTTGGATGCTACCAAAGGCTCTAAGCTGATAGCCACGGTTATGGCTTCTAGAAGCGAGCTCAACGAGTCGTCTTCGCATTCTTCTATCAAGGAGTATACGATCTGGAAGATTTTATACTGGATATCCAGTTTTTTAGCCTGGTCTAGCTCGGTGCCCAAATCCACTAGGTTTTTGTAGAGGGTCAAGCTAATTAGGGTAGTAATGCTAATAATGGGATTGGTTTTGTCGTTGGCTGCAAAATCAACCATTCCCAGTAAAGTTTCCACTATAAGAGGTGTTTGGGACTCGGACTTCTCAAAGAACTTTGGAAGCACCAAAAAGCACCTGGACGTTAAAAACGGTTTATCGTATGAAATAAAGCTAGCAATCAACTGAGCAGAAACAGTTTCGAGTTGTAATTCTGAATCTTCACTTGAAAATAGACATTCAAGTATGAATAAATTTGATTCTGTCAACTTTGCATCTGAAGTATTTTGAAGAGCCTGAAGAACCGAATTGAGAACTAAATTAGCATCAGTATTATTAAGCTCACACACTAGTTCATGAATGCCTTCGCGAGTATTAAGCGAAGTGGCTAAACCGTTGACTTCTCCTACAAAGAGTGAAATATCCGACTCGTAATCTTCCATAGTCAGGTCAGATAAAACACTCAACTTATTAAGGCAATGGACAAATGGGTCGATGGACACCACCAGAGTAATATGATGAGTGTACTGAAGACTAAGAATGACATGGAGAACATTATTGATATTGCCCACTATGATAGTTTCGGGAGATATATCAATAAAGTCGCCACCAGCTGGGGTTTCCGTGCCTATAAGCTGATAAATGTCGGCCAAATTCGACAAATCACGTAATGCCAAATTGAGCAATTTCAACCGAACGTCGCCGATTCTTTTGCCAAAAGTCCCCAATATGGTGTCCAACACATTATAGATATTCGACCTGAAATAATAGTCACTGAGGCCAATATTCTCACAGTTCTGGTCCAAAAGTCCTGCCAAAATATTCACCATTCCCACAATATGTTCATTCACTCCGGCCCTTCTCTCTTCGGTATATGCTTCTGGACCCTGTAAAGTTTGAAGAACGTTTTGGTACAATTTCAAGGCCGAAGTCTTGATATCAGGACTGATATCTGCCGAAAGAATCAGCATAATATGGCGAGTCACCTCAATGCCAATGCCTCCGTCCCAAAACTGCTCTTCCGTCACCAAATCGTCAAACAAGTCATTGAGCACTGTCAAGCCTCCGATCATGGCTATCTTGTTGTCAAACTGATTGGCACATTGGTACAATTGCTGCAACAATTCGGGCCATTCGTCAGGATAATCGGCCGACGCGATCTGCACTATAGCATAGGCACTTCCATTGCGTAATTTGGATTCGGGTGCCGTGGTGGCCAAGTGGATGAGGTTGTTTCTGATGGAACTTTTGATGTTTTGGTCAATGGGAGGCCCTGCAAACGACTGGAACGCCATGGACCAGTATTTCGGTACCAATCTTTTAAGGTGCAACAAGCACAGCTGGCGAATATCGATGGGATGCTGGAGGTCAAGAGCCAGGCGCATGAGCTCGCTGGCGACCTCCGAGGGCGAGTTTTTTGCCGCCTGGCTAAACTCGAGCTCGGCCGCCGTCCGCACGTTGTTGTCTGGACTATTTTGAAGCTCTACCCACGATAGAATTGACATGATAAGACTCTTGGTTGGTTCAATACGGCAAAAATAGCGAGTGAAATATTTATCGCGATGCTGCGCGTACGTCATGTGACACAGATAAAGGCAGAAGACTGGGGGAGGCACCCAAAGAGTATTAAGTATTTATTCAATTATTATGTTTGATTCACCGGTATATCCTGCTTTGGAAGAGTTGAAGCAGCCCCTCTCGGCCAAGCAGTTGCAAATTTTGCGCCACCAAGTGGAATCGGAAGGCAGCTCGCCTTCGCCCCAGTCTCTTTTCAATCTCGCGTGGGGGTTGATCAAGGCCAGTGGCCACCGTCAGCAACAAGAGGGAATCGCGATTCTTACCAGTTTATATAAAGATGTGCCGGCTATGAGAAGAGAAGCGTTGTACTACTTGAGTTTGGGCTCGTTCAAGGTGGGGGACTACGCCAATGCCCGTCGGTACGTGGAGGTGCTTTTGGATGGCGAGCCTGATAACGCGCAGGCCCGGCAATTGAAGGAAAATATTGAGGAGCGCATAACGCGCGACGGGCTCATTGGAATCGGGCTTGCGGGCGGTGCGCTCGCTATTGGTTTAGGGATAGTGGGAGGACTTATGAGAAGAAAAAGATAGTACACAACACTAACAAACACTGACTGAATGACTAGAATAAACACACACTAACTGACTAAATGACTGTAGGATAAATACACACTAACAAACACTGACTGAATGACTGTAGGATAAACACTAATTTAATGCAGAGAAACACTACTAGTTTCTTGTAACGGTACCCTCTAAGCTTCAAGTATAGACTTTTCAAAACGTATGTGGGCTCGAGCTTACCCCAGGCTATGGATAGCTACAGAGGGTAAATTCTTTTCTTGCACTTCTTTTCGCACCGTCGCTATCTTTTAGTGGTCTCTATTTTTGTCGCTATTTTCCCTGATGAGCATGGTGGACGCAAATGAGATAGCACACAAGGTGCTCGGCACATTCAATTCTCTCAAATCCGGCAAACCTACCACGCGATCAAACGGAACCAATGAATGGACGGTCTTGGCCTCGGTGGTGGCCGTTACTCCCGATTCCGTTGTCCCCCTCACTATCGCTACTGGCGTAAAAGCTTTTCCCAACGCAGTACGAAAATATTCCCAAGGACTTATGGTCCATGACTGCCACGCTGAAATTTTGGCACTAAGACTACTAAACTGGTACTTACTAGATACATACAAAGATCAAGATCATCCATATATTGAAAAGCTCGAAGGCGAGACCTACGCCCTAAAGTCTACTGTCAAGCTAGCACTATACATTAGCGAGCCTCCGTGCGGCGACGCATCGATCACACCGGAACAAAATAGCGAGCCATGGCGCAAAAAGGCCAAGTTCGAGATCGATGGAATCACCCGAGGAAGAGGCCACTTTGACCGTGTAGGCGTAGTACGGACCAAGCCGGGCAGGAACGACAGCTTGGTGACGCTCAGCAAGTCGTGTTCCGACAAGTTGTGCGCCAAACAAGCCCTTGGAATCACCAGTAGCTGGACGGCCGCGCTTTTTCCCCGCGGGATCTTCCTCGATTATTTGATTCTCCCTAAAGACAGAACGAACTTGCAAGACTGCGAACGCAACTTCGCGCGACTCGACTCAATGCAGTCTGTACACAAACTTACGGTGCTTACATTTGATACAGACGAGTATCAGTATCATAAACCCCGGGTGGCGGGCCTGGCGGTACCGTCACCACTATGTTTATTGTATGTGGTTCCCACCAATACACTAGAGGTACTTGTCAATGGGGTGAAAAACGGGTCTTTTATAAAAAACAAGCCGCCAAAGAGAGCAGGGGGAAGCATTATATGCAATCAAAAGTTCCGCGAGAAGTGTACCGACATTCAGTATAGTGGCTATGACGAGTTCAAGCGTCTGAATTCGCACCGGCAGCAGCTCAAAAAAAAAGTGCGCGCTATTTTGGGGAGCTGGGTCCAAACGGACATTGACGATTTTACGTTCTAGTTAAAGTAGCTAATCTGATTCTGATGCCGAACCATCGTCACCGTCGTCTTCACCGCCTACGCCCACTAGCTGGTCTTCTTCGGGGATTTCCATCGATATAGCGTACTCCGCGCTCTGCAACAATTCTCTCAATTTCGCGTCCTCAGTGTAGTCGATCGGTTTCAAATGCGAATTATCTTTGATGCGAGGATCCGAGCCTGCGTCTAGCAAGTTGTCAATGACAAAGTACCCATGCTCTGGCTCCTGGACAGTGTACTTGACGGCATGATGCAAGGGAGTCTCGCCTTGTCTATTCTGAGGATCAATCTCTACGCCCTCTATATCTAAAATCACATCTATAAATTCCCAGTTTCCCAACTGACATGCCAAATGCAACGGGCTGTTTCCGCTGATCAACTCTCGCGTGGTGTTGATCAACTTTGCGAGCTGGACATGGTCGTTATTAAGTTCGGACTTGATTGTGAGAAGAAGCTCGGTGTTGTTTCTTCTGGCGGCATCCAAGAGCTGCTCGGAATAGGATGCCCCTTCACTGGTTGCTTCGGCCATGGTTGGTGTTTGAATAGAGAGCGAGATTTGAATTTATAGGAGTGGAAGGGACACGACCAGGACTCCCAGCAAGACCCCAGCAAGACCCCAGCAAGACCCCAGCTAGACACCCGGCCACCGGCGAGGTGTCATGACTCCTCTACTGTCTATAGGAATAGTTTCGACTACAAAAGAGAACTACATAGTACAGGCTACAATGCCCCTAAACCCTGTCCACACTGATATATTTCTCGGTACAACTTGGTGGCAAGTGCTATCTGAAGCTACGGTTGTGCACGTGACGCTCCCTACATTCTGCTGCAAGGTTATCGCATAGCCCAGATATAGGATTTACGTGATTGAATCATTTGCTTTGCTTAGTTTAAATATTTTGTTTGCTTGCTGTTACGCACAGCTGCACCTACGCAGTACTCCACCGGTAGTCACACTTAATCTCAAGTTTGCAGACTGTGTTGATCAGGTCTTCATGGTTGCTTGCCAACGTGACCTCTCCACGTGACCGGCGATTACCAATTTACTAATGGATGCGATCACTCCGTCATCCAACTCTACTTCTCTATACTACTCACACCATGGTCAAATCAATTGTTGCCCCTTCTATCTTAGCCTCGGACTTTGCCAACTTGGGCGAAAACTGTAAATCCATTGTTGCCGCCGGCGACATCGAATGGTTACACATCGATGTGATGGACGGCCACTTTGTGCCCAACATCTCGTTTGGTGCTCCCATCATCACCAGTTTGAGGAAAGAATTTCCAAAATCTGACCCGAAGCCAATATATTTCGACTGTCACATGATGGTTTCGAACCCTGAGCAGTGGATCGACGAAATCGCCAAGGCCGGTGGCGACCAGTACACGTTCCATATCGAAGCCACCAAGGACCCGCAGAGAGTCATTGACGCTATCAAGGCGGCCGGTATGCATGTAGGATGTGCTGTCAAGCCAGGTACCCCTGTAGAAGAATTGGAGCCATATGCGGACCAATTGGACTTGGCCTTGATCATGACTGTTGAGCCTGGTTTTGGTGGCCAGAAGTTCATGCCAGACATGATGAAGAAAGTAGAGTACTTGAGAAAGAAATTCCCAAACTTGAACATCGAAGTAGATGGTGGTTTGGGCAAAGACACCATCAAGCCAGCCGCTGATGCCGGCGCCAATGTGATTGTAGCAGGAACCAGTGTATTTAAGGCTGACCAGCCTGGTGAGGTTATCAGTTACTTGAGGGACTCAGTGACTGACGGTCTCAAAGCCATTGGTCAAGCTGCTTAATAAAGAAAATATATAAGCTGAATATTCGCGATTATATGTAGGAATCAATTGTGAGCATTAAAGAGCTATCAATACTTTAGTAAAGTACGAGGAGGATACCGCGAAAAGAGAGAATGAAAGTAGAGAAATTATGCGGATTATAAAGTTAACGAGAGGTGATTGAAGTGCGAGAAGCAAGAGTATTACCAGCTGAAAAAATGAGTGTTAATTTGATAAAAATATGTCTAGGGCCGGTGGAGTGCTGCAAAAGTGGCTGCAGGATATTCTGTTTCCACGCATCACCGTTGCAGCCACCTGCCTTACATAGACCTCAGGTATTGGTGAGAATTAGATTACCACTGTACTATGTATTGAATGGAATATGACAAGACTACAGAAAGACTACCGTAGTATAGTAGGCTGATCGTGATTAGAGCTGTGGACGGACTGGGTAGTTTGTAGTAGTTAGGGAGACCGGCTGCGAAAGCTAGCGAGAACAGGAAAAGTAGAGGGGTGAGACACTTAGATCACGTGAAAAGGCGACTTCCGACCTGCGAAGGTCAGACGAAATGGACTCAGAAATAACAGTGTGGGGACCCTTAAAATTGTAAGATAAGAGTACAGGGGGGTCGAGCGGGATTGCTTTGTAACCCCAGGTAAGTGTTGGCTCAGCTGGACCCGCTTTGCGCCTAATAGACAGAAGCAGAGTGCCCTGTTTGACCGGATGTAAACCCATCACGTGGCATTTATTTTCGCTCTCGCTAACTTCTACCACCTCTCGCTAAGATCTATCTTACAATCCGATGTACTGGTTCTTGTTTTGCACTATTCTGTTATCTTCACTTATCTTTATTATTTACTAATATACATTAAAATGCTGGTACTCCTAAGGTGGTACCTTCGCCAGATGGAATGGTCTTAATGGTCGAGCTGTTTTCGGCTACGGTCCACAAAGCATCCTTGATCTTCTGTAATGTGGAGATTCTCTCCTCTTCCATTTCAACTTCACGCTGTTTGTTGTTTCTCTCGTCGATGTATCTTTGATTTCTAGCGAGTTTCTTGGCTCTTTTGTTCGATAAGGATGTGGTGGTCATGACGTTGGTTTCTTTTGGCCCTTCTCCAGTGTATAATGCAATAGCTTTGGAATCAGTTGGTCTGGGGGCAGCATCGGACTGGCCGGTGTATCTTCCCACGGTGGAACGGGCACTCAAAGTTTTCTTGGCTTTGGCGGCTCTTCTTTTAGCCAAAACCTTAGCATGGCTATTGGCATGAAGCCTGTTTTTAGGCTTGTTAACTGCGTTTCTAGAAGCCATCGTTGGTGTATATTCTTTCGATGATTAGTACAAAAAAATTAAAGAAGCTCATCGTGGTTGTGTGCAGGATCAAGTATTTGTGGGCTCAAAAAAAAATTCTCCCGGGGGTGAGTCGAACACCCGATCTCAAGATAACTCTGAGTAATCATTACAGTCTCGCGCCTTAGCCAGCTTGGCCACCGAGAGGAATTATTAGTTATTCAAGAAATTGTGGCAGATATATTATGAATCAGACCAAAAGGCTGCACCAACTTCTGTTTTTGGCTTCATATTGACTCATTCAGTCTACGTTTAAATCTGTTATGTTTGTCGTGTCTCGCTTTGGGTCCACTTTCGGTCCTGCCACCCTTGAGTGGATAAAAAATTAAATGAAGTGAAGCTGCTCTGTAGGACATATTTATGTTAAAGAATTGTCAGATGAGCTTCACCACAAGCATGAACTGTCCTTTCATTTCAAATGGATAGTAGTCATTTACTATGCCCATAAGTTAGTATTCTAAGACTGATAAATCTCAGTATCGTCAATTCAAAAATGCATTGACCAGCAGATCTTACTTTTATGAATGATGCCTTACACTACAGAGCATCAAAAAACATTTCTAGGAATTCGAAAGTTTGGAGTAAGTAGACAAATTACAAAGGTAAACTAGGAACTGTATCATCTAGGTTTCAATAGCAATTTCAGCTATCATTTTTAGTGTTGAGTTTACATTGATACTAATTAATTATCCTGCTTCCCAATAGGATAAGCCTTGCAAGATTTTTAAAAGAAGGACTGGTATTGCCATTGACAAAACTGCAGTACTTGAATATATGCGAGAAAAAGAGGGAGAGTATTATGTCAAGTTTCTGAAGATTGACAATTCGCTTCAATCATATGAAGAGTTAACACACTTGGATACTGACTTGAACGATCTTATTATAGCCAATCTGGTTTTGGTAAAGCAGTTTACGAAGTTCCTCTGTAGTCAGAGGCTATAATGGATACCATTAGTTTGGTTAGTGGAATGTTTCATTCCCAGCCCGAGCTTATAATGACGAACCTATCGATATGTGTGTAAAAACAGTCAGAAACCTTGGACGAGAGTTGTTTTGGTTAGAGCTCGCCAAGAAAGAAATTGTAGTCATTATGACACTGCGTGAGTAAGATTATTGTTTTCGATAGAACATTTTACATTCCACATATTGTTATCTATTAAACCAAGCATATCTAGCTTTCTTCTGAGTGAAGCTTTTAAAGAACAGCATATTAGCGCAGCGTATGTAGAGAGGATGATAGAGATAGGAAAGTTAGGTTTTGGGGAGGCTTGACCGATAAGTGGTTAATCAACTACTTCAATTAAAACTAACCCCATCAATGTCAGATAACTGCTGAAAGGTAAATATTTGCGCGATAAAAAAAAGCGCAGATTGGGTGCCATTTGATGTAAGGGTAAGCTCGTTGCCGTGGGGTGATATGGCGAACGGCTAGATATTGCGAATGACAATACAAAACCTCGCAATAATTCTATACTGACGTCTAAAGGTAATTTCGTACGTTTGCAGCCCCCAAACTTTAATTCCCATGAGAAATATCCAAAACCTAGCTCAAAATTTCTTGTGGCACCATTGGATTGAGCCTAATGTCGAGTCAAGTGTTAGACTACGCTCCAATGGATGGTAAGCGTCATAAGGATGGCAGAAACGTCTCGGCTAGTTGTCACCACCTGCCAGCTCTAAAGTTTGTGCCCCGCACAGAGCTCAAAATCCCCTGTTATGGCTAACTGTAAAAAATAGTTCAAGCACTTATCAGTGCGTAATACTTGCATGCAGATCAATTATTCCGAAATTTCGCAACAATTTTCATTTTGAAGGTGACGTACGGCGCAGAGGTTAATCATGGCGCAAACCATTGAGAGGTAGTCATGGCCTTATAAGTCACAACCAGCTTCTCGGCTTATAAATACTGGCTTCGCTTCCCAATGCATTTCTATTCATCAGTAAATTAGTATGGTTTCAATCAAAAACGCGTTAATGGCTCTGACCTTGGGCATGGTGGCCAACAGTCTTGCAGTCCCATCGCTCGAGGACATGGGGATTGCCAAAAGGGGAAACAGCGGTGTTTTTCTGTTGGATTTCACTGTTGACGAACGTCCAGCTCGTGGTAGTAGGGTCAGCAAAAGAAAATTACCTGAGGCAGAATTGACTAACCACAATGAAATCATCTACCTTATTGATCTTTATATTGGATCTCAAAAAGATCATGTTAGCGTTGCAATCGACACAGGTAGTTCCGATTTATAGGTCGTCAAACCTGACGTTAATTGTCTGGGTGCTAGAAATTTTGCCGGAACAACTTGTTTGAGTGATGGAACTTTTGACCCTGACAAGTCGTCCACTTGGTTGGACCTCCAAGAGATATGGTATACAGTTTATCTTGATTTTACTGGTGCTCGTGGTACAATGGGAAAAGACACTGTTGGTTTCGCCGACGGTTCTGAAATCCCCAAAGTCCAATTTGCAGTTGCTTCAATAGACACTACTGGTGTTGGTGGTATGTTGGGTATTGGACAGGATCAAAGCGAGTCCATGATTGAGTGGAATGGAAACGCAAGTTACCCGAATTTTCCTCACGTCATGAAAGACGAGGGCTATATCAACAAGATTGCCTATTCTCTTTATTTGAACGAGCCTACTGCCAAGAGTGGTAGTATTGTCTTCGGAGGATATGACACCGAAAAGTACTATGGATCGTTGGTTCAACTCCCTATTCTTGCACCTAATGTGTTGGAAGTGAACCTTACTTCTCTAACCACCGTTGGCGGAAATACAATCGATTTTAATGGACCTGCCGTATTAGACTCGGGTACCTCCCAAACAATCATTCCACAAAATGTTATTGATAGTGTCTCTGCTGAATTGAAAGGATACAACGGCACGGCTGGCACGTATTCGTGTGACCAACCTGACAAGGTATTGAAATTTAACTTCGATGGAGTGTCAATTGCTGTTCCTTACTCGGAGTTCGTCTGGCCAGCCACTGACAACGATAATAACTTTTTGGGATATTGTCAGATTGCTTTGAGTTATCTGAATGGAGACCCTACAATTTTGGGAGACACTTTTTTGAGACATGCTTACGTTCTCTTCGATCTCGAAGACAATTACATTTCTCTTGCCCAGGTCAAGTACTCCGACCAGTCCAATCTTGTTGCTCTTTAGAAATGCTACCTAGCTTAGAAATGAATATTTATTATTATATAAAATAATTTGTCTTCTTGACATAAGTATCTTTGAACAATTCCCCCATGATATTATACTTCATGGACTATCAGTGGGTATCGGATTTATAAAGTTGAAGAATTTTTGCAATAAAACAAAAAGTAAAACTTTTTCAGGCCCGACAGCTTGTAAGAAGACATAGAGTAGCCAGCAATTTACCACTGTTGTAGGGAGTACTCCCACATACGATTGGTATCTCTCCCTATATTTATTACCTTAAGTGGACACTGACTTTCAATGCAGATTTCACTTTCTTATAATTATAGGAGGTCGCGAAAAGTCGCATATCTAAATTAAAATGGATATGCCAAAATGATGATTTATAGGTAGAAGTAAGTACCTGTGCTAAATTGCTAGTAAAGAAGAGAAAAAAAGAATAAAGCCCCGGCTAGCTAAAGTCGTTACAAAGGTAATGCAATGGTGAGATGTATTCCGCCATTCTATAGGGCTACATGGCCCCTGGCAATAAATTTTAATGAATTTTAAATTCAGCTTAATTTGGGACCAATTATCCGCGTTGTTATATATAGGTTCTAGTGAGGTACTGACAAAGATTCTTGAAATGAGACTTTAATGGTCGCGAAGACTGCGAATTTGCACCCAGAACGAAATTTATACACTAAATGGTGGTAGATCTTAGCGAGTAGAATTAATGCGAACAGAGTATTGTCAGAGATTCAGTCCATAGGGTTGGTGAGATACAGTGTAAATAAAGGGAAATGGTAGTGGGTGGTGGTGAAATGTATGGTTTACTAAATTAATAGTAGATGAGCTAGCACTCACATGCTTCCTCCCACTGAAAGGAAAAAGGACTCGGAAACAACAACTGAGTCGCTCCTTCGAAATAATAAGTCTTGATTACTGACTAACAACAAACTACGTAGCTATCGTTAGGTATATATATGGCATTATAATTAATTTTGGATTTGCATTTGGGTGCAAAACTTGCACCTTTTGTGAATGAGTAAATTTCCATGTGGTTATGAGCTTTTGATTAGATTCGTGAGACGATAACCATATAACTACTTGGAAATGTGCAGTTTGAGTGTGGAGCTTCTCACAACAGAGTAGACGTCAAGTCAAGACAAATTAGGTCGAAACGAATTAGGTCACTACTTTATATTCACTCTAGATCCATGAAGTGGAAATTTTCTACGGTCATCAGTATCTTAGCTGTGAAAATCCAATACTATTTCATTTTCACCAGATGCAGTAAGCCTTTAATAATTAAGAGTTAGCTAATAACCCGTACATATACATCAGTCTAGAATAGATGGTTAGGTAAGGAAAAATGTATCAACGAATTAGCAGTAGTATGAAATCAATTAAAATATCAACGTGTAGTTACAATAGAATAACATCACCTTTATCGGTTAAAATAAAAAGTAAAACTGAATAAACGAATCTAAGAAGTGGTATAATGTTAATGGCAGTCTTTTAATCGTTGAGAGTGGTTATTTTTTTATAATTTTGCAGCTATTTTGCAAAAAATTTTTAAAAATCAACTATTATTGTTAATGAGATAAAGTGTATAAGAGTATTATAAAGTAAGTACTTCAATGCATAGGATTGGTACGCAATCACAAGTGCTCGCGTTAGATATAAGTTTCCTAATAATTTTTTTGGACTGATCTATCAAAATGTCACAAAAAACCGGCCGCAGCGATAAGACTGGACGGCACCAACCATAGTAGATACCTATCATAGACGACAACAGTTCCAAACGCACTTATTAATAAATCAAGATTGATCAATCCACAATTGGATGCAAATCTAATCGCCTCCTTTAATGCCACAAGTGGGCGCTGCACCCTTGTGGCAGCACCCTCGTGGAATCTTGTGGCATTTGCCTTCCGCCACACAATTCGCGGCAATAATTTCTTGCAGCTATATAAATGCGAAAAATCCCCTAATCGCTCGGTTGCTAAACAACTGAATATGTCGGAGAAATCAGATACATATGATGTCAAGTATGTGCCTCTTGAGCCAATTGACTCGGGCAGGACGAAGCGGAAGACCAGCAAGGCATGGATCCTTGTTGGGGCTGTTTTGGGTCTGATTAGTGCCTTTAACTTGATGAGCCGCTATGGGGTGACCACCTTTGTTGAGAGCAAAGAGGATGCCAAAAACGTCATTTTCGATGCGTTGAATACCAATCTTGCGGGCGAATGGTCCAAAAAGTACACTGCCGAACCGCATTTGGCTGGTACCAATTATGGTTTGGTTCAGTGGACTGCCGACAAGTTCGAGGAGTACGGCTGGGAACCAACGGTGGATGAGTACGAGGTGCTTCTTAGTTATCCAAACGAGCACGACTTGAACTTGATTGGCAAATCTGGCGAGGTTGTGTATAAGGCTCCTCTCAAGGAGGATGTGCTTAAAGACGACGAAACCACCGAGGGCGACGACTTGGTGCCTACCTTTTTGGGCTACGGTGCCAATGGCAATGTTACTGCCGAGTACGTGTATGTCAACTACGGATCGCGTGAAGATTTCCAGCAATTGAAAGAATGGGGCGTCGACGTAAAGGGCAAGATCGTCATTGCCAGATACGGCAAGATCTTTAGAGGGTTGAAGATCCAGTTCGCTCAGGATGCCGGTGCCATTGGTGTTTTGTTGTATACTGATCCTGGCGATGACCACGGAATCACTCCTGCTAACGGCTACAAGCAGTACCCTGAGGGACCTGCCAGACAAGAGAGCTCTGTTCAAAGAGGAAGTGTTCAGTTCTTGGGCGGTGTAGGAGCAGCTCCGGGTGACCCAACCACTCCAGGCTACGCGTCCAAGCCCGGCGTAGAACGCAAAGATCCGTACGACAGTATTGGAAAAATCCCTGCTCTTCCTATTTCCTACAGAGAAGTCAAGCCTATTTTGAAAAAGCTCAATGGCCACGGCACCAAGACTGACAAGGCGTGGAAGGGCGAATTGGAGAGCTTTGACTACTACACTGGACCCAACAAGAACTTCAAGTTGAATTTGTACAGCGACCAGATCTACAACATCTCCACTTTGTACAATGTGTACGGTAAAATCGAAGGCAGAAACAAAAACGAGGTGATTATTGTGGGTAACCACAGAGACGCGTGGATCAAAGGCGGTGCTGGCGACCCCAACTCGGGCTCTGCCGTGCTCATTGAAGTGGCCAGAGCTCTTGGAGAATTGAAGAAAAGAGGCCACGAATTCGAGCGTACCATTATTTTGCACAGCTACGACGGTGAGGAGTACGGCTTGTTGGGCTCTACCGAACAAGGCGAATACTTTGCCAAAAAGTACCAGGCCAATGTGGTTGCCTATGTGAATTTGGACGTGGCAGTCTCCGGAAAACACTTGGACTTGCTGGCCTCGCCTCTTTTGAACGAGGTCTTGAGAGCGGCTGCCAAGGAAGTGGAGTATCCTGAAAAAGACGTAGGCACCGTATATGACCACTATGTGCAAGAAAAAGGCGACAAAATCAAGAACCTTGGTTTGGGCTCTGATTACGCCGTCTATTTGGACCATTTGGGTATTCCATCTGTTGATCTTGGATTCAAAGAAGGCAAGGGCGACCCAATCTACCACTACCACTCCAACTACGACTCTTACCACTGGATCTCTGAATTCGCCGACCCTGGCTTTGTCTACCATAATCTTGCTGCCAAATACTTGTCGTTGATTACTTTATTCTTGAGTGACCGTGAAATTGTCCACTTCGAAGTCAATTCCTATGCCCAAGCATTAAAGTCGTATTTCGACACTGTCAGCGAAAAAGTCCCCAAGAAATGGTTGAATGAAGTTGTTTCCCCGGAAACTAGCTTGGACTACTTGAGCTACGACCCAGAATCTGTAGAGTACGTCAAAGAAGCCAGTAACGGTGTGTTTGTGCCCAAGAGTCCATTCCCATTCATGGAGCTCTTGAAAACTAGCGAGTGCCCTCACAACAAGGTGATGCAAATGTTTGATGTCCATGAACACGAAGAATTGACCATTGGAGATGTCATCGAACACACCTACGCTCAATTGGAAAAGCTCAACAACGAGACCTTGATTTTTGATTCTTACAGTTTGTCATTGCAGGAGCAATGGGATAGCTGGGACGACCTCAAATGGTACAAGAAGCTTGTCTTGTTGTACCGTACCAAAGGACATAATGCCATTCTCAAGTACTTTGAAAGAAACTTCTTGCACCACGCCGGTTTGCACAACAGACCTTGGTTCAAGCACATTGTCTATGCTGGTGGAAGATACACCGGTTACGCGGGACAGACTTTGCCGGGATTGTTGGAAGCTCTTGAAGACGGCGAAATCGACAGGTTTGTCCACTGGCTTGGTATTGTTTCCAAGACTTTCAAGAGAATCAACGACGTTTTGGCCAGTTATTCATACGAATAATTTATATGCCCGTAAATATCTATGAACTATAAATATCTATGGATTATATTAAACAGTACCTCAATATTGAATGAAACAGACTGGTAGTGTAGTAGACCTTGCTCGGAACATAACACTTCAATTATGATAAATACCTTTATTAAATTCAACAGACTCTACTTTAAATTACTACTCTCATGCAAATCATTTAAATTTATTGAATAGTTAGTGGCCTTTAGTGAGTTCAAAATATTTACTCTAAAATCACTATGCTCAACTCATATTCTTTATGAACCTATTGACCTATAGTCACCGAAGTATATTGAAATAGGTTCTCCTCATAACTGTATTCGGAACACTATGTCTTGATTGAATAATTGTACCTCAGGCGAAGTGACTCGACAGCAATTACGATTCTAATGCATTTTTGGATTTATTTAATAATTAGTGCCCTCAAGTTCATTTTAACAGTCTCTACTCGATAACTCTATTAAGGAACAATCTGCTTTTTTGAATAATTAATAAGTTTATTCTAACAAGCTCTACTTTAAAACTGTACTTAAGTCAATTTTTGTACCTCAAAAACTAAACAGACCCTACTCTAAAACTATACTTTCATGCATATTCTATGAACTTTACTGAACCATCAGCTACGCCAGGTATATTTGAACAAGCTCTAATCTATAACTATACTCATGAAGCGTATGACTTTGCTGAATGATTGATATCTTAGTGTAAATAACAGACTTTACGTCAAATACTATTCTCGTGTATATTCCGTAATTTTGATATGAAGACCCTCAGGTAATTCTGCTCTACTCTATCATTACTGGCACGCATATCAATAAGCCTAGCGGAACCTGACGTGCGCAACTACATCAAACACTCTACTCTATACTATACCCATATGGTTCATAAACCTTCCTATTAGTTACTCTCATGCATTAACTCTTGACGAGCTAATACAATAAAGGCATTATACCACCACCAATTCTTCCATTCCGTTGCGAAACTGCAGTAGTGCGATTAGTCGCAACGCAGCGATTGTGACACATTGTTTCTGTAAAAGATATTCCATGCAGAAATCCCCGAGAGTATGTTTATGCATTTTGGGCCCAAAACAAATAAAGGGCGTCTTGTTTCATGTGTAGGGCGTGTGGGGTTATGATCCGAATCAAGAGATATGTCATATTGTACGTATATATAGCGATACACGTCAAAGCAGTAGCTGCCCCGAAGCGAATTAAACTTCTTGTTGGGTGCGAAACGGGAATGTTTCAACTGATAGGGGCGATAATAAAACCCTGTTGCGGCCGGTCGTAGACTGCAAACATTCCAAGCGCGTTGGAGGGAGGGAAAAAAGTTAGGTGGTTCCTCGCAACGAATAACGCGTCTGAAATTCGATGGGGTCCCCAATTGCCAATTAATCTAACAACAACAATGAAATGCACAGCATTAGACACACTTGCGGTGAAGCACAAACCGTCCGGCGATCGCCCTGGCGAGTTTTTCTGTAGTTGATGGTCTGAGATAAGTGCGACAATGTAGAGAAAGTACGGCGTTTTTACCTTCGCTATGCTCGCTCGCCAAAAATTACAATGTAGATGCTGATCTAATGGGGATTATTGAAACATGTTTGTAGGCATTTGGACCAAAACTAGGAACGATGCCAAAGAACCGCGATATCTGTAGAATTTCTCCCGAAAGCGGTGCCAGCTCTCACATATTTTTCATGTAAAAACACCAATCCATACGTAGTGGCGAACAGTACAAGCATGGAATAGGCTTTTCCCTATCAGAATTTAGTAATTGATGACTACGAGGTTTGCCTGCACTTGCTCCCAAGCACCATGGCAACTACCCTGGCTTCTATGCGCTTCTTCGGCAGACGCACGAATTACGACGGATAAGTGATAACAGAAATGCGGTTATCTGCATTGGTTCAACATCATTGGCTCGTTTATCTACAACGGGCTGGTTGATCTATGGTTGTGTATACCCAGGGTAGCCTGTGTGGCAGCCTCAATTTTATTTGTGTTTTCTATTGTTGCGACATCACAATGCGAAATAGACAATATTCATTTTGGGACAACTCGAATAATTGGATTTTACTCAATCAGGGTTAAATCAGACAATAGATTTTTTCTATGATATTTTTTACGGGACCTCATGAGCTCGACTTCGAGGGTTCCTTTATAAGCCTATGTATTTCTCTGAAATCACCTACTCTGTAAGCCCTCCTAGTCGACAACAACAGGACCCACCTTCGTTTCCCACCCTCCACCGTTTTCCGAGTCTCATTCGGCACGCTCTTTA